>CM034466.1:24943767-25320525 GCA_019925255.1 Litchi chinensis
ATTTCTAATAGAAATTCAAAAATATATAATAACATTAAAAATGCTCTAGAAAATACTAAATAGACTTTTTTTTTCCATCGTTGAGCTAAAAAAGTCCGTGAAGGCTTGCTTTCGTGAACTAACAATAGTTCATAAAGGCGTACGTGCAAATTAGTGGTGCTAAAAAATTCAACTCAATATCTATTTAAATAGTTACTTTTCTTTGTACTATTTAGTGAGAATTTTTTCAAAATATTTTTGCAAGATACATGGCATTGGAAGTACCATGTTATATATATCATTATTACTTTTTTCTAAGAAAAACTGGAGATGATTTAAACCAATTATACCTAAACAGCTAAACTCATTCGTTTCATGTTTGTCATATCATTATTTTTGAACCGATAAATTGCAAACATGGAACCAACCTCATACGTTTTATATTAATTTCTACGCATACATACACATATCACTCATACGTTTTATATTAATTTCTATACATACAAATATCTATTGGGAGTTTCTTGTGTATGCACAGGATATCAATTTACTACTATGCATAATATATATATTATCAGACACATGATTAGGCTTCTAACAAAATCCAGTTGAGATGAGACTAAAAAAAATGGCTCAAAAATCTATCCCCCAAAATCGGGAGATGGATGTCCACACAAATGGTGGGAAGTATTGAACCCACTACATCGAGTGATGGAACAGATAGGAGTGACTGGAACACAGGCTACTCTACTTTTATTACATAATGTATTTTATATCAATAAAAATGGAGATAAATTCATTTTCCATTTTGTTATAAATTAGGATTTCACTCCCAAAAAGTATACAACAATTTCATACTGATTATATATATATATATATATATAGAGAGAGAGAGAGAGAGAGAGAGAGAGAGAGAGAGAGAGAGAGAGAGAGATAGGTTTTGAAATAGGGGGAATGTCAAAAACTTTGATTCAATCAAAAGCAAAATTACAAGGAAATGTAATATATAATTAAGAAAATTAAAACCATTCATTTCATGTTCTTGTTATTACTTAATCAAACCTGGTTTCCTCTTGATTTTCAAGCTTCCAAACAGCGTAAAGAGAAGAGATCAGGTCAAAATTCTCGTTTGTCACTTCAAAGTTCAAACTAAAACATTAACAACTATTTGATTAAGAATCATATTATCATAGGTCTGACACAGGCAGTTAAGAGGAGACTTGAAATATATATTTCGAGTTTAATGACAATAAATTTTATATATTTCCAAATGTTAAGAAAATAATAGATAGTTTATTTCCAATTTTTATTTAAAATATATTAAGTCTTTGTTAATGTTGATATTAGAGTATGCGTTAAGGGGACCTTTCAATCAATTAATTAGTTATATTATCCAGCTGCAGCATGCATGGAAAGGTGGTTAGGTCTTCATGTTGAACAATAGTCATCAATCAATCCATGTACACAACGGTCAATCACAAATATAATTTCAGTGTCTGCAATAATTGACTTATGGATACAAGGACTGTACTTAATCTTTCTAGAATGGTTGATGTACATACTAATGATCCAACTTAATCAAATAAGAAAATATTTGATTTGTTGTGCTTTTAGAGTTTTTCTTCGGTGTTAATTCTTTTAAGTTAATTTATTATTAATCTAAAAGTTATGATAATGTTTTAATCGATATTCGACTATTATTGGTATGCTTGACGAATGAAGGATTCAAATAATCTAGAGAGAAAACGCAAAAGAAGACTTTGAATAGTACTTCATGACTTTAATTAAGTACTTCATGACTCTTATATCATGTTTATAACCACTTAATTCAAATACAAACTTTAAGTGGTTTTTTTTTGTTAACAGTTAATACAAACTTTTAGTTACATTAAATTAATTCACTAATGTTGTGTTTACTTGAGAAGTTAGGGAATGAGAAATTAGAATGAAGAACGAGTATGATTGTTGATGTTTACTTGCTCTAAATTAATCCACAATGGAAACGAAATTATGAATCTCACATTTATGAAATGAGATTGTCATTCCCCCACCCCTATTAAGATTCTTATTTCGTTCTCTTTTAAATATTAAAAATCTTTTATACCTCTATTTAAAAACAAACATAAGATTGGAAATTAAAAAAAAAGTGAGAGAATTTTTTTTTGTATTTATCTATGATGTAATAAATAACATTAAATTATTATTAAAACATCATTTTTATCATTATTAAAAAATAGTTTCTTTAAAAAAAATTAGTTTAACAAGCATAGTATTATTATTATAAAAATACATATTTTTTGATTAAAAAAAAACATAATTCCTTTCAAAAATGCCAAAGAAATATTTATTTTTAATGAAAGATATTTTTGTAATTTATAGATAATCTATTCCGATTTCAAATTAAAGTAAAATTTTGAAAAGAAATATTATTGATTTCAATTACAATTTCTGTAATAGTAAACAACTTATCTTGATTCCAATACATCAATCTAATTTTAAATTAATTCGATTTTAAATCATTTCAATTTCAAATTATTATGATTAGATATAAATAAACTCATCATAATAGTACTAGATACGACAACGACAACTATTAGACCCGCATGAATTCCTGGAAATTATATAATAGAAATTCAAAACTATAATCATCTAAACACACAGTTTGATCACATGTTTAAAGAGCTTACATATTTTCGTCGAAGCTTCAAAAACTTTCACCAGTCAAAGCATTCAGATTGATATCACCCAAAATCCTAGATTGTTTTAAGAAAACATTGCACCCAAAATGAATGAAAATGTGCGCCTTTTAGATTGGCAGTGTGACACCGCATATGAGACTGCATGAATCTTGAGTGCTTCACGTAATCCATATTGTCTTGTAGTGGCAAAGGTTTTTTTGACTGGGATTCTGATATTTTTGTTATGATTTTTTTTATTATCATTATCAGTATACACAATTTATCAAAGCCGGTTAACCACCCCAAAAGTGACAAGTGTTTTCTTCCCATTTCAATATTTCTTAACAACTCTAATAACGACATGTCTGGAAAAGGTTAATTATCAACGGTTTGACCATGGAATAACTTTTCCTCTGTTATCAAAAAATTAATAAAACCTTATACTTCAAAAAAGTAACCTCATCTTTTTTTGGCCAGTGTTATTCTACAGCATTTACATTATGATAGTGGTGAATGGTACATGGTAGAATCGAATTCTATGACTTATATAAAATGAAAATTTTCAAAAAGGTAATATTTTATTATCTAAATTTTATCAAAATTTACTGTTCAAATAATGTGGTCAACTGATGTATGATTATCACATCATCAGTATATAAATCTATTATTAAATTGATTGTTATAAATCATCTTACCATATCATTTGAATAAAAAATTTTAAAAACTTGAAAAATGTAATATTATTCTTCTTAAAAATATGATTTTTAAAAATAATAAAAAATAATTAATAATTAATGTCTCATTTATATGACTCTCTATACTTAAAAGTTTATTTTTACTAATATCTAAACTTGTCTAGTGCTCAAATTAATTTGTTGTTAATAAGAAAAATAAACGATAAATAAATTTTAAATTCTAATTATCAGTCCTCATTAGTGATATTAATAAGTCATTAAATTTTTAAAAACTCACCAAAAGCATTCAAACCAACAGAAACAGTCAACTCTTTCTTTTATAGTTCATACCAAACGAATTAGAAATCTATAGGAATCCGTAGAAATCAAAAACCATATGTGCAACTAGGATATTTACTCATAAATAGAAGATAATTATTCATACAATAAAAGGTAAAAAAATATCAACACAAGCTTTGAAATAGGTTTGATGAAAATTAAACCCCAATATTGTTACGAGTAATACTACATTTTCTATGCAGTTTATCATACGATTATTCACAAGAAATTTATAAATATATTTTCGAAAATTTAACTGTTACTTTATAATTTTTTTTTTTATCCCTAAATGAAAATGGTGCGAAATAGCGCCAAATAAAGTTTTTTATCTTTTAATTATTCAAAGTGGTATATATACATATATTTATATAGATTAATAGATATATGATATAAAGCAGCCATTTTAGAATTCCAGAGCCACCGAACACAGAATTTGTCCCTTTCAAAAGTGTTGACATGCAACAATTTTCCAGCATCACCTTTTTCCTTCATTTCCAATTTTGTCTCTTTCTCAAGCCTCCGTCTCACACAATCACAGTCCTTCC
Organism: Litchi chinensis; assembly: GCA_019925255.1. Lineage (NCBI taxonomy): Eukaryota > Viridiplantae > Streptophyta > Magnoliopsida > Sapindales > Sapindaceae > Litchi > Litchi chinensis. The sequence goes on from CM034466.1 coordinate 24,947,983, forward strand.
TTCTTGGAAACTCAGTCTCACAAATATTTGCACACAACCTCATCTATATATGTCGAGAGAGAGAGAGGCTACATGTATATATACATGTATATGGTAACCACAAAACATAAAGAAACCTGATCATCATCATCTTCCACATGGGGAAGCTTAGAAACCAATTTGATATTCAGCAGAAATGTCCCTCCAACAAGAACCATAGTAGAGGCACTAAAGTGAAGAGAGACCCCATCAAAGTTACTTATATTTCTAGTCCGATGATGGTTAAAGCAAGCAATGCTTCTGAATTTAGAGCTATTGTTCAAGAGCTTACTGGGAAAAACTCTGATGTGGTTTCTTCTGATCATGATGTTGTTTCAACTACAACACTCAGTAATGAAGAAGAATCAGTCCACGATGATCAGCCTCATATTCCTCATCATCATCATCATCTTCAAGTTGTTGATGATCAAGTACTACGACAGGGAGAGCATGTTGCAGCTCATGATCATCATGAGTACTTGATGGACGATGCGTTTTCGAACAATATCATCATGTCTTTATTCGATCATGATCGTGATCATGTTGTTGAGCGGTTGTTGTGGAGAGACTGTTTCAGCTTAGTGTAATTCATTTGGGTTTTAATTAGTTCTTTTGTTTTATTTCCTGTATCCATCATTTTGCTGTTCAATAGGGATAGTTTAGAATAAATTTATTAATATATAACACATTACCGGTGTTTAATAACTGTTAGGATTTGTTTCGCTTTTCTTTTCGCGAAAGCCATTCAATACTTACATACATTTTGCACATAATTATAAAAGAGATATACAAATATCATTGAATAAACATACGAGTGACATGATATATTCATTTCAACTGTCATCTAATGTCAGAGAAAATTACAAAATCTCTGCTGATATGGCTTGTATTGTATGTATGAGACGATAAGTTTAGGAGTAAGAATCGGTTTCTATCCTTATTATTTATCGTCAAGATTGTTATATTTTTTTCATTCATGCATTACTCAAACTCCAACATCTTTTTTTTTCCATCATGGAAAAAATTAGAGAATTTTTGCTCAAAGTTTTGGTGCATGCAGGGTAAACACCATCATGACGATTGAGGAAATAAACTTTTTCTGGTCATGTTCAGAATATTTGACGAGTTTTGCCAACTTATTTTCCATTTCTCATTTTCATAACAAGTTTATTTTATTTTATTTTATTTTATTTTATTTATTTTTGAAGCAACAAGTTTGTTTTTTTTTTGAGTTTTTGTCTATTCAGTATAAATTTGTAATCACTAAAAACATTAAGTAGTTAATTAATTATCTCCTGGTAAATCTGTACCACTTGTATCCACTATGAGAATCCAGCGAGGGGTTTTCTATAATTATACTAATACTCTGCCAGCAAACAATGCAGATTTGCTTTCTATATATAACAACTTGCAGGCCAATTTGCAAATATATCTTCTGGAAACTTGTCTAGGAAGATCCCGGCTGTGTCACATGACAAAAAGTGCAAATTTTAGACCAAATTAACTCAATCCCTTCAAAATTACAGATGCCTCCAAAGGTGCTGATGATCAGTTGGATTTCTGATCAATTCAGGATCAGAGGCCCCATAGGGCTGGAGTTTGATGTATTCAACATGCTAAAAAACTAACCGGTACATATGAGAAAACAAAATAGGCATACACATAATAAGCAATGATATATAGTTCTAAGAAAATGCTGCTTATACTTATTTTGAAATAATGGTTCATCATTTTCGGCTCATGTCGATTTCAGGCACTGCTATATTTTTCCATTATAGTTCCAGTAATAGCCAGCAATGATTCATTCTTGCTGGTAAGATGGTCCAAACAAAACCAAATTCTAAGCATATTAAACTGATATTGTAGACCTTCGATCCTTTACTAATTTGAACTCTGCCAGACTTTTTAAAGTGAAGAATTGTTACTACCTATCCATTTAATTGTCTCTTCAACTAAAGCTCAAATCGATTGAGGATCTTAGTCTTTTAAAGAAGGAACAAGATATAAATGAAGAGATCGTCATCAAAGCACACCAAAGATTGACCTACAAATTTACATAATAGATTACCATAAAATTGCAATGTCAAAACACTTAAAGATAACAAAAAAACCAAAGTTTTGAAGGCAAGCCCTCACAGTTGTTTTGCATCATAGAACAAAGTTGTTTCCCATATTTAACCTCCTAAATTCGACTAACTAAATTCTCCTAAGCTTAAGACGCTAACGAACCACTAGGTTCACCATTATTCTTACCTCTCAATTCCCATCATCAGCCCCTTTCAAGTAAAGGGTTTCACCTCCATCTTGGCCTCCGGAGCTTCCTCCTCGCCCTTCACCGCTTCCTATTTCTTGCTTGCTCCCTCCTGCAATTCCCCTTCCATGCAAGCCTTCTCCAGAAGAGCCGCGGTTAAAATCAGGAAATCCTCCAGCCCCAAGTGCTCCATTGCCTCCTGCAGTACTCCCTTCACTGTGCAGCATGTGAAGTCCTGTGCTTCCACCAGAGCTCATGCCAAGCTGACCATGCAAGCCTCCTTGTTGCTGCAGCGCTGAAAATGGCTGTTGTGTGTACATCATGGAGGAGCGTGCAGCCATAAGCGATTGCGGTGTCATCTGCTGAGCTTGTTGGTGCTGCATGTAGTGAGCTCCTGGCTGCATAACACCACTGGAAGGAAACTGCAGTGGATTTACAGGCAATCAATCAGCATTTCATAAATCGAAACCGATCAGGAGGAAACTATTGAAAGATTTTAAATATACATTCACAGATCAAGTAAAGCATGCATTTGCAACAAATCTCTTGCTTTATATATTGACACCAAACAGCCTTTGATAGCTGTACAAATTTGCATTGCGAAAATAAGGCTTTTACCTGGGCATGCATGGTAGGTGGTTGGGGTTGAGAATCAGCTATTGCAGCCAGGTACATTAGGTTCCGCTGGAGCCTAGCTTGGTTCCTGCAACAAAAAACAATGATTAGTGGTGATTTAAGAGCTTAAAAGATACAAACCTATCAAATAATGGCCAGGTTGCTTCTAACTAGACACTGTTCCATCCACCGCATGTTAAAAATGTTTATATGAGTTTAAAAGTACCATTGACAGTATATTATTTAACTAATTTCAAAAGTAATTCATTGAACTTTCAAAATTTATGTGACTTTCACAGCCAAAGTGCTCCAAAATCAAAATCCAGCAAGATCTACATGCCTATATACTGCACAAGAGACCCCAATCAGATTGTGAAGCCTAGTTAGCACTTAGCACAGCGTATTTAATGTATTTATGCATACTTAATGTCTCTTAAAGAGAGAGAGAGAGAAGACAGACCGACAGACAACAAACTCTACCGTCGCTAAGATTCCAAATATAGTGGACTTATATTCCAATCCTCTTGTAACATATTCTAATGCAAGACAACATCATTGTCTCAACAAACCATCTGTTCTGTTTCAAAATGCTTGCTTCTAAGAGCAATCCCTAAAATTTAGTCATATGGTTGTGCAAGAACACTTGTAAACTAAGATCACAGCGCCATTCACTTTTTTAATCTACCCTTCTAACTCAAATTTAGTCATATGGTTGTGCAAGGACACTTGTCGCCATGAAAGAACAAACTGCCACAGCTTTCTATCGACCATGCTGTCCTGAACTCTTGTCAGGAGAATTCAATAAAATTCAAGGAAATGTGAACATACCAAGGTTATAAGAATGTTAAGTTACAACATACTGCATAGATATCACACACAAAGAGAACGAAGAGATGTGCAAACTGAGAATTTTTTGTTTATTTACGAACGAAAAAGCAAACTAGTGCTTACTCAGCACACTCGCTCAGTTTCCCTGAATTCTGGCTCTCAACAATCTTCAGAATCAATGACTTGTTCTCATCCAGATACTGCATAACATTAAATGAAGGCAAGAAAGAATTAATCAACATAATGACAGTGAATGACAAAAGCAGAAAATAAGAGTTATAGAAACCCGGATTAGTTCTTTCCAAAAAAGGCAACAGAAAAGAAATTGGAAGAGAAACGAATACAAAGCTAGTTTCTTAAGCAGTTTAAAATTTTTGTTCTTCATGATAATCGCACAATTTATGTGAATGACAAGGTAAAAATCAGTAATATTGAAATTGAATTAAAAATAACAAACGTTCAGCGCACAACTCTATTGAGAAACATGCATTTCCGCTAGTTTGATGCTTAAATGCTCATGTACTTGCACTTGATATACAAATCATTTTTACCTATCCTCTACTTGTCTATAACAACTAGAAGATGTAACCACAATCACAAGTCCTACTGCTTAGTCCTATTCTCAAGGAAATCTCACTGAGAATCTAGTTTTGATGGCAGACTTGGCCTCCCCTGTAACAATTAATCGATCTTGGTTATGACAGACCAAACCAATAACTACCAAATTAAATATCATATAAAGGCAACTAATTGGACTTTGTATAGCATTCACCTAATAAGTTACACTACAATCTGTTGCAATCAAGTTGTCCAAACTTCCACTGCTTCTACTATACTATTCTAAATTAAATATTATAGAAACTATCTTAAACATCAAAGAGAGAATGAACATCTTGGTCCTGTGTTTACTCAACTAACAGCGAAAGTTTAGTTCCCTAATCACAAACTATGAATAAGGAAATCCCATAAACCCCCTCTGTAGGAGACATCACCACACCAGATATCATTTGAAAATGTGATATTAAAAATCACTGCCCATTTCAGACTGACATAGTATACCTTTCCAAAAAGAGATTCCAGCATTTAGACCACTCTATAAAGTCCTTAACAATGTGGATCACACTATATTTCTGTCCATGGTCGCCAATTCCTCAACAGTCTGCAGACACCCTCCTCCAAAATCTAAGTTTTCTTTGAATATCCATCTCCCACTACATCAACTAAACCCAAATCAGACTCAGTTGATCTGATACCAAACAATTGTCCCAACTACTGAAGCCACTCTCACTTCCATAACACACCATACAGGAAATGTAGTGTTCATGTTTTTTATAAAAAGTTAGAGAAGCATCACTTAACTACTAAGCAACAAGTTCTCATTAGCCTCCATATAGGAACTTTGGAATCATAAAACAGGATGGTAATAATAAATTGTGTTGTTTGATAAAATTACATCACACTAGAAACATACATCATGCAAAACCACCAAGTATGCTAGGCTTCCCCCAATATTTGAAGCTAGTAATATTGATTTTAGTAAAACATGTTTAGATCTTTAGAAAGATTGTTCGTCACACACTTCACATGGTTTGGGTAAATGGCATGACAGTGTTGAAAATAATAGATCTTATGACAAAGACGCCTACCATACCATGGAAATAAATCAACATACAAAAGACTTATCGATTGAGGACCAACAGCAAAAGGCTATCAAAAGGGGACCACATCAACACCTAGAAATCATATTAAATAGAAACATTTTAGAAGGGACCACGAAAAAGAAGACAGTATGACGCAGTGCCACGGTAAGCTAATAATTCAATCAATAATTTGCCTTGCTTTTAACCCCATGAAATTTTAATCTACAAACTGTTATTTTCCCTGGAAATCATTACCAGAAACTAAAAAAATTCGTGAAGGATTTAAACACAACATCAAGAAGCCACACATCAAGGTTACTTATAAAACATCAACCGGACCACCATAGGTCAAACTTTTCCACACTAAACCATAGTTTTTAGCCACTAGTATTACATTAATTCAAAATGTACACGAACAGCAGGTCATGTAACCTTTTCCAAGTCTCTTTCCTTCATTTTTATCTCATTTGCTTCTCTAATGGTTTCCTTCTTTCATCCAGTATTTTGCATACATTAAATGGACACCATAGTTTCGGTCCAACTTTTTTTTTTTCCAAAAAATAAAATATTAAAACAAACAATTTCAAACCCTCTCCACCCTGTATGAGCAAGATTTAAATCCAAAACTTCAAGACCTCATACTATAATCTATAAAAAGAGACCTTGCTAGCTAAACTAGCTAGTATTTCACCTGTTTCAGCCCGACAAATCAATATCTAGTAAATTAAACATTTAAGGCAGATAAATGTTCATATTGTACCCAGAATGTTAACAAAATCAGCCAAAGTGATGCATTAAAACAGAAGAACAGAAATAAAAATGGGGACCAAGCTAGACATTTACTCTTCTTCATTGAAGTTCTAACAACATACAAAACATAAGTAATAACAAAAATATAAAAACAAAAGGTCAAGACAACAACTTTATCATTAAAATTTACAAAATCATAAACTCTCACATACTGTCTGCAGGATGGGGGCTTGAAAGACACCAAAAAAGGAATAACATGAGATGACAAATGAACCCAACGAGATCCATCAATTTATAATATCAGGTACTTGTTTATATAATAATAAAGAAAAACAGATAAGTAATAAAAGAACACACACACACACACACAAGGACACACGAAAAAAAGCAAGTGCAATAAAGAAAGGGAGCTTGTAACACCACAGGAAGCAAATCTCTGCCTCCAAATCCAACACATGATTGCAAAATGATCTAGGATTTAAAGATTTAAAGAAGTACACTAAAAGCCTCCCAGGTAAATGAGTATAAAACAAAAACAAAAACATCAAAATAGAACAACCCATTTGACTAGACTGCATCAATCTCACAATAAAAGCAAGAATAAAGAATTACAGAAATGAAGAGTAAGCATAAACTCAATCCCACTTACTAAAAATCAGAACTTTATACTTCAGCAACATAATAAACATATAATGATCATGAGAAACCATCAAAAAGAGTCAGATAGAGAAAGAGAAAGAGAAAGAGACACACGGAGAGAGATAAGTATAGAGAGAGAAAGAGAACCTGTTGAATATGATCAGTTGTGACGTTGTTGGGATAATAGGTTGCCATCATGGGCTGCATCTGCATCAGGTGCTGCTGCATTTCTTATACACACACAAAAAAACCACTCTCTCTCCGTTAGAGATATATATAGATATATGTGATTTCTTTCTCTCTCTATATCTATACACCTTTTCTCACTCAAAAACAGAGTTGATAAGAGTAGTTACCGAGACCTTCTCTGTTGCAAGTGCAAAGAAAGAGAGAGAAAAAGATGCCCCCCTTTAGCTTTTTCTTCTTTGTTTTTTCACTTTCTTAGCTTTAGCTCAAGTTACAGAGACAAGAGAGAGACAGAGAGACAGAGAGAGGAGACACAGGACAGTGTAGACACAGGTGATGGAGTAAGGTCTCTTCACAGAGAGAGAGAGAGAGAGAGAGAGAGAAGGGGTTGTTTTGATATTCGGTTTTGTTAGTCACGTGATCGGTGATAGCGATTTGCTCTCAGAGAGAGTGAAATCTCGTGTAGTCGTGTGTTAAGATTGAGTGTGGGGTGGGTTACTAGATTGAAAAGATGACTGATATGTATCCGTTTGTGTGTGTGTTCTTCCTGGTTTTGGACCATTTGGTTTGGTCCTAACTCTTTTCGTCATCTCTGTTCATGTGTGGTGTCCTACTCACGTGTTATAAAGTTGATTCGGCTTCCCGTTACCCACTCTCACTCCCCTCGACGCGCTTCTCTCTTGTCCTTTTACATCTCAATAAATACTATTAACCATGCACAGTATTGTAGAATCGGTGAAGTATTGGTACTTCGATGACGCAACGACATTATCTATCACTTACTTTCGAAGGGAAGAAAGTATTGATATCATCCGAGGTTGGTTGAACCTATCGAGAATTGTAGATACTCGAAAGATTTGTACAATCTATCAAGAACAAGTATAAGTAGTTTACATGAGCGTAACGATATCATTGACAGTTATCATAACTATTGAAATTTAATAATATTGTCAAATGTTTGTTGAATATGTTGTATGTTTGTTAAGATCAAGCATATACAATCTGGGAAGAATATAATGACATCATTGAGGCTTGATCAAATTTATCGACATCTAGTGATATTATTAAGGAGGTGTTTTGTTGAGATTAAGCGTGCACAATTTAAGGAGATTGTAATGACATCATCTGGGGGTTGGTCAAACGTTAATGAAAAATGTATAGTCCGAGGAGAATGTAATGACATCATCGGTGGTTAGTCAAATGTGTTAAGATTTTAATGATGCTTTCACAGATTTGTGGAACCTATGTCATAATTTCTAAGATTAAGCATGCACAATTCAAGGAGGATGTAATGACATATATTAGGGATTGGTAAAACTTGTTGAGATTTCATTATATTGGTAGGAATTTGTCGCACGCCTATTGAGATCAAACATCCACACTTTAGGGAGAAGGGAGTTAGTCAAACCTGTTGAGATTTAATGATGTTGTTAAGGATTTCCTAAAATTTACCAAGATCGAATATGCACAGTACACAAAGAATATGAATTGAGATGCACACCATGCACAGTCTAAGGAGAAATTTATTGAGACCAGGGATAATATGTGCATCCTAATAAGAAATTTGCCCACACATGTTGTTAATATATATGGTGGAATTTGAATGAATTTGAATGAATTTGAATTATCATTATAAGGAAAGTTGCACACCACCCAACCAACTGTGAATATACATTAGAATACTCCTTTTATATATATATATATATATATATACATGTGTGTATATTGATTGATTGATTAAGTATAAGTAAATATTGATTAACTTAAAATAAGTAAATCTAACGACTAATAGATCATAAATTAATTTTATTACATTAATGCATATTAAGGAGAAAATGACTTTATATATATGTATACATATATATGTATGTGTATATATAGATATATATATATATATATATATAGATTGAATGATTAAGCATAAATGAATATTGATTATATTGATTGATTAATTAAGTATAAGTGAATATTCATTAATTTAAAACAAGTAAATCTAACAATTGATAGATCAAAAACGAAATTTATTACATCAATGCATATTAAGGAGAGAAAATGACTTTGTACACACATATATAAAGTCATTTTCTCTCCTTATTATACATTGATGTAATAACTTAGTTTTTGATCTATCGGTCATTAAATTTATTTATTTTAAATTAATCAATATTCACTTATACTTAATTAATAACTCATGGGCTTCGCAATGACTTTCTCTCATTTTCCCAACATCTTATTTTATTATTTATTTAAACTGCATTGAAAAAAAAAAAGAAAGAAAAAGAAAACATTGAAGTTTGAATTAAATGACATTTTTTATGGAAAATTTCAATATAAGTGCTAACTTATTTATTTTTCTATGTCACGGATATCTAAAAGCCAACGAATGTTCCATTAAAATATTTTTATTCACATGATATAGTCAGATAAGTTTCGTCTTAAAATTAGTAGAGCAAAAACTCTCTTTATTTATTTATTTTAAATAAAAACAAAAAAAAAAAAAAAAAAACAACTGTGTCATGGATGTTCTATTAAGCTTTATAGTGTACTATTTGCGCTACATATACTATTGATGTGGAATTGAGTCATTTAATTCTTTTCAAGTTGATTAAGGCTAGGGGTGGGTAAAAAAATTAAGATCGATTCGGTTCGGTCTGAACTGAACCGACTTGAAAATATCGGATTTCAATATGACCTCGGGTCAATTCGATCCTAAGGGCGGAAAACATATTATTTTCGGTTTCAGGTTGATTTTGGGTCGGAAAAACCAAATCAACTAGAAACTGACAAAAACCGATCGGATTAAACCAACTCGACACTAGACGATTAAGGTTGGTTTCCATTTTAAATCAGACCAAGTCGATCTTTGATTTGGAAAACCAAAAATAGTTGGTCTCGAGTCGGTTTTAACCAAAACTGACTCAACCTGACTTGCGCCTACCCCTACTTAAGGCTATGATGTTTGGTGTGTTGCATGATATTATATAGTATTATACTGGATTTGATTGGATCAGATTGTATTATTTTTATACAATTATGCATTTGGTGATGATTGTATTAAATTATGTTATGCAACAATTTTTGGTACACAAATAAGATTAATATCTATTAAATATTAATTTCTTAAACCATAACGAATATTTTTTTTGAACTTGCAAGTTACAATAATAGAAATAAAAAAGTATAGTTATAAAAATAATAATTTATTGTTTATTATTATTCATTATTTTTTTTTTCAAAATTATACTGAAACAAAGTGTTGAATGTTTAACATTCTATTTAATTAATATTTTAAATACTTTAATAAATATATATCTTATATGTGAGAAAAAATTTGTCACTCACGATTTTAAAATAAAGCTATTATTTTTTTTTCTTAATGATTTTTTAATGTAACAAAAAACTTTGAAATAGTATTAACTTAAGTAAAAAAAAGTTATAAAATGATATTTCATAAATCCAAATGAGAGAAAGTAATGGTTCATATGAGATAAAATAATAATAACTTTTTTAAAATACTGTACAACCTAAACCCCTCACTGTTGCTTGTATTAGTTGGTGCAGAGTGGGTTGTACTATCACACTGTTTGCGGTGATTAATTACAACCCCAACCGACAAACCAAGTACTTGTGTTGCATTTTCTATTTACACTTTAAATCTCCTGTTGTATACAGTAAGAGCAACAAACATACATTAATACTGTGTTTGGTTGGCTGTATATAAACCGGGATTGCATGTAAAATGGGAAGCAAATATTTTTATCAGGTGTTGCTGCTTTTTTGTATAAATGCTGGACTTGATGTGTCCACTACTATGTTTTATAACCAGCCAACACTGGTTTATATATATATATATATATATTATTTATTTATTTATTTATTTATATATATAATCATTCTGGACTAAGTACAACCTGAAATTTCATTTTCAGGATTACTAATTAGAACCACACATTTGCAACGAATTTTAGCATTGTGATGGGGTCCATTGAAAGTTAATAATTATAATTTATGGTCCAAAAATAAAAATTTAAGGACATTTTGATTGAAGAATTATATATATATGTATGCATGCATATAAACCACTTTCTTTATTAACTATTAATTAATTATTTTATTTTTAAATTTTTTATAGTTTATCAATATATTATTTAAACCATTTATAATTTATAAAATAATTTTATTTAATTATTATTTTTAATCCAAATATTCATAATCACATTCCAATTATGCACCAAACAAGAGATTGTATAGTTTTTAATTAAATTCTATTCGATCTCGTCCAATCCATTCAAATCTAATATAGTACAATCAAATCTAATACAATCTAATACAGTCATTCAAATGAGATATAAATATATAAACATGGCTGGCATTGAACCAACGATTGAGGATATAAAAGATATCATTGAAATCTGTAGTCTAAATAAAAGGTTAGACTTAAATCCTACACACGCATACACATTCCATGTTTTAAGTTGATACAGAAGCAATTAGGAGTTTGTTAAAACATATCGAAATCAATTATAACTTGCATGGTTCAGATATCTATTTTTTTACTTTTATAATCCTCCATGGTTTTAAGTTGATAGAGAACATACTAAAAGTCTACTAGGACTTATCAAGATCAATTACAACTTGCAACTCAAAAATCTACTCTTTTACTCTTACGATAGAGATACAACTACTTTTACAATAAAAATAACAATTACTCAAACATGCTTGTAAAATGTGTATAAGAGTTAATATTCACAAGGTGAATAAGAAGGTACATAACCACATATATTAAGAGTAGATATGCAACATCTTTCAACTTTTTTTTAACCTAATACTAAACAAATCAAATATATGCCAAAATCTGTTAGAAATCAAGGTTAACTTGCATATTTAATCTTATAACCTAAAGATAGTTATTTTTTTTATACTAGAGATAATTATTATTTTTATGATAATTACAATTACAATAAGATTTTAATCTCATAAGCTAAAGATCATTATTATTATTATTATTCCAGAGATAAATATTATATTTATGATAATTACAATTACAATAAGAAGAAAAAACTACCTTCATAAAGTTTGTAAAATGTGTTTAGTAGGAATTTTGGTAGATAGAAAGGTGGATAATCAATTATGCAAAAAAGTACTTTGCATATCTGTTTCATTCTTAATGATAAGGTTTATGATAAATTTTGTAAAATATATGATGGTTGTTAATAAATTTAAAAATCATTGATAAAAGTACAAATTTTGCATCCCTCAAATTTATAAGTCAAATTCAAAATGTAAATATGTTAAAAGGGAAAATCATATTTAATATAAGAAATGCAACGATATTTCTCAAACTAATCAATTATCATCAATCAGTATAATGTTAATAATATTACCATTCAAAAGGTCGTATGTCCACTCGGTGTGCCGCTTTAGTGGAGGTAGCATTGTCTTTGCTTGTCAGCATAATGCGGGGTTCGAGGGCTGGTGTCACCAAGTTGTGGCAGGGTTTCTCATATTTCTTCTCCTTTACTTGGGAGTCAGCCTCCCTTCTGTTTTCAGGGAGTCTTTATTTTTTATCGCGGCTCAATAGGTTTTATTTAGAGAGCCCGAAAGTATTATTGGTATCTGTATTATACATAAGATGTAAATATATATATATATATATCTATTAAATTATTATGAGTTGAAATGACTTTGTGGCGATTGGGAGTTGGGACCTGGGACCTGGGACCTGGGACCCAACTCCAGAGGTCACATGCCCTATACTAGTGTTGTCCAGTCCATTTCTGACTGGCCTAGTTAGATTCAGGCCACTCAAAAAATCAACACAAGTTCAAAAATGTCCCCAAAGTTATCCTTAAATCTGCCAATCTGCAGTGAGGAATATAATCTCTCAAACATACGGAAGCTTGAACCAGCTCCAAGTGGATCTCACACAAAATCCCTTCATATCCACCGTCTCTTAGACAACATTTATAATACATTCGAATTTTTTTACTCTATATGCATATATGACATATTCTATGGTCTAATTGGATATTAATATACTTAACGACTATAAAAAATTATTATATTTTAAAATTATTGATTGTATATTTTTTATATCTGATTAATATTATTATATTTAATTATAACTAAATAAATCATATTATATTTACAAAAATTGACCACGTTTAGTTGAATCAAATATGTTTAATTATAATCAATATAATAAAATATAATCAATAATTTTATAATATAATCAGTTTAAGTATATCAATATTAAAGTATGTATATTGTAGATGACCCATATATATTTGACAAATTTAACTAACTTATTGGTGCAGGTTTTTTTGAACGTTGACACTTTACGAGTCAAAGGATTGTTAAAATCTATTGAGATGAATTATTGAGAGCACAACTTAGATAACTACTCTAATAACTTGAAATAAAAACTTCTATTAAAAAAAAAACTTATAATTCATATATTGTATTTTAAAAAATAAAGATGAGATTTAAATTTTTAATTCTTTAGGATCAAGGTAAATATCCACCCAATCACTGTATGAGATAGTGTATTATTAGTGCGAAATTATGGATCAATAATACAATATATTCATGTAATATAATGTGTAACAACTTTTGGCGATTCTGTCGCTGCAATAGAACCGAGTGACAAGAGGCTGCACATTAAGTTTGTGGGGTTAGTGTTTTGGCCTTTTCGGGAGGGGTACCCTCTGCCTTTTTGATGGGATACCACGTACGAAGTGAATGGTGTCAATCAGCAGCATGCTGCAGTGACAGTTGAAATGAAAATAATGAGGAAAGAAAAGTTTGTTTATGCTCCCAATTGCCCTAGCATGATGGGTGTTGGGGTGTCCCATTCAGTGGCGTACTCATTTTCCAATCATGTCTTTTCCTATTCCCATTCTTTCTTTTTATATATATATATAAAAATATAAAATTATAATTATAATAATTTTACTATCAATATCTTCTAACTATTAAAATTAAAACAAACCAATTAAATTTATCAATTACATTTTTTTCCTAAAATAATTTTATTCTCCTATTTAATTCAACTGCAATAAATAAATTTGATTGATTCATCTTAACTTTTTAAAGTTAAAATATACTGATATTAAAATCATTTATATATATAGAGATTTTATAATCAGATATATCTGATTTTAAAAAGTAAGAATCAATCAATCAAATTCATCAATTACATTCTTTCTCATAAAATAATTTTTTTATATTTAATTTAAATATAATTAATAAATTTGATTGATTAAATTTTATTTTTCTAAAATTAAATATATTTGATTATAAAATTATACTTTATATATATATATATATATATATAGCTGGTGAACAGCTATCCGGTCCTTTCCCTCTTGCATCCCCTTTGGCGCATTGCTTTCTTTCAACCATTCAAGTGGTGCTAGATTTTTTTCACTTGCTTCGATGCTGTCGCAAAACTTGTCTCATTGTATGGCTTCAATAAGTTCCAGGTCCTCACACTTCAATATAATTTGAAACCCAAATATTTATGGGATTGCCGACCTGTGCTTATACCTTTATAAAGATATCTAATCATAAGTTGAATTCAGATAAATATATATTTTATAAATTCTCAAATCTTAGGGAAAAAAAAAAATCTGACTAATATGTAGCTTTCAAAAACTTACATTGACATACCATATTCAAGAGAAAAGAAAAAGAGAGAGAGAGATTAGTTTTATACCGACACTGTCCAACTGCCTTAACTATGAAGTCGAGAGAGTCTCCCGAATAAACAAAAAATCTATTGAAATGGTGGTTGCACACATTATGGTAGCACTAAAATTATGGTATACAAAATAGAATTACTACAGTTTCATAAACTTACAAATTTGCACTTCTCATTAATGGGTACATGAACAAACGGACCGCTGTGTGCAAGGAAAAGTCGCTTCCTGCACAATCGCTGACATGTGTACCTTTTTTTTTTCAATAAATTTATCGTAAAACAAATTATCAATTACCAATGAATTGAAACTTGTCCTCAAGCCTGATAAATTTTATTAATTTATTATAATTTATCTGCCCATTGTTAGCAATTAACTGTTAAAATTAATGGTGAATAGTGACAAAATAATGTAATGACCATAATATCCCTAAATTAAAGAAAAAATTAAATTAAAAATATAAAAATTAAAAAATGACAATTTAAAAAATCATATATATATTAAAAAAATAGGTTAAACGGAGAAGAAGAAACCCCGAACTTTTCTTCTTCCCTGTCGTCGACTTCCTCTTTCTCTTCCCCATTCGGTTCCTTCTGACCACCACCCTGAAGAGACAGCGTCAAACAAGAATGCTTCTTCATGATGATGACAGCTCGTTAAACATCAATTTCTTATATATCTCTATCTCTCTTCATTTACATTTTTTAGCTTTTAAATTTTTGAGTTTTCTTTTAGATTATAGTTTTCTTCTTATTTTCGACCTTGAATTTATTTAATCTTACAAATCGAAGCATGAAATCTTCAAAGAAAAAAATTTAAGAACTATGACTATAAATAACAAACCAAGTAACATTTTCACAATAAACAACAATAAATCATAAATACTAAATACAGTTTCTTTTATGAAAAATGATATTGTAGCAAGAGAGAATCATTGCAAAGAAATGGTAAGAGAAAAAGGATCGGAAGACATGAAAGAAAGAAGAAATATATTAGATATATATAGCTTTTCTATCTCTTGAAGAGCATTTTTATGGATAGGGAAAATTTTATTTTCATTCCTAAGGTATCGAAACTATGAAGATTTTAAATCTTTTTTGAAAATAGCTCCCATCCTCCCTAAAGTTTTAAAAACACTTCAAAAAAAAAAAAAAAAAAATCCCTCCCATTAATCAATTGATGGTTAAAGAAGCTGAAAGTATAAAAAGACTTATTTGCCTTTGAGTGTGGTTATAGTCTCTTAAATTATTGTCTTGTCTCTAATGAAACAAAGAAATTTTTTTTTCTAAAAAAAGATTTTGAGATGGAGATTAAAAAAAATAAAAACATCTAGATTGTCTCTTTCAAAACATTAAGATTAAACAAAAATAATTTTAAATTAAAAAAAAAAAAATCAACCCAGATGATCAACATCGACATCACATTAAAGATTCGGGTTCAAACCCAAATCTCCATCTGGGTTCAACCATCATAATCAAACACCAAAAATAAAATAAAATAAAAACTAGAGCATTTATTCTTCATTTGCAAAAAAAAAAAAAAAAGAAAAAGAATCCAAATCTTTTATTCCTCTTTTGCAAAATCAAGAATCGGAAAAAAATATAATAGTAATGGTTGTTCCTCTTCTTTTTGTCATCAACTTTGTAGCCTTAACAACACCAAACCAAACAAGAAAATGCAACCAAAAATGAACCCAGATAAAGATTCATGTAGGTTAATAAAAATTTTTCAAAAAAAAAAATGATGACCTGGTTTAACCAAATCGGCAATCGATCTAGAATTAGTGGCTGATCTGGTTCAACTAGATCGATAACTACCAAACCTCTACTAGAAAATCAACAAATCAATCACCAACAAAATCAACAAACTAAAAACCAACAAAATCAACAAACCCCAAAATCAATCATTAGAAACCAACTTTAACTTAGCTCTCTCCTGCCTTTTCCTCTTCAACCCCATTTTTCGCAAATGGGTCTTTAACCCTCATCTTCACCACACACATGATCAAATCTCCATTGTATGGATGCCGAAATGGTCTCCATGTGATTGAGTTCCTCTAGATTTTGATTTTTTTTTTTAATTTTTATTTTTTTTATCTATATCTCAACTTTTTTTTTGATGATCTATATTTTTTTAATGTTTTTATTATTATTTAATTTATTTGTTTCATTAGGGGCAAGATGGTAATTTAAGGCAAATAAGAGACTATATAATTTTTTTTTCTATTTTTTCAATCTTGGTCATATATGTGTCACGATCACAACTTCTCTCATGAAAAAAACCATAATACCCTTCTATCCAAACTTCCCGCCCCTCTTGACTGCCAGGTGATTGATAACAGAAATTTTTTTTGAAGTGTTTTCAAAACTTTTGGGAGAACGGAAGTTATTTTCAGAAGATATTTAAAATCCTGATAGTTTCGATACCTCAAAGATGAACATGCAAATTTTTCTTATGAATGTGTACGCAAATATTAATGAGAAAAACTCAAAGTATTAAGAAACTAACAAGGGTACTAGCATTTTTGTAACATGCTAGTCCCACAAGAAACAAATCATAAGTGCAAGCTTCTGTCATTTTCACAAGTAGAATGCCCACTATAGTACAATAACATTAATTTTAAAGGCAGGGAGATATTTTTATTTTTTTATTTTTATTTTTGAAACTTTCTACCTTAAATTTTGGGATAATCCCAATTTTCCTTCTATAGTTTGAGGAAATAGTCAAAATCCCTCTTTTATTTGAAAAAATTAATGAATAAAAAGATTTTAGCTATTTTCTTAAACTATAGAGGGAAAATTGGAATTATCCTTAACTTTTTTTAATAAGAAAAGTAGATTCGGAAATCTAGGACTGTTTGTACGCTGAATTTCGTTGTACAAAACGGTACTAAGTATCTTCTTTGGTTGGGTTAAGGACATACAAAAAGGACTAATTATTCATTATTGCCAGATAGCGAGGCTCACATCGTAATTTGACATTAACAGGTTTGAATGGTTCTGCTGGGAGCCTGTGCATTTGAGCGTACCATCTTACATAATCAGCTAGGGTGATTTTAGATTAAGATCATACACAAATCTTGAGAGGTTTTTCAATTAAGCCACATGTTTTGAATTCATAGATTAAAGATCTATGTTTTTTCAGAGCAAGGGTTGGTTACTTGGTTATTTAGAAGATGATAATATAATCCTATACAAACAGAAAACAAAAATGTTAGTGGGTTTGGATTTATCTTAATGGTTTTGAGTTGATATAAGTCATAAAAATAAAATTTTAATTTTAAATTATTTAAGAGAATAACTATAATTTCACATTGGTAATAAAAAAAAGTTGTGTTTTATTATGTTTAATTTAATTAGATAATTAGTTTTTTATGTGGTGAGAATTGAGAGATTAAATTTATATAAAATTGTTCATATTTTTTATAGGTGGGATTTGAATTTTTAATATTTTAAAAATAAATGAGATATTTTAATATTTCTATTAAAAATGATATGTCGTATTGAATAAATATAAAATTAGTTAATTTCATGAGTTTGAACAAAATATAATTGTTTAAAATTATTTTAATAATTACAATGTTAAAGTCAACAAACCTAATCATTTCAGCTAAAAAAACAAAATGGCATGATGATGAAAATTAAAAATCTTGATTGCATAAAAAGAATAAACACTGGATTCATCACATGAACGTCATTTGTAGCATTTAGTGGAATTGTAGGGGCTGTTGTTCATCTTCAATACAATGCATCAGCCAAAGGCAGGTTAAAAAATGCATCCTCCCTTATCTCCACCCAAACACACCCTACAGGTGAGGTTTCTGGCCTTCTTCAGTTGTATATACGTCTCTCTTTGAAAAAAAAAAAAAACCGTGAAGGTGAGAAGAGATTTGAAAAACAACTCGTACGAGTTTGCAATTAATATATAAATCTTATTGCTATTTTTATTGATAGTTATTTATATTTTTTAGATAATATATTTTAATTTTTAAATTATAAGAATTATTAATTTTAGTTTTTCATTATTTTGAATTAAATATAAAAATTATTTTTAAGAGAAAAAATATCATAAATAATTTATATTAACAGTTCTAATAATTTTAAAGTTAAACCTCTTAACTGTACAAATCATCTCTGTATATAAATACTTGCGGGATGGCATATAAACAAGGTGATGAAAATCATCCAAAAGGGTGCCAGAACATCTATGCATGCATGTCTAGATTTTCGAGTAAAAGACAGCTAGCAAGGAGATTAGAGACAGGGGAAAGAGAGAGAGTGAGTGAGAGAGGGAGAGAAAAAAATCGACAGGTACTGACAATTGGAGTTCCAGCTCTTCAAATAGTTACGTGTCCTATGAGACAATTCACATGTCTGTGCTCTTAGTCTTGTCTTGTCACACCACTTGACACCACTCACTTTTTATATAATATTTTTTTACAAAGAAATTTAGTATTTGCATTTTAAAATTCTCATCGAACGGATAAAGAATCTTTGTAACATTTTTTTATTTTAATTACTCAGATCAGCTCATAACACAACTGAAACTAATAATGACAGACGCTGTCACATATCAACTCAAAAACGAGAGGCATCAACCCAAAAAAATCGGAGGAAAACCGACAAATGGTGGAAAAAAATTGCCACAAATATGATCATGAGCATTTGAGCCGTGCCACTTACTGTTAGAAGTAGGACAAGGGTGATTGCAATCCACTACGCTCAAAGAATCTATGTGATTTATTGAAATCAATCGTTATTTTTATTATCTATGTGTTTTTTCTGATAATTATAAAGTAATTACTTTAAAAAAAGATTAATATTCATATAAATACTTATATAAGATTATAAAATATATTTGGTGAAAATTAAAACTATTTTTATAAATGAGAATTTGCACAATAACCATCTATACTACAAGTTGATGTATATCTCGAATTTTATAGTGATTTATGTATTCAAATAATTACATTAATATTAAATTATAGATCTATGTCTTATTATTGCAAATAAGTTATTTTCTATTAGTTTAAATTTTGAATTTAATGATGGCTGACATTGTACATCAAAGCTAAAGCTCTTGAGTCAAATCTCCTCTCCCCTTCATATATGGATTATTTGTTTGTTACACATATTATAGGGTATATTTGTGTCCAATATTGTCCAACTCTTGTTATTTGTTCATGTTGCAAATTAGAGAATGTATTAATGTATCATAAATTTTATCTATCTATGTCTTAATAATATAGTTGGATTACCTAGTAATTAATTCTTTTAGGTCTTTATAATATCATTTTTATTTTAAAATATTATAATAAATTCAAGATTTTGAGGAAGGGGAGTGACTTGGACTTATAACCTTTAGAGTGTTACTGTGAGGGTATACCATTGGACAGATATCATTGTGTCATAATTGTAATATCTATTAAAGCACACTTTTTATATCTTAGAAATCTTATATTCGATTTTCAAGTATATCCCTAACCATATATTTAACGTAATGGAAAATATTAACATGTATTATAATGTTTGAAAAACTGAATAAAAATATTATATTTTGTAAACATATAAAGTTGTATATTAATGTGTTTAAACAATAAATATGATTTTTGTATGGAAAATTTGAGTTATAAACATGTTCCTTAAACAGCATGGTAAGACTACCTTAATATATATAATTTCTCTCTTTAGCCGTAAAACTTTTCTATAAATTTGAATCTTTGTCTTTTTCTTGGCATTGGTGTTGGTTTTTGGTGTGCCATGTGACTCAAGAGAATAAGAGCTTGGTTCTTCTGCTTTCATTGCTTAAGCGAAGCCCCACACATATTGATGAATCCTCTGAGGGCACACACTTTAATGGCTAATCGATGATAAATTGTGTCTTTCTCTTCCTCACCATCCTTCCCTTCATGGTGCGTAGCCTTAAATCCCACCCTTAATTTATGTTTTCTAATAGAGCAAATTATTGTTGTTGCTAGTTATTATTAATTTGATAAGAAGCATATGACAACATCTAACCTTCATCATATGCTTCGGAGACAAGACCAAAAATCCAACGTTCTGATTAAGGGTCCAAATGTGACGTAAACAATAAAAAGGTGTATTCAATCTAGAGTTGATTATAGTTTAAAAGATTTTAAAAATTGTATTCACTTCAGATTTTATGGATTTAATCCAAACTTGTAAATATCCTATCGAAATCTAGATAAATTTAATTCAGACTCTTAAAATGTAAGAATATATTTGTTTAAAAAATCATTGACTTTGCATAAATTGCTCGAGTGATAAAATTTAATGGATTTTAAAATGAGACTTATGAATAAAAAGACTTATGACAAATCTTGTCCTAGTTCCATAAGTTTCATATGAAATTTTGACTATCAAATATGAGGATTTTATTAAAACCTATCATTCAAAAACAAAAATATACCAAATTTCAATAAACTCTAAATTGAATACACTCTACTAAATCAAACACCTTAAAATGGTGCAAAGTATACTAAAGTATCTCATCATCCAAGATTGCTCTGCGGCAAAATACAACATTATATATGTCAATTGATAAATAGATTTAGATTAATGATAATTTATTTCAGTTTTCATATATTAACTTGAATGTCATATTTAAATTTAAGATTAAGAGCTAACCTTAATTTCTTTTAAGTTTTCTTTACATTTAACAGATGTTAAAAATTAAACCTGTGGTTTTGGACATAGCATAATGGTAATCAAACCTCTAAACTAAGTCAAGATCCCAAATTTAAACCCCTCTACCTAAAAGAGAAGAAAAGAATTAAATCGGTTTTTTTTTTTTTTTTTAACTCATGTTAGTATTTTAAATGCATCAATGCATACTTTTCAGGACATAAAATAAATGAAAAGTTTATATAATCCTATTTGATCATTAATGTGTCTTAACTTTTTACCCTGCATAAACTTTGTAGACTTGCTTTTTCTTGACAGAGATGTTGGTGTTTGGTGTGCCGTCACCACGGATGCCATGTGACTTGAACAAGAAGAGTAGCGTTTGCCTTTCTAAAATGCTCCACTGATGCCCCACGACTCCTCCAAGAGCGATGGGCTCTGGCTAAGATAAAGAGAGACAGAGAGGCTTCTTAAATAATTACTTTACTCTTTTAGGTAACATTTACAGACCAACTGCTTATATCTAAAATAATATTAAATAAATAAACTTTCTTTGTTGGATACTGATACTTGTTCAGGTTCCGGTTGGAACCAGTTGAGATACAGAGAACACCCTCAAAACGAAAGGAAGTAGTTCACATAAAATGAGAAGACAACCCATAACTAAGGGTGGCAAAATGAGGGTCTGGACCTGCACTAGGTCCAGACCCGCATTGGACCTGCACTAGGTCCAGACCCGCATTGGACCCTCATTTTTATTTGAGGGTCCAGACCCTACCCATACCCTCAAATAAATTTGAGGGTTTGGCCCAAATCCAACCCGCACATTTTGCGGGTCTGTTCAGACCCGCGTCAGACCCGGATTGACCGGATCATATCCGAATTTGATTGGGTTGACCCGATTTTTTTTTTTTTTTTGAACCCGATTTTTTTTTTTTTAAATTTCCCCTAAACAAATGGATTAAAAAATAACATTAAAAGTTAAAATTTATCCTTAATTTACATCCCAAAAGTAACAAAAAAAATTATGAATACAAATATAAAAAATAAAATCAAGATATTGATGACTCTTCTTCATCTTGTTTATGACATATTTCTTCTTCCAGAACGTCACCTAATAGAACAAATCAAGTGAAAAATTAAAGATTAAGTTATAAATTACAAATAATATACATAATATAATCAAATTTATTACTACTTTCATACCTCGAAGTGGAACTCATATCCAATTTTGTACACACATTAATGCTTTTAATGTGTCCGGATGCAATCTCCTACGATGTGAACTCAAAAATCTACCCCCAGTACTAAAAGCGGACTCAGAAGTTACAGTAGATACAGGAATGGTGATGATGTCTTTGCCAATTCTAGCCATAATCGGATATTTTCCTTTGTTTCCTTTCCACCATGCCAAAATATCAAAGTCGGGAGAATTATCTTCAACTTTTTCATCTAAATATTTCTCCAACTCCGATTTGTTCAAGCCTATAGCTTCTTCACAATCACACTTATATTGTTCAAATTCAGTCTCATCCTCATCCCTACCTCAAAGGACATTAATGGAATGAACAGTAGAAGAATCGCCAACTTGTTCAACCGAAGTTGCATCCACATATTTCTCCTCATACTCTTTTATCAATGCCTTCAGAAGTTCAAGCACATTTTCTTGTTGGCGATTTGCATCGGGGCCACATAACTTTTGAAAATGAAAACCAATTCGCAACATCTTAGACCTAGGATCTAAGAATGCCGCAACAGCCATTATACTAGGTATATTCAATGTCAAGCACTTAAAAGGGCTTGGCTTAAAAGGGCTTCGCAAAGGCTTACTTTACTGCCTTCTACTCAACTTGATGTACTAAATCCCAGGACCTAAAAGCCAGGGAACATTAAACCTCACAAAACACACCCCAAAAGACCCAATTCCAAAGGACCAGCACACAACACACAGAGGTTTTCTTCATCATACACTGTATGGGTTATTTGCAAGCGCAAGTACAACATCATTCACCATACACAGAATGAAGCAAACCCATTCAACAAACAGGAAAATATTATACTTCTAAACATAATTGAACATTACTATAATCTTAACTAGTCAACAAAGAACAGAACTCTAAATCACAATTTGACTATATATGCATTTGGTTCTGGTGTGTATGGTATGATAGTTTGAAACTTTGAATTGGAACTAGGATGTTATACATGGCTGAGATTACTCAGAATGAATGATAATGGAGTCCGATGCGCTTAATAAAATGTTGAGATTTCAAAGTGGGATCATATTGTCACTGCAAGATTGTTACATTTTTTGTGTGTGGATAAAATTTATTGATGTGTATATTCATTGATATGTACCAATTTTAATGTAAAGATAACTGATGATTGTCTATGTTGCTGGGTATGAAGATCTTGGAAATACTATGTGGAATTAAATAGTTTTTGAACTTGATTAGTAACAAATTCTGAAATGATGTTGATTAGCATACGTTAATGTTGGTATTTTGGTTGGGAGATTTTAAATTCTAAACATAATTGGTTGGTTGTATTGAAGATTAAAGATTAAGTAGTCCAAGTGGTCCTGATGTTTGACAAGTGAAATTAGCGATTTTTGGAACCTTGTGTTTGACAAGTGAAATTAGCCTTGAGTGTGAAAATGGAAATCATATTCATAGGTCATCCAATTTTTGAGCTCTGTTGATGGTATAACCATTGAAACATTACATTTTATTTTCAGCTTATGAGTTATGAAGTTTTTGGAACTGATATATGATACCATGCTTTGAGGATATGGATGAAATTGTGGGAAAAATTTTATTTCTGTTAGAATATGAATGAAATTGTGATTAAATAATCATCATCCTTCATCACAGAATTGACAAGTTCAAGTAACCGGCCAACTCTCATCAGAAATCCTCGAAAATCCATTTTTTGACAAGTTCATTAACAAATTCATCCCAGATGATGTCAATGTATAATTTAGTCCTTGTCATCCAAGTTGATTTCTTCTCCTTAGGTAGTATCGCGATTGGTGCATACCTTTCCCACAAGGTTGCAGACGGTAATTCACCAGTGATTACATATTTTATCACATGAACTATAGGTTGAAACTGCTGATGGCAATATTGACAATGTGTATATTCAACATTAATTTGTGATCACCTCTCAATTTCCATCCATTATTATATATATATATATATATATTTTTTTTTGAGAATTAGGACCGGTCCAGAGGATAACCAGGACCAACTAGGATAAGAACACTGTAGCACGATCCGAAGATACTGACCCTAAATAAAAGGGATCCATCCACACAAAAGTGTAGGAAAGACTCACATGAAGATGGAAAGACAACCACATATAATGATGGAGGAATTGTTATTATATTATTATAATTATTATTATATATAAATGATTTGAATTAAACGGATGGATGTCAAACCCATACTACATACAATGAGAGACATGAGGGTTACCAGTGCCACCCTTGGTTTATGCAAAGGCTTTTCCACCCATTAATTGGAGTAGCGGCTGTGATTTTAGCAAATCTCTAATTAATATAATAGTGATGTCTGATGTGTTTTGTTAGTTTATTCAAATAAATTTGAAGTTTCTAGGGGATGCTCCGAGTTGCCTTAACATGAGCAACGGTTGGCGTGTTCTTTTAAAGAAATTCTCCAGTGGTGGTGCTCCCAGACACTGCAAAACTGACCTTGGTATTAAAGTGATGTATACCAAATTTTTGTAATATGGCAGCTTTTATCGAAAGCGTTATTTGGCAGTATACCAGTTGTGTTGAAGACTTTCGTGAACCAACGGCTTTATATATTATTATATTATATTACTAGAATTATACCAAAAAATGATCGGAATTAAGTAGAATCAAACATTAATGACATGATTTAGAGAGCGAGTTCTATATAAAAATGGTGACCCACACATAGATAAAGGACGACCTACATAAAGGTGAGAAGAGAGCCACATCCAAATGGGGAAAGATAGCCACAGGTGTGGCACTGTAATGTCTTCAACCAGGACCAAGAGTAGTCCTTGGTATTGCACTACCATTGCAGCAAAGGTAATTTAGACCTATGACTTTATCAAATTGAACGATCAATTTTATATCGAATTGAATGTGTGGTTTTTGTCATTAAACTATATTAGATGGTGATAGCGCCACAATTGAAGTACAAAATAAATGCACATACTTTCTTCCAATCCTAATGTCTTTTATATATATATAATTAAAAATAATGTTAGACATCCTAATTTTATGTCTCAATTTATAATGTGTTGATAACTTGATATATGTTTTGATATCTTTTTTTATTTTTTTAAATCGATGAATCGTTGGGATGTGATTGTTTTTCATATTTAATTTAAATAATTACTATTTCAATTATTGATTATATGTTTTAAAAAGATTAGAATGAGGTCTGAAGATGATCCGAGTCTATCAAAATTTTATTGGACGTAAAGGGGACGCTCCCATATTGATTGCTTTATATAATTGGCAGACTATTATAGCTCAAACTCAGAAATCAGAATCATGAAGGTGGATGTAGAAGTCATTTCCAGGTAAGTAAATCAAACCCACTACTCCAATTCCTGAACATCTTCACCACTACAAACTTTCCTTTAAGGATCAATCTTGTCCACCTCTATTATTACATCTCTTTGATCTACTTCTACAGTCTTGATCACAAACTAAGCAATACAATGGGAAATCTAGCCACCTCAAAGCACCTTTATCCCAAGTTCTAGAGAGCAGTAGTGGTTTAGAACTTGGGATGATGATGTTATGACTTATGAGGCCTTACTTTCTTACATACATAGTCATTACGTGGCTTCCATTGACATTTACACACTATTTTCCCTGATTTATATGTATTTCAAAGGTCGGTACCTATCTTTCAAACTTGATGCTTAAGTTTCAACGTCTTGTGCATTTGATTTCGAGCCTCATATGGTTATATGTATTTGGATTAATTAATAAAATATATTTTAACTATTTAGTTAGCTTTTGAGTTGGATTTATTTTGCATTTTGGGGTCTGGGATTACACTGTGGAGTACATATAATACATGGTTTAAGTCCAGGGATCTTTTTGCTTTTGGTTCATGTCATGGATCATGGATGGTTCTGGGATTATACGTGTAATTTGAATACAAATTTTGGGTTGCCACCTAACCAGTTAAAGGATGCAGCCTCACTATGAGTTGGGCTTGGTAAGAAACAAAATGGTTTTAAGGCCTCTGGGTTTGGAAAGTTCAGTGAGGCCTAATTTGCTGTCCAGTCCAATAAAGTTAGTTATTTGGGCCCGTATAGAATATAAGGCCTGAGCACGGGAGTCATTTGATGTTTGCCCTAACAATATGACCCCTACATCTACTAATCGAAGTTCACTAATATTTTTTTTTTTTTTCTTATTTCTGAAACTCACAGAAATTGATATATAAATAACAACAAACTTACATCTACTTATCAACGTGGGCCCTATATATATAACATATTTTAATAAAATAATATTAAGACCAACAAGGTAGTGAATTAAAAATCAATTTATAAACTTATCAATTTTCATTTATTACTTTCCATTTTTTTGCCCAAATGAAAGTGTTATCAAGTTGAAAATTGTGAACATCAAGTGTTCAAATTCAAGGTTATAAATTTTTTAGTCAATTAATCTGGTTCATTGGTTCTACTTAAGTTGAATTAACTAATATAAACGAAATCACCAGACCCATTTTGTTTTTATAAAAATATATTGTAAATAAATTTGAATCTTGTACAATATCAAATTTCAAAGAACATAATTTTAGTTTCAGATGGGTAGAAATTTACTTTAACTGATCAAACCTTGGCTGTAGAGATTTAGTTTCAAGTTTAAAGCAGCCGAAGGCCACATGGATACAAAAATTTATTTATCAAAAGTCCCCTAAAGTGTTGTTCAAAGAGATTAGTTAGAGATACATATAAATTGAAGGATAAATTGTGATAATTATTCAATAATGAACAAATTTAAATTATATATATATGCACTCCTAGTGAGCTCCTTACTTTTAAATTTAATTATTATTTTTAATTTACTTTGGAATTAAATTTGAAATTTTTGTATTATTTTTTAAAAATTTAACATTTTTAATTTAAATAATTACTATTTAAACTTTTTAATCAATAAATGTTTGATAAATATTTTTATTTTTAAAAGTTGATATTTTGATCACAAGTTATAATAGATGTTCAAAGTGCTAATTTAATCATAATTTAATAGAATTCTGACATATATTTAGATTGAAATTGCAATAACATAAACTACCAAAAGGAATCAAAGAATATGAATTCTGCAATATAATTATAAAGCAAAAAAGTGAAAAACCAAACAACATAAAGTTCGAAACTAGCAGTTCAAGTCTTGAGTCTCGGAACCAATTGCAGTTCTCAATATCAGTAGCACTTTCTTATTAATGTTGTTGACTTAAAGAGACATATGACTGGATGTTAAAACTTGTCAAACACGGTTAGCTTTGTGACACCTCTAAAAAATAAAGGGAAAGAAAAAGAGAAGATTTCACATGATTTTACAGGCCAATAGATTCCAATATCCATTCCATCTATCTAGACTAAGATATATTGATGAGCATAAAGGTAGAAGAAACATTAATTATTATTCTTAAGAAAAATTGTCGAATGATTTTTGAGTTGCACCTGTTTAATTAAGTAACTAAATGCCTTAACATGAGCAACGGTTGGTGTGTTCTTAGGTTTTCGTTAAAGAATAGAACCAGAAATAAAAAAAGCAAAACATAATATTAGGTTTTCGTTTACAATTACACTCAACTAATTAACATTAGTCTGTGTCACCAAACATCATCAAGTCACAATACTTTTCCCACCAATCAATCTAAAAGTAAAGACCAACCACATGTCAATAATATATGGTTGGGTTGTAATGTTCCCTTTCCAATTTAGGTAAAAGCATTAAACTCACCCAACTACTGAGTCTTTTGTTGGAAAGTAAGTAATTTTGTTTCTTTATAAATTAAATCCAAAGGTAGTTAACCTTTTTTTTTTTTTTTTTCCCCTTTTTCTCATTCAAAACTTCTCTTTTATATTGCTTTATAAACAATAATGGTTTTTCTTTCTATGTAATCTGATTTTAGTTTCTATATCTAATGTATAATGCATTAGATGTATGAAAAATTTACCCCTCCCGCCTAAACTATCTATCACCATTGACACTATTTAATTTTTTTTTTTTTTTTAAATTCATATGATGTCCCACCAAGTAGATCAGGAAACTAACAATTAAGTGTTGCTCTCTGGTTATGGACTTGTGGGTGGGAATGGCGATTGTAGACTTATGGATGGGAAATTGGAGAGAGAGCAAGAGAGCAGTGGTAAGTTGGCTGTAACTATATGTCACATCATGAAAATACAACCACGAACCAAACTTTTTTGTGTGTTGTTTAACAAAGAGTATTGCAAAGGACTTATCTCCTCTCACCAAATTGTCACCCTCAATTTCTCAGCCATCCAGTTCTTCACCTTTGAAAAAAAAAAAAAAAACTTTTGTTTGTTTTAAAAATTTTAGTGGTCCACTTCTATCAACCTTCCAGCTGCAAATATAATGAAACAATTTTAACCATAATTTCGTACAAAATATTGTGAAAAGATTAATTAACATATCAGATAATGAAGAATCATATAAACTAAAATACAAAAATATCTCTTTACGTGAATCCTTTTGAATGATAAAAGCAGTTATAAAAGGAAATGAATATATATAGCTAGAAAAGGAAGAATAGAGAAGCTTTGAATTTAAGTAAAAGATTACATGACAATCAGACAACTAATATTTAGTTAAAAGAAATGTTTGACTGTAGCATCATTAAATATCCATCACAAGGAGAAAAAAAGCTAAAAATATTTGATTTTGGTAATTAAAAGAGGCATTAAAAAGAAACACACATGCAGAAGCAGGCAGCTGGGTTGTTTACCCAGTAACTGGGTTAAGTGTAACCCCCCATGAGAGAAATAACATGTTACATGCATAGAGACAATGCAAATAAAACAATAAAAAAAATGTACACCCAAACTTTGAGTACATGAAAGAAAGATTCCACCTGTCAGAAACATCCCACAGCTCTTGAGTCTGTGGTGGGTTTTATTTAAAGACGCTTGATTTTATTAAAAGACGCTTTCGTCCCGAAGGGCATGGTAATTCTGCTGCATTGTAGCAACTACCAACCCTCTCATGCATGACAGCTTGGTCTCACAGAGCAGCGAAGTTGCTTTCGTTTTTAATTTTTCTTTTACTTTTTTCTGTTTTTGGTGTGATTCTTTTTCTCTTTTTAATCTCTCTTTCTCTTTTTTTCCGTTTTGGGCTTCTCTTCGTCGTTGTCGTTGTTTTTGCTTTTTGTTTCTTTTCGGTTTTCTTCCGACTGACCACCAAATGTACATCATTGGTTGGTAATCAGTACTCTCGGGGCCCGTATAGAATATAAGGACTGAGCAGGACAGTGATTTGATGTTTGAACTAACAATATGACCTTTAAACCTACGAAAAACAAATTCATGGCGGAGAGTGAATGGCAGCTGATGTGCCGTTGGTGTAGATGCTAGCTGCCCTCGTCCCTTTAGTGACATAGATTCAACACCCAAATACCCTAAACAAAAAGGGCATCTCCATCGTTCAATAAGGATTGATCTTCCACCTTTATGTAGATCTCTTTTCTATCTTCATATGAATGGATTCTTTCCATTTATGAGTAGTTCCCTAGATTGTATCGTAGTGCTTATTAGGGGTGACAATCCAAGTTGACGAATTAGGTTGGACACAACAAGATTATTTTTGACATGACACGAACACAACACGATAAGAAAACGAGTCGAACCATCTTAATATGAATATGACACGATTATTAATGGATCGACACGGAAACGACTCGGTTAACCCGTTTATTTATGGGTCGTTTATTGACACGTTTATGACCTGTTTAGTCGACACGTTTATTGACTCGTTTAACCGATACGTTTAATGATTCGTTTAGTTGACATGTTTATTGATTCGTTTATGACTCATTTAACCATATTTAATATATTTAAATGTTAATATGAATTTAAAAAAAACAAAATAAAAATAAAAATAAACAAGACCTCTTAAATCCACAAATACAATCCAAAACATAAAAATACAAATGTTCACAAAGATGAGTATAGAAACATTTTTGCAAAAATAGTCCTTCATATTAAAAAAAAAAAAACATAAAAAAATATATCTACAAATATAGTCCTTTATATTAGAAAAGTAACATCAACTGTTGAGCTGGCTGCTGCTACTGTGACTGTTAGAGATGAAAGAGCTGGCTGAGCTGGGTACTGCTACTGTTGAAGCTCGGAGATGATGAAATTGGCTGAGCTGGCTATTGAAGATGAAAGAGATGAATGAGATGAAGAAGTTGGCTAAGCTAACAGATGAATGAGATAAAGGAGATAGCTCAGGGTCACGGGTTGAGTGGTTGTGAGTGATTTGTGAAGGAAGAACGGAAGTGTGAGAGTGAGACCAAATGTCCAGTGTGGTGTGGATAGCTCACGGTGAAAAGTTGTGAGTGATTTGTGAAGAAAGAAGGTTGAGTTAGCTATTGAAGATGAAGAAGATGGCTCACGGTCACGGGTTGGGTGGTTGTGAGTGATTTGTGAAGGAAGAATAGAAGTGTGAAAGTGAGACCGAGTGGGCGATGTGGTGTGAATGGCTCACAGTTAAGGGTTGTGAGTGATTTATGAAGGAAGAATGGAAGTGTGAGAGTGAGAGTGAGACCGAGACTGAGTGGGGCTGTGGGATTGGCTGCTGTCCGAATGGAAGAAGTATTGTGTGTAGTATACGACTAAGGTTGTGATTTGTGAAGAAAAATATGATATATATATATATATATATATACTACCATTGAAATTACATCAATACCTCCTCTAACTATAAAATTACTTTTTGACCCTTGCTAACGGCTCAACTTGTAACACGATTTATAAAACATGAACCGGACACGATTATTAAACGGGTTAGGCAAGTTGATCCGTTATATTTATCCAACTCGTTTATGCTCAACCCTAACTCGTAATATTCGTGTCGGATTCGTATCGACTCATCATGTCGGGTTCCAAATTGCCACCCTTAGTGCTCATATACCGATTGATCTGGATAGTCTCCTAAACCAATTCAGTCTTAAAAAAAAAAAAAAAATATTCAAGTCAAATTTCAAAGAACATAATTTTAGTTTCAAAATGGTAGAAATTTAATTTAACTAATCAAACCTTGGTTATAGAGATTTAGTTTCAAGTTGATATCGGCTGAAGGCCATATGGATACAAAAATTTATTTATCAAAAGTCCCCTAAAATGTTGTTCAATGACATTAGTTAGAGATACATATAAATTGAAGGATAAATTGTCATAATTATTTAATAATGAGCTCCTTACTTTTAAATTTAATTATTTTTTTAATTTATTTTAGAATTAAATTTGAATTTTTTATTATTTTTAAAAATTTAACATTTTTAATTTAAATAATTACTATTTAACTTTTTTAATCAATAAATGGTTGATAAATATTTTTATCTTTAAAATGTTAATATGTTGTTCAAAAGTTATAATAGATGTTCAAAGTGCTAATTTCATCATAATTTAATAGAATTTTGATATATATATTTAGATTAAAATTGCAATAACATAAACTAAAAAAAGAATCAAAGAACATGAATTCTGCAACATAATTCTAAAACAAAAAAGTGACCAACCAAACATCATAAAGTTTGAAACAAGCAGTTCAAGTCTTGAGTCCTGCAACCAAATTGCGATTCTAAAGAACAGTTGCCATGTAATCAATTTACAAGAACAAAGTGCTTTTCTTTTTCTTTTCTTTTTTTTTCTTTTTTTTCAAGCTTCATGTCCATTAATCCCACAAATAAAAGATGAAGCTTTGTCGATCTAATTCATTCTTCTCACATTTGCAGACATGATGTAACCTTATCTTTGTACCATTTATGAACAAACTTTGACTTGTAATATTAGATTTCAAGTATTGATTCAATAATTAGAATTATAAAATTCCCAATGCCATTTTGATATATATATATTTAGATTAAAATTCTGCAACATAATTATAAAACCAAAAAGTGACAAACCAAACAGCATAAAGTTTGAAACTAGCAGATCAAGTCTTGAGTCTTGCAACCAAATTGCAATTCTGAAGAACAATTGCTATGTAATCAATTTCCAAGCACAAAGTGCTTCTCTTATTCTTTTTTTTTTTGGTCAAGCTTCATGTCTATTAAACCCACAAATAAAAGATGAAGTTTTGTCGATCTAATTCATTCTTCTCACATATTTGTAGACATGATGTAACCTTATCTTTGTACCATTTATGAACAAACTTTGGCTTGTAATATTAGATTTCAAGTATTGATTCAGCACTTAAAATTATAAAATTCCCAATGCCATTTTGAATATATATATATATATAATTTGAGATGCACAAACAATTTTAGAGAGAGAGAGAGGTGTAGATATAGTCATTAATTAATAACGCTAACATGCGATAGTTTATTTTTTGAGGGGTGGTAGCCATTAAATAATGCTAACATGCGACAGTTTGATGTATGTGGTTCTCATTAAATAATGCTAAGAAATTGAAAAGGTGCATGGTTCCACTTTCTTATTAATGTTGTTGACTTAAAGGGGCATATGACTTGATCTTAAAACTTGTCAGACACAGTTAGCTTTGTGACACTTGTAAAAAATAAAGGTGGAAAACATACTTGTCAACCAACATTCCACAGCCGTTGTTTTTTCGCAACTTCACAACAGTTGTTTGTCTTCCTTTTTCAATTTTCTGTATTAAATTGTGAAGTCGTGCGATTACGCTACATGATGGAAAATGTTTATTTGGAACTCTATTTCTAGTTTTAAGTACGGAATCTTATATTTTGTGATTGTTTAGAAGCGAGAATTTCGTATTTTAATCTAAGATTCTACTATTTAATATTTTCAATTAACTTTTCTATGTGTACAATAGATTAGAGAGAGCAGATTGAATTGAGAGATAATAAAAGTTCATTTGATAGTGAATTGATTTTCTTTTAGTGCCGAGTAGTTTGTGAACAAAGGACAAAATTAGTTCACATATGATCTAATTGTTAATTTTCAAATAAAAGATATTATGAAATTCATTTGCATGGTTTGATATTCATATATATATTTTGTTTTGGATTTTCAAATCATATGTTGGAATTTTCTCCATTTATTGAATAGTACACAATCTAGTCTGACATTGTGTAACAAGTTTTTTTTTTTTTTTTTTTTTTTTTTCTTTTATTTTTCCCGTTTCCAGCTTGTGAATTCTCTCTTCTGATTTATATATATATATATATATATAAAAATGCATAACACTCCCTGAAGTTTGCCTAAAAACAGATGAAAACATAATTATCATTTTATTGCACAAAACCCTCATGCTTAACGTTGACTTCCGTCAACTTTAACGGTTGACCAAAAAATTTGATTAAAAGTCTAAAATGCCTTCACCAATGTAAAGTTGCCCAATTGCCCATGAATAAGACAAAAAAAATAATAAAATATTCTTCCTTCAACCGCCTGCACCACCAATTTTGTACATGGTTTAAGGTTTTATAATTTTATTTAATTGACCAATTTGCCCTTATGAATTGAAGTAATGTCATGAATTAATGTTATTACCATTAGTCTAAAAACTATTAAAGATGAGAAAAACACGAATCAAATAATTGATTAAAAATTATTAAATTAATTAATTAATAAGTAATAATTAAAAACAATTAATAGAAAATGAAAAAATTAAATGAATTAAATAGAAAAACATTTCCGTGAGATGAAAAAAAAAATAATAATAGAAAAAAATGGGAGATGAACCTAGATCTTCAAAGTTTGAAGATCTGAATCATTAAATTAAAAAAAACAAAAGCTCTTCCGCTCATCAATCAAACCTAACCATCAACACAACCAAGACTCAAACCAAAACCGTCAACATTTACAAAAAAAATGTACCCATATTTGTGTAACATAGTTCAACTCATATTTTTTATGAATAACAAATCTTCATAAAAAATTTACATTCCCTAAATCAAAATGTGACAAATCTTCATCAATTTATCGGTTATGTTCTTCCATCTTGAAGATTTCTCTTCACCTACCATTATTACCAAAATCTTCTCCTCATGAACCCTCTCTGCAACTAAACACAATAAAAAAATATATCTAATACTTAAATCCTACCAGACAAGGTGTCCTACTAGGGGAGACGGTGGAGAGCAGAGGTGTTTTACCAGATGAGACATCTCATATTCTTCATCGTGATGGATCGAGTACGGCCTCCCTCTGTATCGGTTCCGTGATTTTGAGCCCAGGCCTCTGACCAAGGCCAAGTGCTAACTGTGCACGGTGGCTCGTCGGGGGCCTTATATGATGGACGTGATGCTATCGTTGTACCAATGGTGAAGTTGGATGGACTGGAGGAATGGGAAGCCAGATCCATACAACGGTAGAGAGGGAAGAGAGGGAGCTAGAACTATGTGATGATGGAGACAGACGAATTGGAGGAACAAACTGAAGGAAGAAAGGGAAGAGAGAGAAAGAGAGAGAGAGAGAGAGAGAGTTTTGATAGTGGGTGGGAGGTGATGAAGTTGACTGGTTGATGGTGGAGTGAGTGAGAGAGTGAGAGAGAGAGAGAGAGAGAGAGATGATTTAATGAAGTTGACCGGTGATGGTAAGTAGGTGAGATGAGAGGGAAAGAGACGTGATAACCAACTGCTCATGGAAGAAAGGACCAAAATGTCGTTGACAAAAGTTAAGATTAAGCATGAGAGATTTTATGCAATAAAAAAATAACTATATTTTCATCTGTTTTTAGACAAACCTCATGGGAGTATTGTGTAATTCATTATATATATATATATATATATTGAAGTTGGCATTAAACAGCTAAAAAATCTTTTTAAGCTTGTCTAAATCAATGACAGTATTTCTATTGGTGGTTTATTAATTTTCATAAAAATAAGAAAGCTTCCCACATGTAATTATTAAACATGTATATTTGTTAAAAAAAAAAAAAAAAAACACATATAACTAAATTTAAACCGTATCACTTGAATGGATAAAAAATGGTGCACAAATCTAAGAATTAGGAAGGACATGCAAATTTTGTATATTTTGAATTTATATTTTTCTTAGCAGATGCAAAGACCTAGAAGAGACTTCAAGATAAATATATGTTTGTATCCATGTGACCTTGGTTGTCATAAATTTGAAACTATAATGTTGTATATGTTATAAAATAAATAAATTGAAATAAAGGATGTGTAGAAGTTGGAAAATATATGGATAACACATATAAGATATAATAGAAGTAAACAAATCAATATGAAATAATGTAAGTAAACAAAATGTGAAAGAAAGGAATAAGAGAATAGAAGAGTACTTGTGCTTTTTACTGATTTTGGAAAGAAAAAATTTATCACTTTTCAAATGACATACATGCCTATATATAGGCAAAAGAAGCACCGACCATTTACATTAATAATAGTGAAAAATTGGTTGCTTGTGGAGGTGGTAAATCCACAATTATCACATGATAGTATAGGTGAATTAGTGGACTTTTGATAAATGTGTCAATTCATATACACAACATTTGTTTAATTGGTTAATTCTTGATTGTAATGGTGAATATTTAAATTAAATTTATTTAATTTGATTTTTTTTAAGAACTTGGAATATCATTAAAACAACTTAAAATTGGGGACATGAAACATACAACCTAAGCACCCAACTGAGAGGGGATACAACATAGCAAGCACAGAAAACCAGATGAACCCATTACAAAGGGAAGAAACAATAATGGCCAGAAGGACTATCATTAAATTCCTAAACCTAGAAAAATAGAACCCACTAACATTAGCCAAACACGGAGGCCATAACATCTAAATACATAAAAACACAAACAACTAAATATAAATGAGATTAGCTTTAACACAAAATAAACAATACAAAACAACCTCTTAACACCAAAATAGCACTGGTAGCTCCATCAAAACCTCAAGAGGAAAATCTAGGGCTTACTACTGTAATCAACCATCCAAGAAGCAAGAGTTGACCATTAGTCTTTAACCAAACCTCGCAAGCCATCAGCCTACGATCTTGATGAAAAATTGGTTTTCGAAGGCTAGATCCAAATAACAACTAAATCTAGTCCTTCAAAACCTAAAACCCTTACCAAAAACCAAAGGAGAGGAATAAAAATGGGGAAGAACCTCAACCGAGGCTCTAGGGTAGACCCGAACCAACCATTGTTTGAGTTTTTAAGAGTTAGATTTAGAAAATCTTTGAATTCACTCTTAAAAACCCCAAAATTGAAAGAGATCGCTAAGAGAAAGAGGAAAGGAGGAGAAAAACGATAAAAGTTAGCTCTTAAAACACTCAGATTTGTCCAAAGAAACAATTAGGAAGAGAGTCTCTCTCTCTGTAGAAATTTTTTAGAGAGAGACTCAAATCCAGACTTTTGTTTAATATGAAATTGTAATAGCGTACATCTTTTGTATGATCAAAGTCTTTATAAATATGGTACACAATTGCCATCTATGATGGGAGTTGGTTGATTTTGACGTTGAACGATGTGGATTCAAAGTGACTTGTGTGGTAAGGATGAGTAAAAATAAGGCACGTCTTTGGCTGCTGGCGTCTGACATCCCTTATGCCTCCCATTATGTGTGGTATAGGTTCGATTCCCACCTGTCAAATCTAAATAATAATAATAATAATAATAACAGTTCTCCTACCTTCGTATGGGTTGACCTCTCATCATCGAGTGAGTCTTCTCCCATTTTCGTGTGGACGGATTCCTTCCAATTGAGAGTAATATTCAGGACAGCACCACCAGTGTTCTATTTTGGTTGATATCGACAGTTTTCTGGATCCATATCAATCTCAGTCCCAATCTTAAACAAAAAAGAATGAGACACATGAAATGGCGCCCAATCAAATAACTCAATGTCCTTATCATCCCATATAAGGAAAGAACCCTTTTATCATTATTTCTAGATTCTTATCCCAAATGAGAAATAATAAATAATGGTGCTTTATATAAAGATAGCACTATGGGCCACACCGTCGCTGTCTAATTCTCATCTAGACCCGTATACTTCACTCATCAACCAAACCACTAGTACATAATGGAGCATTAAAGGTTAAATATTAAAATTTAGTAAACCCACAATGAAGCATTATAAATCAACCTCTTTAGAGATGGGAGTTCACACCCTTTCGGCAAGTTCACCCCATCATTTTAGTAGAAATGATTGAACATTTTTCTTAATATTAAGAGATTAAAGGTTTAAGGCATACCCTTATTCTAAAACATAAGATGTGGATAATTTTATATGAATTTAAGTCACTCTTCTCACATTAAAAGAAAAAAATTACCAACTAGAAAAGTCAGGAAAGATACAATTGACATTTACATTGTTGTAATAATTAAAAAAATAATACTACATTTTCTAAAAATTTACTCAAGAAATTTATTTAAATAATATGATAAATTAATTTATAATTACCACATTAATTTTGAGATGATGTATTAATAATGTGGTAATTACACATAAGTTTGTCACATCATTTAGACAATAAATTAGAGTAAATTTTTGGATAGTATAGCATTACTAAAAAAATATAATGCTAAGTTTTCCAAATATTTTGTTTAAATGATGTAGGATGTGAGATGTTAATATCTTATAAATCATGAGATGATGTGATAATTGATAAAATCTTAACAATTCATATGTAACATTATTTAGACATGAATTTAAGTAAAATATTTAAAAAGTTTAGCATTATTAAAAAAAAAAAATTATTAATATTTTATCTTTAGAATTGAAAATATTATCTAATCACTTTTGATTTTGAAAATAATAGCAAAAATAGAGTACATGCTGGATGGCTGATGAATTCTATCAACAAAGTAACAATTTTGTTAAATGTGAGGGTAACCAGGTAAATGGAGTTTAAATAGTAAATGCATTTCACTTGGATGTCAATTCATATTTATTAATTATTAAAAAAATATATTCTTAATTATTAATTATAAACCCAGCTCCGCCTGCTGCCATAACAGCTAACAGCCTCCTCCCCTCCAAATCTACTCTTCTCTGCTTCTTCTCTCTGTCTTCCGCCTCTGCTTTCGCTCTCCTCTGCATCATCTCTCGGTGTGTGTATATATATATATACATGTATTTACTTCCATACTTGTATTTGTACATTTTAGGCTGCAAGTTTGTGTCTTTATGTGTTTATTTTTGAGTTTTGGAGGTGGTGTTTTTTGTTTTTGTTTTTTGTATTTTTGTTTTTTTTTTTGAGTTTTGTAGAAGAACTCCTTGGTGGGGTTTTGTAGTTTAGGTGGGTTTTTGAGTTTAATGACGGTTTTAGTGAGGGTTTGGATTTTGAATCACTTTTTGTTTTGTTGTTGAATTTGTTTTTGATTAATCTGTTTGGTTGATGCAAAAAATAGTATTGTAAAGTAGAGGAGTTTGAAAACAGAGAGAGGTTTTGAGGTGTTTTATCATTCATAATCCTATATGCACATTCGAAGAGTATGGATGTTTTTCAACTTATTTCAGGACATGGTATTGGTAGTTTGGTACTCCTTCGAGCATGCAAAAGTTAAGTTTTTTCTTTACAAGCAACGTTTCGTATGTGTTATAGATATCTACAGGAGTGTATAGACATCAGAATCTGAGATGTATATTTATCAATGTTTTAATAAGAGAAATAAGGGGTCAAGATTGAGTTTTGAATTTGATAGCATCCCGTGGTGTTGATGGTTGATCTTTTTACTCTTGCTTTACTAGATTTTAAGTTTGATAAGGTTTTTAGTATATGTTCTGATCTAAAAAAATAGCTTGAATCGTTTAACATCAGAGCAATGTCTTTGTTGGGACAGCGGCAAGAAGGCTCGCAGGAAGCCCTTTAAACCCAAGTTGGAGGAAGGCTACCAAGCTCTCGGATTCTCTCACTGTTTGACCATGTAAGTAACTATTTCAAGCTCATATTACCCTTTTTGGCCAGAAGAATGATAATTCTTTGTTGAGATGTTTAAATTGTTTGTTATAACTTCACTAGGCCTTGTATGTGTGTGTTTGTGTGTAATGGATAATATGGACTGAGCCCTGAATTGATCTTTGAACTGTTTACGTTTTGGTCAGGTTTCAGTGTATCAAGAAAATCTTTCATCTCGGGGGGCCCGTGGGAAGTCACATTTGTCTTCTGTTTTGTGTCATTTCACTCTTTGTGGACCCTTTGTTTTTCTTTGTTCCTACCATCGATTATGACGAAAATTGTATTGTCTTCGACAAAAATTTTGCGGCTGACGTTTTGATTCTTCGTGTGATTAGTGATTTATATGTCAGTCTTCAATTGCGCATTCATTTAACTCGACATGATGCTCTCACAATTGGTTGGCTATCGTTGAGCTACTACTCAGCTGACATTCTCGGATTTCTTCCTCTGTCACCAGTAAGGCGAATTCGTTTAAAGCTAAATGTTGAATCTGTCTATGTTCATGTGTACATTCACCAAAAGAGTATAGAATAATTTCAATTTATTGCATACAATTGCTAGATGTTTAAAGTAGTCATCGTCATACTATTAAGTATATACACTTATTGACTTCTTGTTATATGTCCAGGTGGTGCTAAATTATATGTTTACTACAGCGGATCTCTCAAACTTAGCGAGTTCAATGAGGCTTTTGAGCTATTTTATTGTGTTCCAATCTCTACCAAGAATCATCCGAGTTTATCCATTGTTTATGAAAGCTGCGAGGACTTTGGACGACTAGGTTTATCCACCCATTATTTGGAGTAGCGGCTGTGATTTTAGCAAATCTCTAATTAATATGGTAGTGATGTCTGGTGTGGTTTATTAGTTTGTTCAAATAAATTAGAAGCTTGTAGGGGATTAATTACCTTAACATGAGCAACGGCTGGGGTGTTTCTTTTAGAGAAACTCTTCACTGGTGGTGCTCCTAGTCACTGCAAAGCTGACATTTGTAATTAAAGTGCCGCATACGAAACTTTTGTTATATGGCAGCTTTTTATCGAATGCATTATTTGGCAGTATACCGGGTGTGTTGAAAATTGATTAAGCGATTATATATCAAATTGAATGAATGGTTTTTGTAAATAACCACGTTGGATGGTGATAGCCCTACAACTAAAATATAAAATAAATGCATGTACTTTCTTCAAATTCTATTGTCCGTTAGATATATATATATTTTGAAAAAGATATATATATATTTTTGAAATACGTTAGATGTATATTTTTGAAAAAAAAAAATAAGGCTAGGCATCCTAATTTTATATGTCTTAATTTATAATGTGTTGATATATGGTGGATAAATAATTTAATTCACTTGTCAGATAAACTAAAGGGATAAATTCAAAACAAGCCAAAATTTAAATGTTACATGTGTTCCTAAATGATCAAAAACCTCTTTCAAGTTAATTTCTAGTAATATCCCATGAAAATCATAAGATGTTGAAATTTTGTGAGATGTGACCAAACAAAATTGTGAGAGGTTGGCCACATACATCTCAAGAAATGAAAATCGTGAGATGTTGTCGACGTCTTACGATTGACAATTGTAAAAAAGTCATTTAAAAAAAAAAATCAAATTTATGAAAATTAACCCAAAAAATAATAATAAAAAACCCTAAATCTACAATTAATTGGCATCATCAATGATTCCCAAGCCCATCAGTTCACATAATCGTTGGAACAATAACGAGTAGACATCGATTCTCACATGGCCGAGTAGATGAGCTTGCGATGAGTAAATGATCTCCAATCCCTCAAACTAGAGAGTGGCGATGATTGTTGGACCTACAGTGGTGATCGTTGGACATCTTACCCAATTCAATCCCATGAAATATTCTGTGTACTAAATGCTCCCTTTAATGCTTGATGTGGCAACATTAACCTTACACAGTCAGATGACTCACACCCAACAAAATAATTGGGAGGAGAGAAGTTTGGCAGCTCCACATAATTGATGATTACTTTCCCCTTACCACTAGTGAGTGAGCTGGAATTATACTTTTGAAGTTGATATAAATAAAATATATTAATATTCAAAAGTTATATTATTAACAAATTCAATGTAATGTTGTTTTTGTTTATTATAAATAAATAAATGAAATAGATTTTAATTTTTTGAATCAAAATGGAATTCATTATTTTTTTAAATCTAAAAGTTATCTATAATGAAATGGATTTTTATTTTTTGACTTATTGACACAAATGACTACCGGACCTGCGGTTTGAAATACTATTCCTAAAACTAGAAGAGTCAACTCACATTTTAACGAAAAAATTTGTCACATTTTATGGTTCTAATGAGTTTTGAACCTTCGCCCTTACTTGACAAGCAAGGCCAAGTGGAGTTGCCGCCACTTCAAACTCATAAAATGGATACTAAACTCTAAGTTTTTTTTTTTTTTAAATATATATATTAAGAACAATTGTGGAGACCCACTAAAGTTACAGTATGTAAGACATAGAATAGTAAAACTCTACATTAAAATCATATTAAATTTTTTAGAATCATAAAGTTGAATTTAAATTCATCTCTTAATTAACTGATGTTCTTTCTGAACTAGTCTAATCTCATGATACTTAAATATTACAATCAATAAAGAGTTGAGATGTGATTGCTTTTAATATTTACTTTTTCAATCACGAATCATATGCTGCAAAAAATTAGAAAAAAAATGTACATATTGATTGAAAGTGATACTAAAAATTGAGATGGATGAGAAGCATGGATTCACTTGACAAAGGAAGATATGGCCAAATTTCAAAAAGACAAAGAGGTGCTTTCTTGGCTTCTCCAATCTAATAACCCTGATGTTTATGTATCTCAAGTATCGGCACTTATCTTTTAAACTTGATGCTTAAGTTTCAACGTTTTGTGCATTTGATTTCGAGCTTCATATGCTGATATGTGTTTTGATTACTTAATAAAATATATTTTAACTGTTTAGTTAGCTTTTGAGTTGGATTTATTTTGCATTTTGGGAACTGGCCGATTACACTGTGGAGTACATAATATCTATGGTTTAAGTCCATGGATTATTTTTGTTTTTGGTTCATGTCATGGATCATGGATGGTTACTTCTTTGACACATAAAATGGGATGGATGGTTTTGGGATTATACATGTATTTTGAATACAAATTTTGGATTTCCACCTAACCAGTTAAACCATGCAACCTCACCATAAGTTGCTCCTGGGAAGAAATAATATGGGTTCTAAGGCCTCTGGGTTTGGAAAGTTCGGTGAGGCCTAATTTGTTGTCCAGTTCACTAAGGTTGGATAAAATATTAATGGGCAAAAATCATTGTAATCCTTAAGTTTTGAAAAAACGATAAATTTTTAATTATATTTCGAAAAATGATAAATTAAAATGTAATTTTTTTAAAAAATATCAAATTATTCTCTCTTATGAGTTAATTGACAGTCAAACCAAACAAATATATTGAAAAGACCACTTACTTCAATTAAAGTGCATAAAATGACCATTTTACCCCAATAAAATTAGAACACTACAATTTAATTATTTTAAAAATTTATAATAAAAAACAATTTGGATCTTCATCATCCATCATCCATTATCCATCAAGTTAGGATGGATGGTGGAGACATAATTAAACACAAAAAATAAAATAAAACTTGAAAAAAACCAAATCACTAATCTCTATAATCTCACCTTGCATCACCATTTTATAAATTATATATATATGTAATTTATGGGAAAAAAAAAGAGAAAATAAAAATCAAAGATCTTCAATGTTTCTAAATAAAAAAAAAATCAGAATTTAAAAAAGAGAAAATTAAAAAAAAAAAAAAATCTAGTTACGTTGAGTATGTGCAATGTTGTGCATTTCAATTGAGTAATACTTTTTACTCAATTGAGTATGTAATATTTAATTATGAGGTTAGATTATGGTTTTTATGGCTATTTTATTTAGTGTATATATATCAAGAACAAATTTGGGTTTAATTCAACTATGAACCTAGATTTGATGGGTTCGAACAAATATGGGTTTGATGAAATCCATATTTTCTTGAAAATAAATAAAATGAGACGATTCACAGTTTCTTTCCTTCACTGCTTCAATTTATCAAAACACCTTTGCAATCAATATTCATACCCAAAATGGAGGGTCCAAACACCAAACCCAAAAAAAGATAATCAAAACCCCATGAATGGAAATAAATAAAGCAAAGTGAAAAAAAAAAAGTAATCTGACCAAGTCAAA
This sequence comes from Litchi chinensis, assembly GCA_019925255.1. Lineage (NCBI taxonomy): Eukaryota > Viridiplantae > Streptophyta > Magnoliopsida > Sapindales > Sapindaceae > Litchi > Litchi chinensis. The sequence goes on from CM034466.1 coordinate 24,991,651, forward strand.
GGAAGAAGAGAGAGAGATTTCATTAGTTGTAGAAATCAAAAAGTTACTAAGACACAGACATAAAACCAAAAAAAAAAAAATCAATAAAATGAAAGGATTCAGATTCACTGTTTTTTTACTCACTCCATTGCTTAAATTTATCACAAAACCAAAATGGAGGGTCCAAACTCCATACCCAAAAAAAAAAAAAAAAAACCCACCTCCATTGCAGAAGCAAAGCCAATGTGACCACAAAAAGGGTTTTTGTTGCTCCAAGTTCATCTCTCTTTGACTTAAATATGGTTTTTGCTCATCAGAACTACAGTTTGGGCAAGAGGTCTCAACGACAGTCGGCTGTTACACTTGTACGGTGTAATTCGCTCGCTTTTGGTTTTGGTTTTGTAAACCGGGCCCAATATCGACGCTTGGAAGACTCTCGCTCTTGTGTAGTGGACGTAGTTGTTTCTATCATGGCGGTGGTGGTGGTGGCAGATCCACTTCCATTTGCAGATTCTAATTGAAATCAAGACCTCAAAGTTGAAGAACAAGAAGGTGTTTTTCCACCACCATTTTTACACGTGTCACGAATTAATTAATGCTTCATTTCTATTTTTTTTTCTCTATTTATCTATATCGTACACGTGTCATTATCCTGGATCGTAAATGAAAATGATAGTTTTACCTTCACCTACCATGTTATCTGTTAAATTTGACCGTAAGTTAACTGATAGGAGGGACTAATTTGATTTTTTTTTTTAAAGGTTAGAATTCATTTTGTTATTTTTCGAAACATAGTTAAAATTTTGTCATTATCCTATAATTTAGAGACTAAAATGATTTTTACACAATATTAATCTACATATTTTTTCTATCAGTTGATAAGTCTTGATAACTTAATAAATTTATTTCTTTATTTATATAATTTATAAAATATATATTTTATCAGTTGATTGGGATCAGTTGGTTGGTGGTCATGACAATAAGGCCAGAGCACTTGAAATCACAATTCCAGTTATAAACAAAAGCCATCTTAGAATCTTGAAAAAAAAATCTCACCCTTACATAAAATCTTGCATTTTATTAGTTGATGTGCTTAATAAAATAATACCCTAAAATAATATCCAATAACTAAAATTTAAACCATTCTTACATTCTACCACAATATCAAAATAAAATATAATTAGACATTGACGTTTTAATATCATATTCGAATAAAATGTACATTTGATATCATACTTCATAAATTAAAAAAAAAAGGAAAAACTAAAACCGATCGATTACATAAAACACAAACGTACACACACAAAAAATTTGTTTAGACAACCCTAAATAAGTCTCCAAAAATAATTGCTGTCGTGCCGAGTCTTTCTGTTTTTTAAAGAAAATATTTATTAATTATATTTTATTTTTTACAAATTTAAGGTTTCGGTTACAAAATTTATTTTCAATCCGCACCGAGTCCAACCAAAGCTGCTATAGCTTTGAAATTTCATATTCGAATTAACTCACGAGCCCATTTATTAAAATTTTAATCCGCACATGGTGTACGGACATCCACGGATTTATGGGTGAAAGTGTGGTTTCTAGGTGTTAAATTCAATACTGTCAACCAATATCTATCTCGTTATATAATATACAAATTTTCTTTTCTTTTATTTATTTTTTTAATTTTGAGGTGTGATTTTATTTTATTTTTCACCCACGACATTAAATTAAATTAGATAATTATCAGCACCTAATTGATATAGATCTTTTATTGTATAGTTGAAATGCTGGAGAGATTGACCCATATTAATGAAAAAATTGTCTATAATTTGAGACCTTTAGGCCTCGTTTGTTACGTGGGATAGGATTGGATTATTTATATGAGATTGGATTGGATTGGATTGAATGAGATTGGATTGGATTACTTTAATTGTTATCTCATGTTTGATGACATTAGGATATGATAGAATTTAAATGAAATTTATCAAGGACTAAAATGTAAATTTACAAATATTTGATTTTTTTTTTCATTTTCCTCACCATTACCAGCTCCCCATCACCATTCTCCTCCTCTGTCATCACCCCCAAACTTTTTTTCCCCCACCATTTCCAGCTCGCCACCGCCACTCTCCTCCCTCTCTCACACCCCCATCCTAAATCCATCCCAAACCCATCCTGTTTCCAGCGGCGGGACCCGTGGTGGAGACGGCGGAGGCGTCAATGCCTTGGAACGGCGGTGAAGACGACGCTGAACCCAGCTGCAAATCAATCGTATCTCGGTCTCGTCGACTTGGAGAATTGCCGGCGATGGAAGAGAAGGAGAAGAAAGAGAAGATTGAAGAAGAAAGAGCGACCGGAGAAGAAAGCGACGACCAAAGTAAAACGGGAAGAACGGTGATTCGATCGGAGAAGAAAGAGAACGACCGAAGAAGAACGGGACGGCGGCGAACGGCGAAGCTGGAGGAGTGACAGCAGACAGGTAAGGGGTGGGACAAAATTAACCCACCGGTTTGAGTGGGTTTTAATTAACCCATTACAATGGGTTAAAATTACTGTTCGGAAAATTTGGGATAAATTAGTGAAGGAGTTTTGGTTGCACCAAACATGGGTTTGGACAAAATTTTTGTCCAAACCCAGTCCCATCCTGGCTAACAAACGTGGCCTTAGAGTTTGACTTGTCTCACGCTTAAAAGAAGTGGGCAAAAAGGGAATACCAATGTACTAAAAAGGTCTCTCAATTTTTTTTTTTTTTTTCAAAAATCTCTATCGTGGAGAATTTTTATTGTACAGCAAGTTACATGAGTTGCACGACGCAACTATATAAAAATAAATTTTCTATCTTTAAAAGAATAAAGGCCATGCAACTCACGTTGGAAGAGAGGGTTGCAGTATAAATCTATAAAATATTGTTGGCAATTACTACTTATCACCGCCACAGTATTAATTGCCTTCGTTTGTGTAGTTCAAACTCAGAATGACGATCGACGTTGAAATTATTTCCAGGGAAATAATCAAACCCACCATTTCAGTTCCTGATCATCTTCACCATTACAAATATTACTTCGTTGATCAACTTCATGCAAGTGCTCATTACATTCCTTTGATCTACTTCTACAGCCTTGATGATCACAAACTAAGTAACAACGAGAAATCCAGCCACCTAAAAACATCATTGTCCCAAGTTTTAAACCATTACTACCCTTTAATTGGAGTTATCAGAGACAATCATTTAGAGTACAGCAAGAATGGTGGTGTCCTTGTTCTGGAGGCTAAAGTAAACTGCCAACTCTCAGAAATCCTTCAAAGTTCACATCCTGGCAAATTCACTAACAAATTCCTTCCTGATAGTCTCAACGATTCAGCCTTAACCATCCAACTTAATTTCTTTAACTGTGGTGGCATCGCGATTGGTGCAAGCATTGCTCGCAAGATTGCAGATGCTTTGTCATTCATCAAATTTATTAAAAACTGGGTTGATACTGCTCGTGGTTATGGTGAAAATGTTTGTCCAAAATTTGAGAGTGCTACTCTTTTTCCACCCAGGCCAGATTGGAATCGTTCAGGTGCATTTCACACGGAAAAGAACGTTGTGTTAAAGAGGTTTGTGTTTACTAACTCAAACCATCAAGCACAGAAAAAATCAAGAAATATTATTCATCACGATTTGAGGCCTTGATGTCTTTTTTATTTAGTCGTTTTGTAACTTCTACTAAAAACGATAAAGGGCCTAATCGGAGTTACATGCTATCCATTCCTGTGAATTTACGTAAGAGGATGGATCCAACACTGTCTAATGATTAATTATTTTGGTAACCTATTAGGATCTGCAATGAGCATCATTACTGAGGAAGAGGTTTTTAATAATCATGGCATAGTCAATAAGTTGAGAGAAGCGGTAAGCAAAATCAACAACTATTTTGTGAATAAAGGGAATGAAGATATCTTGAACTTGTTTGGAAAGGAAGTGTTCAAATAAATTAGAACATTCGACATGAAAGTTTTGGTGTCTTTCGGTTGGTCAAGTTTATGCAGATACCCTATATATGAAGCTGATTTTGGGTGGGGGAGGCCTATGTGGCTGGCTTTTGGTAACTTGTCGACACGGAATAATGCTTGTTTATGGACACCAGAAATGGAGATGGTATAGGGGCTGGATTCACGTAACTTAGGAAGACATGGCCAAGTTTGAAAGTGATAAAGAGCTGCTCACTTATGGTTCTCCAAACCCGGCCCATGTCCCTACTATATGATTTTATCTAGCGTGGATATATAAGTATTTGCATGGTTATTTTATGGTTTTTATTTTGCTGTGGACTTCAATAAATGGTTGTCTAGTTTTTCGAATCATGCTCAACTTCAATAAATCAATTTTATTTACGCCAGATTCTCTTTTCGGTTTTCTTTGTTTTATGTATTTGATTTTCGATAACAACTATTGTGGATCTGGTTTACAACAGTTACGAAAAAAGAAAAAAGAAAAAATAAAAGAAAAAAGAAAACGGTTAACCTCAAGATTTTGTGTAAGTTATTTTGATGGTTAGACAAGGTATATATAGAAGCTGTTGTAAATAAAAAAAAAAAAAAAAAAAAAAAAAGCCAAAAGGCTGAATAGGTAAAAATTAAGCTATACATTAGACAATAGATTTATATTTAGGCCCTGTTTGGGATCCATCAGGAAGAGTTTATTTTGGCTTCTTAAAGCCAGAAGCCATTTTGCCAACTGTTTGGCTGAATTCAATAAAAGAGCTTCCTGTCTTAGGAAGCTCTTCTATCCAAAACTACTCCATCCAGCTTCTCTTGGAAGCTCTTCCTGAAAAACACGGGAAGTCAAAATTTGGTTTAATGAAACAATTTAAAAATTTTAGCCTTTACTTCTCTTCTATTTCTCTTCTTCTACTGTCAAAAATCAGAAGTAGAAGTTATCACAAACGAGCCTTTAGAAGAGCTTCTTTAAGAGTCTAAGGGCTCGTTTGAGATAACTTCTACTTCTGACTTTTGACAGTAGAAGAAGAGAAGTAGAAGAGAAGTAAAAGCTAAAATTTTTAAATTGCTTCATTAAACCAAATTTTGACTTCACGTGTTTTCCAAGAAGAGCTTCCAAGAGAAACTAAGTGGAGTAGTTTTGGGTAAAAGAGCTTCCAAAGACAAGAAGCTCTTTTATTGAATCCATCCAAACAGCTATAAAAATGGCTTCTGGCTTCAGGAAGCCAAAATAAGTTCTTCCTCACTCATCCCAAACAAGGCCTAAGTAAAGTTTTGGATAGTAAATATTTGGAATTAAGCTTTCACATGTAAAATTTTTGGAGAAAAATCGTTAAACAGTTAATTGTCAATTTAAAAAGTTCTTTAATCATGTAAATCATTTGATTGTTTAGATTTGAATGAGCTTTAATATATATAGTTAATTTACCAAAGAGGACTTATTAATGTTTTATTTAATATATCATGTAAATTTCCTTTTTAAATTAATCATATAAAAAAAAAATTAAGAAGAAGAGACAATGAACAATTTACATTCAATTAATAGTTAATTCGGAGATGTTGGGGAAAAATGTTTGGTCACAACAAACAATAGCGAGGACCAAATACGTCGTTATTATACTCCTTTGTGCAATCAAATGTGCAAACCAAAATCAGAATAGAATAACCAAATAAATATCTGTTAAAGGTGAAGCTATAAATGGAGGCACAAGTAAAGGTGTGTGTCATTAGTTGTCTTAGGGGTTGTTTGTTTTTTGCACTTAACACTTAATGGTATTTAATTAGGCCAATTAAGATATTTTTGTTTGTTTTTTTAAGTGGTCAAACCACTTAAAACAATCCAAAAACCACTTAAAAAAAGTTACATTTTTTGACTTTTCACTTAATACAAATCACTTAATGATTTTATAAATATATTTTTCCAAATTTATCATTCCTAAAATAACATATTTCCAAATTTATCCTAGTTTTACATTATACAAATTTCTTTTAATGATTTAACAAACAATATTGAAAAATAAAAACTCTAAACATCTCAACATCAAATTTTCCTATAGCTGGATTATTATATTTCTCCAATCAAATTTCGGTAAGAATCTTTATTGATTTTCTTTATTAATTTACTTATGGAGTAACTCATATATGTGTTTATTTGTTAAAACTTCATTGTGTTATTAATGTTTTTGGTTTATATATATTATGAAAATTTGTTTATGTATAACAGAACCTCAAAGTTTCTCTTCTTGTTATCGAATCTGTTATCGTGTATATTATTTTACAATTTCAATTTTTGTTGTAATAGTAATTCAATTTAAAACCATTTTGTTTATTTTTATTTGAATATATAAATTTAATTGACTCTATTATAATAATTCATCTTATTTTAATAATGAACTAAAATATTATATATATAAATGTTTTAATATTTGTTAAATAATTTATTGTAATTGTTTGCATCATATTAAATAAAGTTACTTAACAACTAATAATAAAAGGATATAAATATCAAATTGCTAGTATTCAGACAATTTTAATTTTAAAAAACAAACAAGATTATTATACATTCAGATGTAAGGAAAAAAAAAACAAATATGTTTATCAGATTTCATATTTCAGTCACTATTTAGTCTTCAGCAGCACTGTTCAGTCTTCAGACGAAAAAACAAACAACCCCTTAGTAGAGCAAATAATGTAGCATCTAAATTTTTGACTTGGTGAACCAAATAATGTGGTGGCTATCACCAAATAATATGGTAACTATCATTAACTTTATATTTAAAAATTAAAGGAAGCAAGTTGCACTTCCACATTGTTATGAGTATTTTTCGAATTCATCAAATGAGCTGGTAAAAGCCTGATAGAAGCCCAACAAGTCAACCCAATGAAGTGGCCCAACAGACGAGGTCCAAGTTATCAACATCCAACCCAAGCGAGCTTTGTAGCTCGCATCAGCAAGCTCGCATCATGACAGTCTTACAGATCGTTGCTAGTATTATGTAGTTCGCACCATGCACAACTCGCTACTCAACGAGATATAGCTCGAGATCGTTTGATGCAGTTTACAGTTTGCCCAATGACCAGTTAAACAAAAAAATCTTTTAGAAAAGACAGTGACCTGATTTGATCGTGATTTTTCTATCAGAATTGGAAGTTAACTCAAATTTGAATTCAGTCAATGTGATCTCGGATTTTATGGAACAGTTTCCTGATTCGGTGCTAACCAATTAGGAAGTATAGTTAATTCAAGATTCTTTTCCTGTTTTATCTCGACCTAAATTATAACGTCTCTTTCTCTATAAATAGAGGTCAAATTCATTGTAACAGAGACCTCAAACAATATTATACTATTACTCTGCAGAATTATTGAGAGGAACAATCGTGGACGTAGATACACTTGCTGAACCACGTCAAAATCATGTGTTGTTTTTTGTTCTTGACCTTCTGCCTTCTATTTTATTCTTGTTTTTGTTTTATTTTACATTGATTGTAGATATTAGACTGTGAACTCTCGTCGATCAGAAATCAACGTCGACACACATTTTTGCCTATAAATAGGCAATTTTAATACATCTATCAAGCATTCGATTTCCAAACTCTCAAGTTCATTTGAAAAATTTTTCTCCTAAATTCTCTTCTAAATTTTAGAGAAAGATTTTATTGTTGTTGTTGGTCTAATGAAATTTTTTTAGTTTTAGTTCATGGGGATTTCCTTCACATTGAAAATTTTACCACGTAAATCTCGTATTTACTATTTTTATTTTATTTTATTACTTTTCATTTTCTTTCAACTTTATTCTTAATTTTAACTGGATTAGAATAGTATCAGATTGTTATAATAATATCAAATAAAACATTACAAACGTAACAATCAGCATAAAAATTAGAACACCAAATTTACTTGGAAATTTATCTAGTGCAAAGGGAAAATCAAGGGATGCCAATCTAACAAAAGCTTCTACTAGTAAAATTATTAGTAGATACATATTAGAAGCCAGAAGACCCTTATCGGTTTTTATTTTTAATGGCAGAAGGTGTTCGCGAAATTTAAGATATTTGCTTGAATTTTTGTTTAAAGTAATAAACTTAGACGAGGTTTATATAATTAACTTTTTTATCCTTTTTCTGATGATAACATTTTATTTACTTTTTTACTCAAAGGATCTACTTGTGAGTTTTGAGAAGTATATAAGAAGGTTATCTAAGCGATGTACTTTTAGACACACATTAGAAGGCCTTTATCAGTTTTTCCTTTTTTATTTTTTATTTTTAATATTCTTATTATTAATATAATCTCATATAGCTAGTATATTCCACTCAAGTACTTTCGCCGCTTGCTTGCGTGAATCATGCATGCAAGCTTGCTTGGTCAATATTTTGATCTTAATTTAATAATAATAATAGTGAAAGAAGAAATTTCATTTGGTCCCTAAGATTTTAAAAAATATCAACTTTCTTAAAACTTTTTTAAAAACAGTTCTTTTCATCTCTAATATTTCCAAAACTCTTTAAAAAAGTTCAAAACACCAAGTAACTCACAGAATGTGTAGATAAATATTTTTGCCCTTGATGGTTGTTAGTGACATATAAATTACCGGATTTTCCTTATAAAATAGTGAATTTATAAATTAAAATTTTTAAAATGTTTCTGAATTTAAGTTGTTAAATTACAATTTAAATTATTTAAAGTCACCGTTGACCATCGATTGACTGATAATTTGGACTTTTTAAAAGAGTTTTGGAAAGGTTTATTTCTAAAAGAGTTTTAAAAAATTGATATTTTTTAAAATTTTAAGGATTAAAATGAAGTTTTCTCATAATAATATCAAATAAGTATATATCAACAATGTATACGAGTTTACATCAAGTATATACATGGGCATAGAAAAACAAAATTAAAGAGAAACCCATAAAAGAATGAAAGAAAACAAGTAAAAATCATACAATTTATCAGGTTAATAATTTGATCTATAGCTGAAGCTGATTTCTACAGCTGCTTACAATTAAAAAACCATCATCTCCCAGCACAATCAAGATTTAGAGGCTGCACCAAATCTTACGACAAGTTGAGGAAAAACCGGCGGTGCATCATGATGATGATCCATTTCTAATGTGCACCGGCCTTTGCTAGGTCGAGGAGTGACTGTACATGGACTGCCACCAGCCGGCGGCACTGGACCCCTCAGAGATTGGATGATCAAACTCTTCCCATCAGACCATCGAGACTCTCCTCCTAATGGTCTCATCGCCATTGTTTCAAGAGAGAGTGATAGAGAAATTAAAATGATTGAAATAAGCATCACATCGAAACTTTTACAAAAACCCATTTGGGACGTGAATTAGATTTTTTTTTTAAAAAAGGAATAATTGTTGTGTGTAGGTATAAATATTGTTAGGACGAAAATAAATAAATAAAATTTCTGGTGGTTGATGAAAGACGAGATTATATTTAAAGATGTTCCTGAGAAGTGAAAGGAGATTATGAAGTTCTATATATACACAATATTTCATGTGTGTTGACTTAGAGGCCGCGGCTTATAAAGTTTGAAAATATGAGGAGTTGTAGTCTGACTGAATTATTAATGGACCAAAGACACGGACCTTGAACTTGAAACACAAACAATTTGAATTAATTAGTTTGAGTTCATATTTTATGTTCAAATAGATGTACTATACAAGCCAATAGAGGTTGAATTAGTCAGTGGCAGGTGCAGCACGTGGGTACTGACCAGATACGTCACGACTTGACCCGTTAAATCAGCCCTGTTATATGTTGGACTTTGGGAAGAAATATGAGTTAAGCTGTATACTAATAGCACACCGACTGACTTTCTTTAGAAAACCCACTTCTTAGCAATAAGATCTTAAAATCGATCATCTAGAGAGATTGCTGATAACATCACTTAAGCTATTATGTGCTTCCTGGTTTGACTTTGACCTTTTTTCTTTCTTATATCATAAAATTGAAATTAGTTCATTGCTAGATTGAATGAAGACTTTTTATGTATACCACAAAATCGTTTTTGGAGAGTGATTATAGGTTTGAACTTTAAACATGGTAATTTCTTATCTAGAGTCAGACCTTCATTGATGGAGGAAGTATAGCTTAATACATCCAATCCATCAATTCAATCTTGGATTGAATATTTTATATTGATCCCTAATTAAGGAACCAAGCTGATTGATTTACAATAATTTAGGGGTCCTGAAAACTGGTAATGCAAACATTGTTGAAAGGAAAGAAGAAAATGCTAGTAACGTAGGACCAAGATGAAAATTTCCCTTGATTTAACTGGAATTTAATAATTCTTCATAGATTGAATAAAATTATTTTTCTTTGGAATATCCTCGTCATTTTGCGAGGCTACTTTTGTTAAAAATATTACTGTTTGATGAAAATACTAATCCTGCTCAGCTTCAGTTATTTAACTAGCTTATTTAAGTAAGAATTATTCCGTCTCTAATCACAATCATAATCAGGATATCGATTTTGATGAATGTGAGAAGAAGGCCGATCATTAGACTGAGGATCAAGCGTGGCAGAGTGCATCATGGACAACGCTGCAACTGCTTTCACGTTAGTTTCAGAATCAGTAACCTTAATAAATTTATCCATATTCCATGTACTTACATCAGATATTGATTCCACTACGTTATTGTCCTGTATACAGAGCAACAAACTATATGCAAGTATTTTGTAGCTTTGGGTCCAAAGAATATTATTTGGTTAAGGCAAGTCGATGTTCCTATCAGAAGTCCAAAGTCTTTTTGGCTAGTCATTTGAAAGTGAATCATGTGACACATTGTAGCTTACTCCTCAAAGTAGCCTAATCATATCAAGAGATGGAACTTCGCTATTGCAAGATTTAAGACAATGTACAAATACTTTTATTGGAGCCCTATCGCCAACATATATAGTTAGAGTGATAACTGAGAAGAAAGCTAGATGAACGTCATGAAAGTGTAATTTTTTTTTGAAAGCTGATGCCTACAAACTACTCTCACAAAGTCAAAATCAAAAGGAGAAAGTGCTACTTTCACTATCAAAAGGAGAAAAGGAGGAAAGGTACTCAACCAACTGTACTAGTAGACGGTGTATATCATACATGTGTAATAAAGAATGTCATGTTCATCACTTTTATAATAATTAACAGACAGTATGTATCACAAAAATGTAAAAAAAATGTCATGTTCATCTTTTTTGTAATAATTATGGGAGGATATTTGTATATGAAGTTTTGATAGTATTTCTGAATATGAAATACTCACATATGTGTTAGGAGTACTTTTAGTTAAATTGTATGGTATAAAAAATATATTAAATGGGCTAGTTAGATAATAAGAGATGAAAAACAAGAGAACCAAGAAACAAATTTTGGAGAGGTAGGTAGGTTTGAACTGTTTTTATTAAATGAGGTTGTCTGGTTTCTTTAAAGAACCAAGATTAACAAAAGGCCTTGCAAACATTTAATGAAAAGCTTGTACAAAATTTTCTTTTCTAATACAAACATGGAAACTTTTGTTCTTTTAAATTTCAATTCTATTAAATAATATTTTTTTATCATTTTTTAAACTATTAAAGTAAATTTAAGGTTTAAGAGGAAGTCAAATAACTTGAATTCACAATCACTTAGATGTAAGTGTGAGAGGTATACTATTAAACCAATCTCATTATCTAATCTCATATCCTATAATTGTAATATTATAATATTAAACTAAATATATTGTGAAGCAAATAAACGGTTTGTTGGTATGACACCCACCATTTTCATGGTGGTTATGGTTACCCAACTACCAATAATACAATAGTACTCTGTTGCAGTAATGAAGTTGAACGGTTGTGTTGCTCACTTTCCTGCACATCATTAATATTCATGGAGACTCCATTGGTTACAAAATTTATATAAGGCTGCATGCACGCTGCATGGTTTCATCATTACAAATTATTTTTTTCCAAAGCTACTTACACAACCATTTTTCCTTCTAGCCCGGAATGAAAAACATTAATGTTGAAGTGATCTCCACAAATATAATCAAGCGCTCTACTCCCACCCCAGAGCACCTTCACCATAACAAATTTTCATTGCTCGATCAATTTTCCCAATCATTTTATCAGCCATTCATCTATTTCTACACTACTCCTGAGGATTACAAATTCAACAACAATGAAGTACTATCCAACCACCTGAAAACATCCTTATCCGAGGTACTCACTCCATACCATCCGTTGGCCGGATGCCTCGAAGAGACCTGTGTAGATTGCAACAATGGTGGTGTCCTCTTTCTTGAGGCACAAGTCGGCTGCCAACTCTCTGAAATCATGGAAAATCCATCTCCTGTTGACTACATCAACAATTAAGTTCCTCCCAGATGGGGTCACTAATTTAGTCCTTGCCATCCAAATTAATTTTTTCAAATGCGGTGGTGTTGCACTTGGTGTGCGCCTATCTCACAAGATTGCGGATGCTTTATCACTTGTCACATTTATCAATGATTGGGCTACGATTGCTCGTGGTGATGGTGACAACATTTGGCCAGAATTTGTGACCACCGCTCTCTTTCCACCCAAAGATGGGATTAACGTAAGTGGTCTTCCTGAAGAAAATAACATTGCATTCAAGAGGTTTGTGTTACTAGCTCTAAGATAGCTGCTTTTAGAAAAAAATATGTTGGAACAAGAACAAACATGGGAACTAAGCCTCCAACGCGTGCTGAGGCTTTATCATCTTTTCTATGGAGTCATTATGTTGCTTGTACAAAAATGAATGAAGGGCCGGAAAAGCTTTATATGTGGATTAATCCGGTGAACATTCGTAAGAGAATGGATCCACCACTGCACGATGATTCTTTTGGGAATCTAGGAGCACCATCAATGTGTATCGTTTCGTCCGAGGATGATTCAGGAGAAGGCTGTTATGGTCTACCAAACAAGTTGAGAGGAGCAATAAGCAAAATCAGCAGGGGTTTTCTCAAAAGACTTAGAGATGGAATTTTTGAACATTCTAATTTGGAGGAAAACACCAAAGCTAATAGAACCGAAGGAGAAGAGTTACCCAACTTTTATTGTTCTAGTTCGTGTAGGTTTCCAGTGTATGAAGCTGATTTTTGTTGGGGGAAGCCTACATGGGTGGCTGTTGGTTGCTTGCCTTACAAGAATTTAATTGTTTAAATGGATACCAAAAGTGGAGATGGAATAGAAGTATGGGTTCAATTGACAGAGGAAGGTATGACCAAATTTGATGCTGATCCGGAGCTGCTAATTAAATTATGCTTTCCCAACTTTAGGCCACTAAAATGCAGGTATTGATCGGACCTTCACTGAAATGGTCAAGCTAATTTCTATCTCTTTGTGTTTTAAATAAGGGTGTCGTCATGGACACCATAATCGATCTACAAACATTAAATAAATGCATCGTTCGTTGCCTGATTAAGTGCATTAAGGACTGTTAAATTCATCACTTTATTTTGCGATAATTCTGGTAGCATATGAAAAACCCACATGTGTTAGAAGTTGGTTAAAATGCATGATAAAAAATTAATAAAATGGGTTATAAGTTAGAATATTTGGCAAGAGATGCAAACATGAAAGCCAAGAAACAAATTTGGACAGGTAAGTAGGTGGGAACTTAGATTAAATAAGGTTGTCAGGTTCCACAACAAGAAAATAGAGTAACAATAATGGGTTTTCCATCGTTGGCTCATCGGACCCATTTTAGAAGCACCTATCCATCCCCCACATCTAAAAACCTGCAATGATAACATATAGAGGGGCGATATTTCTATCCCTCAAAAATTGTATGTAAGTATACAATATTACCCTAAGTAAAATTATTAAAGGGGTAAATATTTTATAAGTACATCCACCAATTATTAATTAAAATATCATTTATATATTAAACCATTTTTACTCTTCTAATCCTTAATTTTTTTCTTTGTTATTCTTTTAAATCCTAAGTTTTCTTCACCAATAATTAAAAAGTCTTCAATCATTTATATAATTCTAATTTAATCATAAAAAATATATATTGCCAAACATTAAGTCACCACATCTTTCATTCTCTTATCAAATTTTCTCACAAACCAAGCAAAAAGATAACTCATTTCTTCCAATTTCCTCGTCATATCAGCAAACAAACAAAAATGTATGTTTTAAATCATCAAAAAACTATAGATCTAAATCGATATTCACAATTTATCATAAAAAAGTGTTAATTAGGGTTTTATAAAATTAGCTGATAATCATTCATACAAGTCTTATAATATAAATGAAAAATTAGAGCTTGAGAGAATAAAAAAGTTTATGACTTTAATCATAAAAATTAAAAAGGGTTCCTCATCAAACCCTACCTTTAATTATCTCCAATTATTTATGCAATCTTAATTTAATTAAAAATTAGTTGGTAATCATTCATGTAAGTCTTATAATATAAATTAAAAATTAAAGTTTATAAAAATAAAATAATAAAATAAATATTATTTTATACACAAATCTCTAATTAATAATTAAAAAAAAAAAAGTTAATGGGTTGATTGAATTTATATTACATTATTTGCTTAATATAGGTTACATTTCATTTACAATAAAGATGTTGCAAAAAAATTAAATGGTAAAATAGAAATTTCCTACTAAGTGCCAACAAAACTAATTACATTGGATCTACTTTTAACACATTATAATTTATTTATGATTGATTTAAGGGATGTATTTATAAAATTATATACAATAAATTAAGAGAAAATTACAATTTTGGTATTAAGTGAGGTTTAAAAACAAATTAGAAAAATTTTAAATTTTTTATTGGATGTGCAAAGAAAAGAGGTGTACATACTGAGGGGTGGAAATATCACCACTCTAAGATTGATCTAAAAACCCATGTAGATACCTCTTCAAAACATTTCGGACCTTTAAAGAATCAAGACTAAGGCTTTATAAACATTTACTGAAAAACTTGTAATCGTAGTAGTCAACTATCATAACAGAAAATTAATAATAAAAAAATCCAATAAGTAATTTTGTATGAGTTCACATCTACTTTTTTCGGGCTTCTGAACCCCATTTTTGTTTCAAACTGGCTGCTCACCATCCTAAAAATAAATAAAAAAAATTATAAAATTACAGTTGTCTATGTTTGATGTATAGCTGATTATTTATACAGCTATGTATACCTCCAAAAACCTTGACAATTCCCCAACACAAATCAAGAAGCAGATGCTACACCAAATCTGACGCTATGATCAGGAAAAATAGGTGGTGCATGAGCAACATGATCATCATTATGAACATCATGATGTCCTCCAGCGAAGTTCTTTGGGCTTAACGTGCAGTGGCCTTTTCCACCTCTAGGTATGGTCGTGCATGGATTGGCACCGGCTGGGGGCACTGTACCCCTTGGAAGAGATTGAACGATCAGACTACTCTTCTCAAACTCTCCTACTAATGGTCTCATTGCCATTGTTGTGTCCACAGCAAATGAGAGAGCAATGATCATCAAAATCGTCGAAATGAGAATCACTTTGAATTTCTTATAAACACCCATTTTGTACATGGAACAAAAATAAGAGACTTGTTGTATGCGTAAATGTTTTTGTGACAAAAAAATAAAAAAGAAGAAGAAATTGCTTCCTGGTGTTTTGATGTTGTTGAGAGGAGATTTACAGATGTTGATGAAATTGAAGAGGAGATGCATATGTATGAGTGTATATATATAGGCAGATCTTTATGGGAGTTGACTCGAGGGCCGCGGTTTGAAGAGTTGGAAAAGACCGGAGCTAGGTCATTGGTGACATTTTTGACATGATGACGCGGACTTGAAGAACAAACAATATATATTAATAAGTCCAAGTTCATATTTGCTGCATTAATTATATAAAACCAGTCAAGGTTGAATTAGTCAATGCCTATGGATGACTCAAGACTTTATGCGTTGATCCGTCAAACCGGCCCTGTCACATGCATGTAGGCCTTGAAAGGAAAATTGTACATACGTGTTTCCATTCGCGCACAAAAAAGTTTACACCCATCAGTATCCACACCACCATTACTTTTGATAGTTAAATTTTTTATCTATACATCCACTCAAATACTAAAAATGATTTGTAAATTTCTAATTAGATTATATCTCTCTACATTTACATTTATTTAGTTATATATATATAATTCTTGCTAACGAATTAATGTTCGGCGGCAAGCGGAGCTACAAAATGAATATTGTTGTGTCATTGCATTGTGAAGGCCTAATTAAGCAGCATTTGTGGTTTTATATTCTTAATTGTACATAAAAATGCAAAAGATAGAAGACAAGAATATAAAACTGAGGATTCCTCCAACAACCAATCATCTGTCTCACAAGACCCACAAAGAATTCCCTCAACTTCGAAATTAGTAGCCTCCGTATTTACAGTACCGATAAAGAAAGTAAAATCAAATCTAGCATAGCTCAGAAATAATAGCCAAAAACGGTTTAATGCACCAGCCGGGAATCGAACCCGGGTCTGTACCGTGGCAGGGTACTATTCTACCACTAGACCACTGGTGCTTTGTTGAGAAGTCCTTTTGACTAACTTACTTATTGATTATTGTTATAAGAACCTACTCCACATATTAACATAAAATTTTTTACCTTTTCTGAGATTTGACAAGACTACGAGTCAGGTTTTCAAGATTATAAACTAACCAAGGACACATCCTGTAGGTTTGTGGAAAGGCTGTTGAACCAGCTCAAGTTAAATTGTTAAAACACAACTCATCCTAATTATTATAAGTGCTTGTTTGGCATAGTTTTTGGACCTTCCAAAAGCTCTTCCTAGACCCAAAAGCTATTTTGGGGAGTATTTGTGTTTCTCATTAAAAGAGCCTTGGTAGTTCAAAAGCTCTTCCGGCCAAAGCTATACCTTCGATGCTTTGAAGGGAAGAGCTTTTAGAAAACACGCGAAGCTGTTTTCAATTTTAATGAAACTTTCATATTCTAGTATTTACCCTTATAGTAGTGTATCATAAACTCAAAAATTACCTCCCATATCCTACCAAATTTTCATTCTTTTTTCTCAGAGCTTGCCTATTTCTCTCCTCTCCCCATTAGAAACGACTCTACTTCACATCTCTTGCCTACTACCAAATTAGAGAGAGCTTCTTCCTGTAAATTGTTTCAACACGAGCGTGGTGCACCGGTTGTATACTTATCTATAGTGAGTCAACTGCCACCAATTCATACTAAGTTCGACTTAAAAACAAAAACAAAAACAAAAATTGCATAGGACAAAACTATGAGTGAGCTGCACTAAAAATTGCACCGGACTCAAAAAACTGTGTTGGTGGTTGTTTAGAGATTTTTATTGGATCCACTTTTTTTTTTTTTTTTTCAAATTATATTGCTTTTTGAAAAAGTCACCACCTTATCGTCTAGATCTATTGACCGATGGTCAACAACTAATTTGTTTTAAAAAAAATTAATTTTAATATATTCATTAATAATTTAAATATTAAAAAAGATAAAATATTAAATTTATTTCATTTATTTTGTTTTTATTAATAAATTGGATTCTCATTCATAAAAAGTTTTAAAATGTTAATAAATTGTCTTTAAAAAAAAAGGTTAATAAATTGTATTAGCTAGATGTGCTTAAAAGTAAGGATAAAAAAGTCATATTACAGTTAAAAGAGATTTATAATACTTCAACCAAACAAATTAAAAAACTCTTCTTGGTACAAAAACTTTTTAGAAATGTGTTATCCAAACGGTAATTCAAAAGCTCATGCTTCTACTTCTCTTTTTCTACTGTCAAAAATTAAAAGTAAAAACTATTCTAAACAAGTAATTAAGACATATAATTTGAAAAGTACATGTAATTTCTTATTCTCTTTTCTCTTTTCCTTTTTGAAAATACCCTTACTATTTAATGAAGTTTATAAAAAAGTAACATAAGTTTTGATTTCTAATAATGTAGTCAAATGCATTGAAGAAAGTATTTGCTAAATGAAATGGTTTGTACTTCCTTTAGCAATGGAGTTTTTTGGCTAGAAATGCTGCTTGTTTTTATTAAAATATTCGTTCTTACTAAAACTAGCTCGTTACAGTTAAAAAAAATCAGCTATATCTATTATATTTTAAAATATATATATTTATATCCTCTATGTTCATCATTTTTTCAAAATGAATGAAAATTTGTTAATAGGCTCTCGAGTCCCGATCTTTTTAGGCTATGAAAGCTCACCAAATTGATAGCGGTGGGAAGCGACAATTTTGAATAAGATTTGGGCACATTCAAGCGGGTCTTAACCATTTCCTCCTAGATGATGTCAGTGATGTTTCATATCAATCCTTTCAATAAATACATCAGAAGTATAGGATATCTCTCTATATTCATATCAATCCTTTCAAAATATAAAACTATTGAGAATATATATTCTTTAGATATTATTACTTCCAACAGATTTTATATCCAAATCTACTGAATATCAAATGGTAGAAGAAGGTTTTATCCTTGTTACTTGGAGAGCCAGCAAGAAACCAAAATCTTTTGATGATTTCGTTACTAGCTAAGGCCATTGTTAAGCTTCATGCTGCCACTAGACGAAGACCCTTAAAAAATACCAATGAAAGTTTTCTACTGGAAAAATTAATGTCTCTACCTCTTTTTTGATTTCACATTTTATTCTTAGGAAATTGCAATCTGATGGTATCCTTCGCAAGTTCGATTTATGTTGTCCTTCGAATATTTGTTCATTATGCCTCTCTAGTGATGAGATCATTCTCCATCTCTTCAAGGATCGTGATTTTGCGAAGCAATTACAGTCTTAGCTTGCTTCGTATAAGTCTCCCACTCACTCTATCTAACTCCCTTGTTGAATTTTGGAAAGATATATATTACTCAAGAGCTTTTCTCCTCAAGTTTTTAATGTGTGGTTGTGCTCTTATTTGCAAGTTATAATTGATATCTAGAAGGTTAGGAAGAATCTGCGTTTTCGTAATCAAATGCCTTCCATTGATCAAATTAAATCGTTTGCTAGAGCCAAAAATATTCAAGTGAATTGTTTTATATGCTTGTCGTATGTTTCTCGATCGCTCAGACATTCCTATTATGAATTTGATTGGCATTAAACCTCATCTTCATAAGATTCCTTCTACCTCCTGGTTTGAGATCAACACTAATGGTGGCAGGTAAGGTAATCCAAGCTTAAGTGCATGTTCAAGAATTTTTCTAGATGATATGGTTGGTTTTATGTGGTTTTTCTTTGTTCTTGGTGGTTGGCACTTCTTTTGTTGCCAAAATGCAGGCAACCATCCATGCTATCCGTTTTGCTTTTCAACAAGGTTGGTTGAGGATCCGGTTAGAGGAAGATTCTATGGATGCTGTTTCTTGTTTGACGAATTCTAGATATTCTCCTCCTTGGCAACTTCGAAACTCTTGGCTCGTTGCAAGGAGTTGAGGGAGAAATTGAGTTTCAAGATCATTCACACCTTTTGTGAGGGTAACAAAGTTGCAGGTACTCTTGCTAATGAGGGTCTTAATGTTTCTAATTTTGTTTGGTGGGAACATCTCCTTAAACTATTAGGGTTTTTTTTTTTTTTTGTTCCGGTTCCACTAGTAGTGATAGTAACGGGTCAGGTTGGGGGAGGGGTGGCTCTCCCTCCACCCTTCTCCATTTATATTTTGAAAATTCATACCTTGTTAAATTCCTACATCGAATGGGACGTGATAGGATAGAGAGTGTTATTCTCATCTCCACCTCATTTACCCATTTATAAAAATTATTTATTAAATGAATAACGCATAACACAAATAATTTTATATAATATATGAAGTAATTGCATAAAAAATTGAAACCATCTTATTAACATTAAAAATAAATATAAATCTAGTAATTATAAGGTGCATACAAGGGGCTGTATTTAATCTACGGTTTATTAATGTTTATTGAATTTTTTTTAACGATAGATTTTGATGGAAGTTATAGATTTTATAGATTTCATATTGATTTTGTTATAACTCTTTATGAAATCCAATCAAATCTTTAGAAAAATGGTAAGATTTGTCATGGATTTTTTTCTTCATAAAAATTACTATAAAATCCATCTAAATTCATCACTTAAATAAAATATACAAAGTTAATAACATTTTTAATACATTTAGATTTTATTAGATTTTATGTAAATCTAAATTAAATACAATTAGATTTTGAGTAATACTACACTATTTAAAAATTTGTCCAAATTCATTATTCAAATGATGTTATAAGTTTATGTATAATTACCACATCATCAATACATTATTTCAAAATTAATATGATAGTTACAAATCAGCTTGTCACATCATTTGAACAAAACTTTTAAGTAAATTTTTAAAATATGTAGCATTATTCTTAGATTTTAAGAAATTTCATACTCCCATATTTTAACTAAAATTTAATGCTGGTCTTTTGGCCACTTTGGTTTTGCTTCATAAAGTTCCATTTCTGGTCTTTTGGCTGTTTAGGTTCTGCTTAAAAAGGAGCAAAATCTGTAGAAATAAATTATTATAAATAACTGGAGATTATATAATTAATAAAAAGAAAGTCAACAAATCTGCCCTGATACTGTAATTAATTCAAAAGGTGTTGTTGCACCTCTAGATAAGATTATTGACAATGAGCACTAATCACCACCCATTATTTCCAGTCAATTAATTGAATACACAACACCACAGCTTTGCTATTTCAAAAATGAAGATTGATGTTGAAGTGTTCTCCAGAGACATGATCAAACCCTCTACCCCTACCCCAGAATACCTTCGACATTACCAATTATCCTATTTTGATCAGATCACTAATTCTACTTACATCCCTTTGATCTACTTCTTCAACCTTGATCAAGAACTTGGAAAACAGCACATATCAAATCACCTGAAAACATCATTATCGAAGGTACTAACTCATTACTACCCATTAGCTGGGCGCGTTAAGGACAACTACTATGTAGCCTGCAATGATAGTGGTGTTCTTTTTTTGGAGGCTCAAGTCAGCAGCCAACTCTCACAAATCCTCCAGGAACCATTCCCAAGTGAGCTCAACCAATTCCTGCCAGATGATGTCAATGATGTTTGCCTTGCCATCCAAGTTAACTTCTTCACGTGTGGCAGTATTGCCATTGGCGCCCGTATTTGCCACAAGGTTGCGGATGCTTCATCATTGATCACGTTTATCAAGAACTGGGCCGTGATTGCTCGAGGTGATGATGATACTGCAAACTTTTGTCTAGAATTTATGGGTGCAAAACTCTTTCCACCCCTGGATGATGTTCGTGAGTTTGTAGAGGATCCTCTCTCCGAGAAGGATGTCGTATGGAAGAGGTTTGTGTTCAATGACTCCGTGATAAAAGCTCTCCGAGAAAAATATGCTTGTAAAAGTACAAGAATAGAGAATCAGATATATCCAACGCGTGTTGAGGTCTTATCATCTTTTATATGGAGTCGTTTTCAAGCTTCAACGGAAACAAAGATAGGGCCTGAAACACCTCTGTTGTTGATTCAAGCAGTGAATTTGCGTAAGAGGATGAATCAACCGCTGCCTGATGATTCTTTCGGGAATCTCCTTCAACCTGCAATAGTCATACTTTCACAAGATACCGGGGAAGACTGTTGTTACAATCTAGTTAACATGTTGAGAGATTCAATAAGCAAAATCGACAAAAATTACGTGGAGAAACTACAAAATGCATGCTATGAAAATGATTCTTTCAAAAGGTTGGCTGAGATATCTAACGGAGGAGAATGTGTTACTTTCGGTTATACAAGTTTATGCAGGTATCCTCTATATGAAGCTGATTTTGGGTGGGGGAGGCCTGTCTGGGTGGCTTGGGGAGGGTTGACTTTCAAGAATTTAACGGTTTTAATGGACACCAAATCGGGCAATGGAATAGAGGCATGGATTCATTTGAAAGCGGAGGACATGGCCAAATTGGAAACTGATCAAGAGCTCCGTAATTGCTTGTGCTTATCATGATTTCTGAAATTGTTGTTGAAATGTTTCCTTTGAAAGTCAAGGACTTGCTTTAAGTCTGAAACCGGCTAAAATAATTGCTACATGTTAAAATATTTATTTATCATTTCTTAAATGTATGTTTTTATTTTAAATATTTTTAGAGAAAAACAACAAGAAAACTTTTATGATACCATTCAAAAATAGAGTAATATTGAACTTCCTAAATTTTATTCTAGCTTAAATGATGTAAAATATGAGTTGTTAATATCATATAAATCATAAGATAACGTAATAATTAATATGATATTGACAACTCAAATATCATATCATTTAGATATGAATTTGAATAAAAAAAATTTGGAAAACCTAAATAGTAATATTAGGCTTTCCAAAATTTTTACTCAAATGAAATGATATATAAGTTATCAATATTATATGAATCACAAGATAATGTGATAATTAATATGATGTTATCGACTATATACATTCTATTTAATTCTTGATTGCTACCCAAATACCTAACATGATCTGAATATAGATCCAAAATCAACCTTTTTTTTTTCCATTGGTTAATAATTAGTCTCTATCATTTACAATATGTGTATAGAAAAGCTTAGCTTACTCGTCACTCACTCCACTTCTCTTTTTATTTTGAACTATATCAATCTAATCACCAGGCTACCAGTCTCCATAGGCCTTAACATTTTTGGACAAGTTTTTCTATCCAAAATGTGAATCCTCAACGCTATATTCAAATGGTTTTCCTTTTCTCTTTGTGTAATATTTCACAACTTCAACTGTTACAGTTAATATTGGTGCAACTCCCAAAATTTTTTATAGAATAAAGCAATCGAAAAGCAGCAAGGTGCTCACCATTTCAAATACGATTCCCAACCATCTTTCTTCAGTTTCTCTACTTTTTTGAAGACATCATCTCTCGTGTCTTCTAGATATTGGATCATTCTTCACCCTGATGTCAAAACATGAGAAGAATGTAAATTGTAAAGTAACTACACAATGATGGCTATATTTGAATCCTTAATTAGCCTACGATATGTACATTTGGGGCATCACAATAGACTATATTTATGAGATCAGGGAATGAGAATGAGAAATATATTATATATATATATCATTGTATGTGCTTACTTAATTTAATTTAATCAGGAATAAAATTATGGGTCCTACACCACTTTTGGGGAAGATTGTCAAAATCTAATTACTACATGGAAAGATTCGATAAGCAAAACGGATAAAATTTCATAGAGCTATTACAAAATGGAAGAAGCGACAAAAATGTTTCGTTCAAAAGGAAAGGTTGAGATATTCAATAAAGGAGAATTTTCGAGGAGAATTTTCCACCTTCACCTATTCAAGTTTATGGCAAGTTACCTTATATATTAAACTGATTTTGGGTGGTGAAGGCATGTGTGGGTGGCTTGGGGTGGGTTGCCTTACAAGAATTTAACTATTTTGGACACCAATTAGGAGATCGGATAGAGGCATGGGTTCATTTGAAAGTGGAAGACATGGCCAAATTTATAACTTACCAAGAGCTGCTTAATTGCCTGAGTTTATCATGATTTCTGAATTTGTTGTTGAATAATATTAGGTGGCTGTAAGTGCACATCCACTTTTTACACATCCACTTTTGTGTACATTCAATAAGATAAAACATAACCTTAGGGTGATTTAAGGCTTCCAGTAAGATTCTCAACCATATTTGTGTAGCTTCCATGCTTTTGTCAAGACATCATCTCTCGTGCCTTCTAGATATTGGCTTTTTTGCACCAAAGTACTCAATGTCAAACCATGAGAAGGATGTAAAGTTCTGTAAGAATCTACCAAGATCTAATGAAATCAAATGTACAAGCATGTTTCGAAATATAATTTCTAATAGGGGAGGTCTCCTCACATTCTTGTGATTTAATGGATATGTGTTAGACTTGAAGAAGTGCACATTCATTTTTTTCTCTTTTTGCTATGCCACTTATGATTAGGGTAACTTGAGCCTCTATATATATATATATAACCTTAAGCGACCCAAAAAATTGGCTTTCAAATTTACTTCGAGTTGGGTCAGTTTTAAATCTTAAAAACCTTCTTTCTTTTTTCTTTCTTTTGGATTTCGGGTCCTACTAAAAACTGACTTAAAAAAACAAAAAAAAAAAAAAAGAAAACTGAAAGTATAAAAGCATAAACACACAGTCTCTCAATCAAACTCAACCTTAGAGCCCTCACTCTCACTTTCAACTCTCATCTCTCAACTTAAACTTCTCATCTCTCTCCTCATTACCTTTTTCTTTGTTTCTATTCTTTAGTTACATTTCTTTCTTTATTTTTCTCTCCTTATTACCCTCTTTTTTATTTTTGCAAATTAAGCTAG
Organism: Litchi chinensis; assembly: GCA_019925255.1. Classification (NCBI taxonomy): domain Eukaryota; kingdom Viridiplantae; phylum Streptophyta; class Magnoliopsida; order Sapindales; family Sapindaceae; genus Litchi; species Litchi chinensis. The sequence continues at coordinate 25,015,935 of CM034466.1, forward strand.
AATGGCGCTGATTAAAGGATATCGATACCAATCTTTGAGATCCATGTTGATCTTTTCTACTGAAGATGATGTGGATGTTCGGTGATAGTGATGATACCATTAATGGTTGCATGTTAGTGATGGTACAGATGTAAAGAGAGAAAGAGGAAGGATAATATGGAGAAAGAAGAGAAGAAGAGGAGAGATGAAGTGAGGTGGTGATGATGATGGTAGTGATTGGTGATTATGGTTTTGGTTGTATTTTGGGTGCCAATAGAGACCCATTTATTGACTCGACCTGAACAAGTCGGTTCATGTTGGTTTCCACCCTCATTTTAGGTCGGTTTGATTTTCAATTTTAAAAATCAATTCATGTCAGTTTCAGGTCGGTAGTAGATTGGTTTTCTCCAAAGTTGATCCAACTCGACCCGTGCCCACACATATATATATATATATATATCAATATTTTAAAATTTGGTGAGTTTCATTGAGTTCTCATTTATCAGTGCTCAACTTATCTGAAAACCTCTAAATCAGGAGTTCTACTCGCCTTCAGTAAGTATGCGTTGAGTACTAAGGCTAACTCGGGTCACCTTGACTCAATTCAAATTCTTTAAAATAAAAAATAAAAAATTAATAGATCACCATACCAGTCACCACCATACTTCAAAGTTTCTTCACTTTCTCACTACCAAACAACCTACAATAAAAATTTTGAAATTTCTCTTTAACCAAACATCCTACAACAATAATTTCCATTTTTTCCTTAAAATTTTACTTCACTTTCTCACCAACCAAACAGAGACAAAATGAGAAAATATACTTACTAAAAGTGGTAAGTGGTGGAGAGGCAGATTGATGAGAGAGAGGGAGAGGCAAAGAACAAGTCAACACTAACGATCGATAAGCACAAGTAGCAATGACAAACCAACATGAGTTAGTTGGGTCAGTGGCAGTAGAGTGAGAAATGAGGGTGCGACATGAGAGAGAAGGGTAAGAGAGGGAGAGAGTGAGAAAGAAAGGTGAAGGAGGCATGGGTGAGAAAACTAATGAGGGTTTTGTATGTATATATGTATGTATATATGTATGTATGTACATAAGGGCAAATTACACAAACCCTCTTGAGGTTTGATGAAATTACACCAATATATGAGTTTTGACTATAATGACATAACCTCCCTTGAAATCCGAAAATTTAACAAAAATACCTCTTGCCTTTAAAGAATTGCTGCTAAATCTGATCATGATAAAATATATCGTAATTTTATGCTTTTAAATCTCAATTTTGTGATGAGAACTTGAATGACTCCTCATTATTTTGGTGTGTTTTTATTTATTATTTTTAGGTGAGTCATGAAAAAATAATTTATTGATATTCGAGTTATTTCGAGGTGAATCTGTGCAAGAAAAAATTACACGGGCTAAATTAATATATTATCATTAATGTCATTTTCATGACTAGCCCATTTCGCTCCATTCATGCAGTTCATGAAGAAAAACCAACCGATGTTGCAGTTAAATGAAGCCAAGTAGAATATTAGCCTTTGAAACCATGTCTAACCTAAGCCATGAAAGGAAACCATGTAGCCCATGTGCAAGAATTAGTAATTGACATGGAGCCAAGATCACCATGCATTTCAACTTGCAAAGATTGCACAAGGTAGCAGCTTCATACATCCATGTAGCCCATGCAAGCTATCATAAGAAGAAAGTGCAAGCAGCGTTACATGTTGACATACAGCAGGTAATCATGGCAGTTTCGCGTATGAGATTCTCGAGTCTATTTTCAAGAGATTTTTGGAACCAAGAAAGTCATGATCTTGATACACAATTAATATGGCAGTTCAAGACCTGATTATATTTCCATTTTGAGCTTACAGAATCAACTTATTGAAAGTTTCTTGTAGGATAAATCTCTTACATGGGAAAATCTTGTTATTCGACAGATTTTGGAGATGATTTCGGTTTTGAATAAAGACCGTGGACTGTTTTGAAGCCCTATTTGGATCCTTTAAAAGAGAACTTTGACATAGCTTTTAGAGGGCTTTTGTGCAGCCCCACAACACTACCAAAATTGAGAGACTTGACATAAACGAAAAAGAGAGAACCAAGCCTGTGACAGAGGTTTAGACGTGAGTTGAGGGAGGAGGCTAGTGCGTACATTACGTAGACTTAAAGACAACCCCTTAACCACAATTCTCAACCTTGGTTTTAAAGATTTCAACACAGCCTTGGAAAGAAGCTGAACAACAAGAAGTCAGAATCATCACCAACAATAAAAGATCAAGAATCACACCATGTTTCAATAAGATTTTCTTTTTATTTTCTTTTTCTTTATTTAATTATGTCTTTTGATTCTTGGTTCTTTGATTTTATTTATATATTGGTGATGCATTAGATACTAGATTTAGGGTTACGATGTAACTCGAAAACCATGAACTCACCTATTTAAATGTTATTTTTTATTAAGATTCTCATTGTTGTGCTCCGATCTATTTTGCTCGGAATGCTTTTAAATTAACTTATCACTAGTTTAGATGTTTTGATAATCGTGAGTACGCTTGGCAAAGGTATTTACCTGTTTAGATCTCAAATAGGATGACATAAATTACATAGGATAGACATATACTTATGTGGTTTGTGTGGTCATGATGAGTGATTAAATGTTTAATGTGTTTAGGTTGATTAATCATCGTAGACATATATTCGGTTAATTAAATTAAGTAAATCCACTTGACCGTTCGAAAAAGGTTTGTGGATAAATTTAGTGCTCGATCAATCACATGATGAGAATAAATATAAATTAGGTGAATTGGTAAGGTGAAATTGTAACCTTAGAATCTCATTCTCCTTGGCTGCGATTTATTTTATGTTTTGTTTTCATTATTTTACTTTATTCTTTTCTTTAATTTTTACCGTTTATTATTTTGATTGTTTGGATAAGGTACAGTCTTAACGGTTTAGTAATTAATATATGTAATTTGAACAATCCTCATGGAAATGATATTTTACTTATTACTATATTACTTGTAGACCATGTATACTTGCATGTATTTATGATATATATTTTATACACTAGAAATTTGTCATCAAAATTCTAACCGTCAATGTCAAAACTGTCAAAAGACTAAAATTCTTCAATCTTAAAATATTATTATATTTTTATTTTTTTTTAAATTTGTTTGTATATTATTAGTTTAATTATTTTATTGTGCTAAAATGAGATTGCATGAGATAGATTTGATGTTTATGGTTATATGATTATACTTTGATCTTATAGAAGATTTTTTAAGTTTTTTTTTTACATGTTTGACCCCTTTGACCACAGTCAAACCAAGTTCTTGCCAAATAATCAATAACTCGGTGTCTCACTAGTCGAGTAACGAGTTTTGAAACATATATATATATGAGATTGATACACATATATCAATACATTTGACAAAAAAAAAAAAAAAATTGCATTATAAAATTAATTATAATTTATCTTATTTTTATTATATCTTATTACAACTATATAAGTCAGATAATATTTACAATAATATATAGACAGAATCATATTTAATGATTATAATCAAACTTATTTAATTATAATCATATATAATAAAAATATAATAAATTACTGTCAGTATTTTTTAATACACTAAATTTTTGAATATAGTAACTTTTTTTTTGGTCAAATGTATTAATACCTTTATGGTGTGTTTACTTCACTTGGAGGAATCGGAATAGGAATCAGAATGATCTGGAATCGGAATGATGTATCGAAATCAGAATAAGTTGTTTACTTCAACTGCAGGAATCGGAATCGGAATCAACAGTATTCCCATTAAACTGTTTACTTTACCTTTGAATCAAAATGGATTAATTATAAATTACAAAAATGTCTTTAATTAAAATTATGGATTAATTATAATAGTGCGAAGTTTTTATTATAATATCCATTTTTTAATATCAAATAAAAAATTATATATTATAATAAAAAACTGCATATTATTTTAATAGTCCACTAACCTAGTGTGCAATTTTTTATTATAATATACAATTTTTTTTAATATCAAATAAAAAACTACATATTATAATTAAAAAAAAAACTACATATTATTTTAATAGTCTGCTATGATAATTAAGAAATTGGTGATGAAAAACCAATGGTATGCAGTTTTTTATTATAATATGTAGTTTTTTTTTTAATATCAAATAAAATAGGTTTTTTTTTTATATTTTTTTTAAAAATGGTATAAAAGACTTTTTATTTTGATAAAGAGAATGAGAATGAGATTCTCAAGTGAGTTGGGGGAATGAGATTCCCATTCCACAACCCCAAATTGATGTGGGGTCCACACTTTCATTTCCATTACGGAATGAATTTTAAACAAGTAAACACTATCAATCAATCTTATTCCACATTTTCATTCTCCAATCTATGAAGTAAACGCACCATAAGTATATTATAAAATATACATATATATATATCTCACATACATATGTCACAACCTTAACATTCTAACTACCAACTACCTCAGACATATCTTCGCATCTAAACAAAAATAAATCAGTTAATTTGTGTCACTACGGACAAACAGAAGCGGAGGAATAAAACTACAATATAATTAAGTTCTGTTTTTATATAGCATCAATGCCAAATCCTTCGAAAAGAAAACAAGCTAAATAAATTCTTCCCCCACTCATCACCTAAAAAAGCGCTTGCATGCCCACAAAGTTTTTCAAATTTCAATTTGACATTTAGAAAGCAAGAACTTATATAAAGAACCAAGTTCCATAGATATGATGCTCTAGCATATTCTGAAAATAATCGGTCGTGCGGGATCCAACTTAAATACATGTTCTGTCTTCAATTGGAGAACCAGGAATCATTTGAAATGGTCCATTTTAGGGGTATATATCCTCTAGAATCCCAGCTTTCTTTTATATTTTCTCCTCAATCTTGTCCTATTACAAAGTAAATATGTGTCATGCAACACAGATTTCTATCATTTCAAATGTGGTAGCCCGTGAATATAAGTATATAGTTTTGAACATATTCCATCACTAATCAAATCCTCTCGATTCTCACCAATGTCAATACATAAAGACAATGAAACTTACTTATTTTGTACAGATTTTGTTTAGATACTTCTTAAATATGAAATTTAGGTATTTCATTGATGATATCCAGTATATCAATCACATCCAGTATAAACATTTCATTGGTTTTTAATAAGACTGAGTCATGATAGGTCAAGATGGGCGTGATAGAATGGATAGTGCTTTTCTCATCCCCCCTCCTTTACCCATTTACAAAAGTTATTTATTAAATGAATAATGCATAACATAATTAATTGTATATAATATATAAAGTAATTGCATAAAAAATTGAAAACCATCTTATTAACATTAAAATATATATCTAATAATTGTAATGTGAATACATGGGGGTGTATACAATCAAAAGTTTAATGAAGTTTGTTGGATTTTTTTTTTCTAGATTTTGATGGAATTTATAGATTTTATAGACTCTATATTGATTTTGTTAGAATTCTTTGTAAAATCCAATCAAATCTTTAAGAAAATGGGAAGATTTGTTATGGATTTTTTTTTTTTTTATAAAAATCACTATAAAATTCATCCAAATTCATCACTTAAATAAAATTTTAAAGTAAATGACTTTTTTAATATAATTAGATTCATTGGATGTCTTGAAAATCTAAATTGAACACAACTAAATTTTAATGAATTTCACTCTCAAATTTTAGTTAAATTTTAATGCTGGTCTTTTGGCCACTTTGGGTTTGCTTAAAAAAGTTCCGTTGTAAGTCTTTCGGCCATCTAGGTTTTGCTTAAAAAGGAAAAAAATATGTAAACATGAATTACTAATAAATGACAGGAGATTATATAATTAACAAAAAGAAAGTCAACGAAAAAAATGTCAAAATTAAGTCCACCAGTGTTGTTACAGCTCTATATAAGATTATTGACAAATTGGCGAGCACTTATCAACACCCATTTCCAATCAATTAATTGAATACACAAACACCACAGCTTGGCTATTTCAAACAATGAAGATTGATGTTGAAGTGTTCTCCAGAGACATGATCAAACCCTCCACTCCTACTCCAGATCACCTTCAACATTACCAATTATCCTATTTTGATCAAACCAGTAATTCTGCTTACATCCCTCTGATCTACTTCTTCAACCTTGATCAAGAACTTGGCAAACAATACATATCAAAACACCTCAAAGCATCATTATCAAAGGTACTATCTCATTACTACCCATTGGCTGGGCATGTTAAGGACAACTACTATGTAGACTGCAATGATAGTGGTGTTCTTTTCTTGGAGGCTCAAGTCAGCAGCCAACTCTCACAAATCCTCCAGGAACCATTCCCAAGTGAGCTCAACCGATTCCTCCCAGTTGATATCGGTGACGTTTTCCTTGCCATCCAAGTTAACTTCTTTACGTGTTGCAGTTTTGCCATTGGTGCACGTATTTCCCACAAGATTGCGGATGCCTCATCATTTACCACGTTTATCAAGAACTGGGCCGTAATTGCTCGAGGTGATGATACTGCAAACCTTTGTACAGAATTATTTATGAGTGCGAAACTCTTTCCACCCTTGGATAACGTCGGTGAGTTTGTAAAGGATCCTCTTTCCGAGAAGGATGTTGTATGGAAGAGGTTTGCGTTCAATGACGCAGTGATAACAGCTCTCCGAGAAAAATATGCTTGTAAAACAAGAATAGAGAATCAGATACATCCAACGCGAGTTGAGGTCTTATCATCTTTTATATGGAGTCGTTTTCAAGCTTCAACGCAAACAAAGATAGGGCCTGAAACACCGTTGTTGTTGACTCATGCAGTGAATTTACGCAAGAGGATGAATCAACCACTGCCTGATGATTCTTTCGGGAATCTCCTTCAACCTGCAATAGTCATACTTTCACAAGATACCGGGGAAGATTGGTACAATCTAGTTAACATGTTGAGAGATTCAATAAGCAAAATTGACAAAAATTACGTGGAGAAGCTACAAAACGAATGCTATGAAAATGATTCTTTCAGAAGGTTGGCTGAGATATCTAACGAAGGCAAATTTTTTACTTTCAGATATACAAGTTTATGCAGGTACCCTCTATATGAAGCTGATTTTGGATGGGGTAGGCCTGTCTGGGTGGCTTGGGGAGGGTGGACTTTCAAGAATTTAACGGTTTTAATGGACACCAAATCAGGCGATGGAATAGAGGCATGGATTCATTTGAAAGAGGAGGACATGGCCAAATTTGAAACTGATCAAGAGCTGCTTAATTGCTTGTGTTTATCATGATTTTTCAAATTGTTGTTGAAATGTTTTCTTTGAAAATCAAGGACTTGCTTCAAGTCTGAGACTGGCAAAAATAATTGTTACATATTAAAATGTTTATTTATCATTTCTTAAATGTATTATTTATATTTTGAATATTTTTAGAGACAAACACGGTACGAAAACTTGTATGAGATACCATTCAAAGATAGAGTAATACTAGATTTCTCAAATTTTGTCCAAATTTTTGTTCAAATGATGTGACATACGATTAGTTATCAACATCATATAAATCATAAAATAATATGATAACAATGATGTGTTTACTTGATGGGTTAGATAATAGAAATAAGGAATGAGAATGATTGTTAATGTTTACTTGCTCTAAAATCAATCCATAATGAAAATGAAATTACGGGTTTCACACAAATTTGGGATGTGGAATGAGAATATCATTCCCCCACCTCACTTGGGAATTTTATTCTCGTGCCCTTTTATAAGTTAAAATATCCTTTGGACCCCTATTTTTATTATATATAAATAAATAAATACCTATTTTGTTGTTATGCCTAAGATGGAGATAGTGCTGATATTTGTTACTACCATTACCATGGTTGTTTGGGTTCTTATAGAGGCTACTATACATTACAAAAGCAAAGCAAATTTAGATAACATTTTATATTGAAAAAAAAAAGTGAAAAGAAAAATTAAGAATTATATATAATATAACACAATATACTTACAATAATATTATTAAGAAATTTTATTTTTTTAGCATGTTATAACGAATTACATTGCAAAAAGATGATATTACATCTTAAACATAATTTTGCAAAAAGATACACAATGCTTCTTTTGTAATTGGCAAAATCTCAATGGTTATAAATTATTATTTTATTTTTTTTACAAAAAAATGCTTATGAAATACATAATTTTAATCGAGAATATTTTTGTAACTTATAATTAATTCATTCTTATTCCAAAGCAAAGTAAACATCTCAATAGGTATATTATCCATTCCGATTCCGATTCCGATTCTGATTCTTGTAATTGAAGTAAACAACTTATTCAGATTTCGATACATCAATCTGATTCCAAGTTATTACAATTTCAGATCATTTTGATTCCAAGTCATTTTGATTACGTGTAAGTAAACGTACCATTAATATAATATTGATAACTCAAATATCATGTCATTTGAGTATGAGTTTGAACAAAAAATTTAAGAATTTTAACATTACTAAAAATTTGGGAAGCTTAAAGAGTAATATTAGGTTTCTCACATTTTTTATCCAAATGATGTGACATATAAGTTGTTAACATCATATAAATTATGAAATAATGTGATAATTAATATGATGTTGTCAACTATATATATTTTACCTAATTCTTGATTGCTACTCATGATGTAAATGTAGATTCAAAATCGGCCTTTTTTCCATTAGTTAATAATTAGTCTCTATCATTTATAGTATGCGTATAGAAATGCTTACCTTACCCCTAACTCACTCCACTTCTCTTTTTATTTTGAACTATATCAATCTAATCACCAAGTTACCAGTCTCCATAGGCCCTAACATTTCTGGACAAGTTTTTCTATCCAAAGTGTGAACCCTCAAGCCTATATTCAAATGGTTTTTTTTTTTTTTTTCGTGTGCGTAATATTTCACAACTTCAACTATTACAGTTAATATTGGTGCAACTCCTAAAATTTTTAACAGAATAAAGCAATCGAAAAGCATCAGGGTGCTCACCATTTCAAATACGATTCCCAAGCATCTTTCTATAGTTTCTCTGCATTTGTCAAGACATCATCTCTCGTGTCTTCTAGATATTGGCCCATTCTTCACCCAAAGTATTTGACGTCAAAACATGATCAGAAGAATGTAAATTGTATTGTGACTACACAACGATGGCTAAGAATTGTATTTGAATCCTTAATTAGCATAAGAGTATGTATCTGTCAACGCTCGGAATCGGTTGACGGGGAGATCCAAAGGCCCAGACTGCGGTTTGGTATAATAAATAAAAATAAGCGTAATAAATATGGTTTAAGGTTGGTGTATGGTAATAAAAGGAGTTAAATACTGGATATGGTAGAAGAACAACAATAATAAAGCAATCAATAATGGTAGAAAGGGGGGAAAAGAGTGCAAAGACAATGATTTTTATGTGGTTCGGCGAGTGCACCTACTTCCACAGGTCACTCTGGTTTAATTCCGACAGAGTGACAGTAATACTAGTATTCAATCCTCTCTTTACAATGAAAATCTCCCCTATTTATAGAGGATGAGAGATACAAAAGAGTGTTACACACGTTACAAATCATGAATATTTCTACCTAATCTGATTCTGATCATACTGCATTAATTGCAACAATAATAATTATTCTTCACACGCCCATATCTGCATTAAATGTTTATAGTAAAGTCTTATCTTCATTAAATGAGCAGTCACCGCATTAAATGTTCATCGAGAACTGCTAAGATGGCGCCGGCATGAAATCAGAGGATTAGATGGGTCTAATGGCTGACTCTACAAGGCATCTCCCTGGCACGATCTCAGTGACTTGACTACTTACGTGAGCTGAAGAGATGCTGAGGCGAGCTTTAACTTGAACATGGGCTGGAAACATTCTGATACAGATTTGGCGTGACACGAACTCGAGAGTCCGTCGAGCTCGTTACAACGAGCTGAGGGCTGGGCTTCTTAGACTTCTTAGTACTGTATTTTCTCCTTGGACCTTTAGCAACCTTTTTATCAATGTCGAGAAAACGGGCATAACAATATTTTTGGTGCATCACACTAGATTATATTTATGGGATCATGGAATGAGAATAATAGTGAGGCATCAATTCATGAGTTTTATTATCAAAGTGAATAAGACATAATTGGAGAAAAAGAGGAAGAAAAGAATGAAATTAAGAGACAGGTTGTTGAACCAATAAAGGACAAACTTATAAGTTCATTTGAGTAAGCGCGATTAAAACTCATTTTAGTTATTTAATATTGGTGCACAAACTCATCCATTTTTTAGTTCTATTTTATGGGTTTTACTCCAATATAATTTGCTTCCATCAAGAATAAAAAACAAATCAAATCTAAGAAATGCAACCATCCCAAATTCTAGGGGCATGATATGGGAGTGAGATAAAATGCTGATTTTTCATACTCTTCGCAATATAATGAATTCAATGAACAGAAAACACCTTACACTACAACATAATGGAAGTTAACAAACAGTCTACCTACACAATTGATAAGTGTGAATCAATTTCTAGTTAGTTGCAAGTGTCTGCCCATGACAATTGTCATGGCTGAATTAAGCAAAATTTATCTTTTGTAAGTTTCTTGATTGTACACTACAAAAGAGAAGACGGTGAAAACTAAGAGTCTAATTAGACCAACATCTCTCTTCTAGTAGTAAATAATAATAATAATAACAACAATAACTTACAAAGACGATTTTCAAAAAAAGAAGGAAAAAAAAAAAAAAAACTTACAAAGATGAGGTGATTGAACTATATGTGTTACAGAAACAATTCCCTCAACTTCAAAATCAGTAACCTCCATAGTTAAATAATCAAATCACTGATAAAGGAAGTACAATCATAGGGACTCAAAAGCAATTGCCAATGGAGCAAAAAAATTATTGAATCCATCAGCCGGGATCCAAACCCGGGTTTGTACCGTGGCAGGATACTATTCTATAACTAAACCATTGGTGTCTGAATGAGGGAAGGCTCTTAACATCAACTTATATCACCTTCGTATTTTGTTACAACTTAAACTAAGGAGATGATGGGTTTAATAATCAAAGTGGAGCGCAACGTTTTGGTTAATAAATGATAAGATGGAACGGCAGCGTTTTGGGATAAGTATGGGATGCACCGTTTGTTAGGAGAAGTTAGTTACAAACTGTTAGATTTACTTTGTTAATAGTAGGAATAAATCAGTTAGTATAAAAAGACATTCTTGTAATGGTTTGGGCTATTCTGATTGAATAAACATCTTGTTTCTTCTTTTTGTCTCTCTCGATGTGATTTCTCTCTTCTCCATTCTTCTCTAAAAATCCAAAATTTCCTCTTCTGGTTTAGTTTGCAACAAATTGGTATCAGAGCATCGATCCTCTGGCCATGGCGGATGGAACTCGAAACCAAGAACTGAGGCGTGAAGTATTACAATTGGTGCAGGAGGCTGAAAACCGGCAGCAACAGTTACTCAAGGAATCCATTGACGAAATTAAGAACTTGATTGGGGGTTTGAGTCTCCAACACACAGAAGTTCTGGCTAGGAATAGATCGACTGAACAGGGGAGTGGAGAGACTGCAAGAAGAGCTGAAGAAAATAGGTTTCCATGGGGACGGAACACTAAACTAGAGTTTCCAAGATTCAATGGCGAGGAATTCGATAATTGGCTTCTTCGAGCAGAGTATTTTTTTGAGGTTGATGGCACCCAAAAGGATAATTGGGTCAAAATTGCAGCACTTCATTTGGAGGGCAAAGCAATCCAATGGCACCAAGGGTTTATCAAGATTAAGAGTGGTGCACCAGTGTCCTGGGAAGAGTACGTGAATGCATTGGGAGCAAGGTTTGGAGCACATGCTTATGACGATCCCTTAGCTGACTTACGGAACTTGAGACAGGTAAGTTCCTTACAAGATTATCTAGATGCATTTGATGAGAAATATCAAAGGGCTAGAATTAGGGAAGATCAAGCCATTAGTTTCTTTTTGTCTGGGTTAGTGGATGAGTTAGGGAATACTGTGAGGATGTTCAAACCAAAGACTCTGGCAGAAGCGTACTCCTTAGCCAAGTTACAAGAACTGACCATAGCTGCCATTAAAGGCCAACCTAAGCCAAATACTAGAACACCAAATCAACCAAACCCTCAAACTAGCAACACTTATAAACTACCATTTAATAACCACAATTCAGTTGCTGAGAATTATAGTAACCACAGGGCAAAAACTCAAGCAGGTCTTTTACCCACACCGAATGTCCCTAAGCTACCTTGGTATCCACCCAAAAATCCAAAGACCATGACCAACAGAGAGTTTGATGAAAAAAGAGCTAAAGGCCTTTGTTTTTGGTGTAATGAGAAATATGCTCCAGGGCATAAGTGTAAGACAAAACAAGCTTTTGTGTTGCAATTATATGTAGATACTGAAGAGGGAAAGGAGGATGTAGTTCAGGAAATTGATTTGGAGACAGTAAAACCTGATTTGATGCAGCTATCAATGCATGCCCTTAGTGGTAATGAGGAACGAGAACTATGAGGTTGGTAGGAATGCATGGTAACAAAAGGCTGTATATTTTGATTGATTCAGGGAGCACACATAACTTCTTGAGCGAAGTTACTGCCCAGAGGTTAGGTTGTAAAACACAACCAGTAGAAGGAGTGAGTGTTACTGTGGCCAATGGACAAGACTTATATCGTGTTTCACTTTGTGTAGGTTTTGAGTGGAGGGTACAAGGCCAGTCATTCATTGCTGATGTGTATACTCTACCCTTAACCAACTATGACTTAATTTTAGGAGCTCAATGGTTAGCTACCTTAGGTAATATCGTATGGAATTTCAAAGAGCTTAAGATGATTTTTTATGTTGGGGAACAACAGTATACGCTGCAAGGAGAGAAGCCTAAGGAGTTGTTAGTCGTTGAGAATACTCAATTGGGCAAGTTGTTGACTAAAAAACATCAACTGGCTTCTGCAGAAATGATTATGCAGGTTGCTCATGGGCCAACTAAGGAGTTGTATGAATTGTAAGGGAAGGAAATTGCATTAGAGTGGAAGGAGTTGGATGATTTGCTCAAGCAATATGAGGATCTTTTTAAGGAACCAGAAGGTTTACCTCCATCAAGAGTTCATGACCATCAAATCACCTTGAAGGAAGGTGCTCAACCGGTTAATATAAGACCCTATCGACATGGAGGGTTACAGAAGAATATAGTGGAAAAAATTATCAAAGAAATGGTTGAATCGGGAGTCATTAGGCCTAGTACCGGTCCATATGCAAGTCCTGTGGTATTGGTTAAGAAGAAAGATGGTAGTTGGAGAATGTGTATTGATTATAGGGTCTTGAACAACAACACTATTAAGGATAAATACCCCATACCAGTTATTGAGGAGCTGTTAGATGAGTTAGTTGGGGCTGTGGTATTCTCAAAGATTGATTTAAGATCAAGGTATTGGCAAATCAGAATGCACCCCGATTCCATGGAAAAGACAGCATTTCGAACTCATGATGGACATTATGAGTTCCTTGTAATGCCCTTTGGATTAACCAACGCTCCTTCCACATTCCAAAGCTTGATGAATACCATTTTCAAGCCTTATTTGAGGAAGTTTGTCTTGGTATTTTTCGATGATATTCTGATTTATAGCAAAAGTAAACAAGATCATGTGCACCATCTTCGACTTGTCTTAGAAACACTGCAAGCTAACCAGCTTTATGCTAAATGGAGCAAATGCACATTTGGGTGCACACAAATTGAATATCTCGGACATATAATAACATCAAAAGGAGTGGTCACTGATCCTCAAAAGATTCAGGTAGTTAAAGAATGGCCAATTCCTAAAAATGTCAAGCAGTTAAGAGGATTTTTAGGCTTGACAGGTTACTACAGGCGGTTTGTGAAGAGTTATGGACAAATAGCTAAGCCATTGATTGAGCTTCTCAAGAGAAGTGCTTTCCAATGGGGAGAAGAGGCTCAAAGAGCATTTGAACAACTCAAGGAGGCTATGATTACTGCCCCAGTATTGGCTTTACCAGATCCTAGTCATGAGTTTTTCATTGAAACAGATGCTTCTGGTTCAGGTATTGGGGTTGTCCTTATGCAGAAAGGACATCCAATCGCATTTATTAGCAAGTCTTTATCTCCCAAGAATCAATCACTTTCAATTTATGAGAAAGAAATGTTAGCTATCTTATTTGCTATCAAGAAATGGGAGCCCTACCTTGCTAACCAACATTTTGTCATAAAAACGGATTATCAAAGTTTGAAGTATTTGTTGGAGCAGCATATTACTACACCGTCCCAACAATCTTGGGTAGCTAAACTAATGCAATACGATTATGAAGTCCTCTATAGGAAGGGAAAGGATAATCTCGCAGCTGATGCTCTTTCTAGGTTATCAGATTCGAAAACTTTTAACATGACAGTGATTATTCTGCCTTCTGAGCTCTTGAAGGCAATAAGGGATTCATGGACAGTTGATGCTTTCCTTCAAAGGGTTATTGAAGCCAAAGAACATGATCCTGATGCTTATCCCAATTATAAGTGGCAACAATAAAAGCTAACTAGGAAAGGGAAGCTAGTAGTCGGAAATGATCCAGTTTTGAGGCAGCAATTGTTATCACTTTTCCATGATTCTGCTGTGGGAGGACATTCTGGAGTCACTGTAACTGCTAAGCGAATTGCAGCTGTGATTACTTGGAAAGGGTTATGGAAGGATGTCAGGAATTATGTTCGGAATTGTGTGACATGTCAGAAATACAAACCAGAAAATATAGCCTCACCAGGGCTGTTGCAACCCCTTCCAATACCTGAAGGTATTTTCACCAACATTACCATGGATTTCATTGAAGGACTTCCCAAGTCGCAAGCTCATACAGTAGCTCAAGTTTTCATGGATTCAGTTTATAAGTTACATGGGTTACCACAGACTATCACAAGTGATAGAGGAGCTACTTTTGTTAGCGGATTTTGGCAAGAACTTTTTAAATTACAGGGAGTTGAGCTACAACTTTCAACAGCTTACCACCCTCAAACGGATGGCCAAACAGAGGTGGTGAATCGATGCCTGGAAGCATATTTGAGGTGTATGGCAGGAGACATGCCTCACACCTGGTTGCAGTGGTTGTCCTTAGCAGAATTCTGGTACAATACATCTTACCATACAAGTATTCATATGACACCATTTAAGGCCTTGTATGGTTATGCACCACCTCTGCATATTCTCTATTTTCCAAATGATTCCAAGGTGGCCACTGTGGATTCATTTCTTAAAGACAAGGAAGCTACCATCAAGTTATTACAACACCATCTTGTGAAAGCTCAAGTTCGAATGAAACACTTGGCTGACAAGGGAAGAAGTGAGAGACAGTTTCAGATTGGCGACTGGGTTTATGTCAAATTCCAACCTTACAGGCAAGCTACTGTGAATCAAGGACACCCAAAATTTCAGCCAAAGTACTTTGGTCCTTTCCAAGTTAAGGATGTTATTGGAGTTGTAGCCTACAAACTTAAGTTGCCCTCAGAAGCTCAAATCCATGATGTTTTCCACGTTTCTCTTTTGAAACCAGTGCATGCCAATGTTCAAGCTTCTCCAACTTTTCCACTTATTCGAAGCAATCTTATATATCCTCAAGCTATATTGGATAGGAGGATAGTGAAAAGAAAGAATGTTGCAGCTACTCAGTTTCTTGTTCACTGGCGAGATCATTCACCAGCTGAAGCTACTTGGGAGTATGCTCATGATTTTCGCATCAAATTTCCAGATTTTTTCCTTGTGGACAAGGAAATCGAAGGGGAGGGTATTGTTACAACTTAAACTAAGGAGATGATGGGTTTAATAATCAAAGTGGAGCGCAGCATTTTGGTTAATAAATGATAAGATGGAACGGCAGCGTTTTGGGATAAGTATGGGATGCACCGTTTGTTAGGAGAAGTTAGTTACAAACTGTTAGATTTACTTTGTTAATAGTAGGAATAAATCAGTTAGTATAAAAAGACATTCTTGTAATGGTTTGGGCTATTCTGATTGAATAAACATCTTGTTTCTTCTTTTTGTCTCTCTCGATGTGATTTCTCTCTTCTCCATTCTTCTCTAAAAATCCAAAATTTCCTCTTCTGGTTTAGTTTGCAACATATTATTGTAGGAAGCTTTACTACAATTTGATCAAGAACAACTAGAGACATCTCTCATGTATGTTACTGAAAAAGTTGTGGACGGTTGAAGGGAAGTCTTTGATACCTATTATTTACAGAAGGATTATGAGAATATTCTTGGTTGGCATATGTTACTTGTGAGTATTGATATGAGTAGATTTTCAATTAACTTGTAATTATTTATAACAATAAATTCACCTTTAGCTTAAATAAAGTAAAAAATTACATTTTTTTTTCTAAAAATAAAATAAAATTTCAACCATTTCACTTGAAAGTATTTCATGTAGGTGGAAACATTTCATGTAAAATATTTTAAGTAACCAAAAAGGGTTTGCGACATTGCACGTGAAATATTTTCACTTGGAAATATTATACCTAAATAAAAATATTTCATGTATAACATTACAAGTAAAATAAACAAACAATTGAAGTTTTCTTTGAAGCATAAAACAATTAACTTTATTTTTGGGGTTAAAAATGAATTTTCACTTTTTTAAATAGACTCTTTTTTTAATTTTCACGTAACCATAAGTATACAAAGGAACAATTGGTACTTAATATTATTATACTAAAGAAACATTTTTTATTATCAAATCACATTGATGATTTTGACTCTCAATTATCATAGATAATGAAAGCTCATCAAATTCTTTATTATAGGAAGCGATAATAAACAAAACCAATTTTGCATTCCCTTTACTACTTATCCACTAACCTATATTGTATTTTGTGGTCTCTCCTGCATTGGTTTGAGTGTGGATTGTGGAAAATGAGGGAATTAAACTTATTTTTAGGTACTTTTCTATCATTAAATTACATTAAACAATCTAAACCATCGGTAATACCAAGTGATAATAAACAAAAACAATTCTACATTCGATTTATTACTTTTTACTTACCTATATTGTATTTTCTGATATCTCTGACATTGATGGGACACTACAAGAAATTGGCATTACGGCAACATTTAGATAACAATATAAATATACTCCGTATTGCCTTAATCATCAACGTAACATGCAAAAATGTGTCTTGCAGAAGACACGTATCACAACTTGCAATTTATGTTGCACATATTAGGACAAATACAACAGCGTATTTTATCAATTATGTTGCCAATCCAATATGTACAGCAACATTTTATTCAACAATGTTGTTAAATATAGTATTTTTAATAAATAGTAAACAAAAAAACCCTCAAACTATCATTTTCACTTCACAGGCACTTCACGCCCACCCTCACCCCTGCACTCTTCACTGTCGACCCCCGGCGCTCTTCGTCGCCGATCGTCCTCGTCAATCGCCGTTTTCTTGCTGGTCTCGGCGATTGGTCGTCCTTTTCGGAGATTCCTTGCTGGTACTTCTTGCTGGTCGTCCTTTTCGGCGGTCCCGGCGCTTTCACCCCTACTTGTAGGTATGTCAATGGCCGTTTATTTCCCCTTTTGATGGCCGCTGTGATTTGTAGCTTGAAGCTCGGCACTTGGGTTGTCAGAAGATTTGTCAAGGACCATAATCACCCTTGGCTCCCTCACTTGCGCCTCTCCCGTCGGGAACTTGTTAGTGCTGATTTTAAAGCATTTCTGTTTGTATTTTTTTTTTTTTTCATTTTATTCGCACAAGTTTTTGGTAACTGAAATCTTGAATCCAATGTATATAAATTATATGTCATAGGGTAATATTAATGTGTGCTTTTGCGATGGATTGCTTTGATAAACTAAGAAATACTATACATATAGCTACATTGTACTTGGACTTGATGTCATCCTTTAGTGTAGTTTGCTTTTATGATTTATGAGAGGTTACTGCCTTGTTTTACTTATTGTGTGACTTGTTTCTGTATTTTGTATTTCTAGGATGAGAAGGATATAAGAATTCAGGAATTGATTGTGGAACTGCGAGTGAAGAGAAGGTTGAGTACAGCATACAAAGAACAGTTAATTACATTTGCAAAAGATGTTGAAGAACATAACAGTCACCTGTCAGACAAAAATTCAGTTAGTATATGACAATTTGAGAAAGCTTGAAGCAGAAAGGGAGGAGATTGTATGCCAGAAGTAACCTCTACATGCAGAGTGTTTCATCTTTTCCTTTAAAATTAGGTATGCCTCTTCTTTCACTTCCAGTTTTTTGGTTTTATGTTTTGGCATATGATATTATTATTGTTGCCTGGAAGGTGTTTTGTTTGAACACAACGTTTAGGGTCCTATTGACCTCTTATAGAACTAAAATAGATTTATAGACTTAACATGGCACCAAGCACAGTAATAAGATAATGGGAGCTGTCACCAACACTGATTGTGTATGGATTTGTCGTGACTCGTGTGTATTGAATGATAGAG
Source organism: Litchi chinensis (assembly GCA_019925255.1). NCBI lineage: Eukaryota > Viridiplantae > Streptophyta > Magnoliopsida > Sapindales > Sapindaceae > Litchi > Litchi chinensis. The sequence continues at coordinate 25,034,452 of CM034466.1, forward strand.
GCTCACCTGGATGGTTATAAGTTAGTTATGTGTGTATATAAAAGAAATAAAATCACTACCTGTTTAATGTAATTACTCTGTGAATTCTCTTAATAAGAATGAAGAGATTTTCTCTCAACTCTTCTCGATTAGTTTTTCTTGTTGATTTTCTTGAGAAAATAACAACTTCAAGTCTTCAACAATTTCTATAATTAGTTGATTAAGTATATGTGAATATAGTTTACAATTGTTGGTTTCAGGTGGAGCATTTTTTCTGTTTAATAGGAAGGTGTTAAGGTACTTTAGAAAGGATGGTCATAACTGGAGGAAAAAAAAAAGGCTAGACGGTGAAGGAAGCTCATGAGAGGCTCAAGGTCTGTACTCAAATTGTTTCACTGGTTTTTTCATTGAGTGAATTCAAGTAATTTGCTCTGCTTTAATTAAGTGAAAGAGGCTTAAGTGTTCAGCTATATGCTGGTAAGTGTTGTGGTATGGTCTATGGTGTACGTTTTGTCTTCTTGTTTGTAGTTTAGTATGTTGAACAAGTGTGCATTCATTCTTTCAGGCTAGCAGTATTGATGTGTTGCATTGTTACTATGCCCATGGTAAAAAAAATGAAAATTTTCAGAGAGGCAGCTATTGGATGCTCGAGAGTGAGTCTTTGAAATTTCATTTTCTAGCTATCTGTGCAAAAATTATGCTTCCATTAAACCCTTTCTTGTTCCAACCAGAAAGTTGATTCCATGTTAACTAGATAGTAAGATGCATAGAGAAGCACACAGTATTCTTTAGTAAAAGGTGAAAGACTAGTTCTTCTGCCATGGAGAACTATTCTTTATTGTTGGTAGTAAGATGCATAGGCAAGCACACGATATTGGTAGTCCAAATAGAACTATTCTTTATTGTTGGTAGTAAGATGCATAGGCAAGCACATGATATTGGTAGTCCAAATAATTTAACATTGGTCAGCTTAATTGTTGGTAATCTGCTAGCTCTGGCACAACTTGATACCCAGGAAGTGATGGTGAGAGGTAATGGTGGCTCGGGGTCATCGGATTCCAGTTCCAGCTCCTTGTCCTCCTCCTAATCCTGCACGTGTGATCCAATAATGTTCCACTTGGACAATAAAAATTAATGTTATGTGATGTGGGTGTGCAATGATTTGTTTTCAAAAGGAAAAAAAAAAAAAGGTGAACGTGGGCAGCGTTGATGATTGCAGCAAGTGGTTCTATGACCTCTTTTGCCATATTTTTGCTTCTTTTTTTTTTATTTTGTTTTATTTTGGAGACTGGAGTCAATTATAGAGAGAAAGGCACTATTTACCATTTTTAGAGATGGAGAAAGAGGCACCTTTTATTTTATCTTTTTTCAAGTGGGGTTGGCTGTTGATTGGTTTCTAAGTAGCAAAACTCTTCAATTTTGTATTGTTGTACGTGGAGCATCTCTGCTTGGCTTTGTGGCAGACGGAATTGTTTTTTTGGTTGTACAAGTTATGACGTGTTTTTTATCCAGGCGTGCTCACATGGGGTATAACTGCTCATGATGCTTTATTATTCATTGATTTCTTTAAAAGGAAATTTTCATTATTAATTAATTATTAACTTGTTATTCACTTGTTTATAAATCTATCAATTTGTGTGTATGATTTTCATAAGCCTTCTCTATTATGGCAGCTCTATTTTGTTGGTGGGGTTTTTAATAGTAAGTTTGTCTACTTAGGTGGCCTTAAATGGTGGTGTTCTTATCTCATATGCTAATCTGGGTGTGCTTTGCTTTTCCAATTTAATTTTATGAGGGGTCCTACCAATAATTTCATGCTAATCTAGGTGTGCTTTCTTTTTAGCATCAATCGACCAGATTTACAACTTTGTGATGTTTCCAAGGTAGATAGATGTTCTCCAAGTCTTGGCTTGACAAATTCCTACTAATTTCCTAAACTACTGCACTGTTTGTTTGGAACCCCATGTCACTTTGCTCTTTTTTAATATTCCCATTTTATCATCTTATAAATAATAATAATTTAATTTCAATGATAAGACAAGGTTACTTGGTGTCATTAAATTGTGCATTTCATTGATTCTTTCAAGGCTTTAATGCAAGAATCAATATGTTAAAAAAAAAAAAAAAATTGTTGCCCATCTCATTGCAAACTTACCTACCAAAAAATGTGTCATAAACCTGTAAATGGTATGATTACAGTGAATCGATAGAAGGAATTTAATTGTGCTTGATTGTTGTCATGTTTTGGTAGGTTACATGATATCGGTTATAGTCCCATGGATTCTCAGTCAGAGTTCATGAGATCCAAAATCCAAATCCATGATCATGAACGAAGATGTAGACTTTTATCTCAGATTGGCAGCTGTAGGTTAAAACTTTACCATTTCCAATAAATACCTTGGATTTTACCACTATCTGTCAAACTTAGTCCTTTACTGATCTCATATGCTAATCTGGGTGTGTCTCTCTCTGACATGTTTTTCAATTGACAGATGAACAGTTGAAATGGTTTCTACAGTGAATTCATCAAACCAAACAGCGATAAGAAACCAAAAATGTGGACCGAAAACTGGACTGACTAGTAAATCCACTAAATGTTTCCCTACCGGGCAACTCTCTTCTTTTATGTGTTTTCATTTGGAAACTTATGTGAAGGATCTTCGTTGAGAGTAATCATGTTTTTCACCCTTTGCTTGTATAACTTGTAGGTTCACAGAGTTTGGGGGTGTAGTTCTTCCGAGACCAGCATAAGACTTGGCATTTATTGCTTTTTACATCCGGTACCATAGAGGAACTAATTTTGGCCGAACAGCTAGTGGTCCCTTCATTGCAACTAGATTTAGGTGGCTTAGCAAAGTTATGGAGGTGGGTGGATGTAGAAATTGTTGAGATTCGGTTCATGAGTAGTATGGTGACCACATCTTTTTGTGATTATGTGATATACGTACCTATATGTGTACTTATAATTATGTGCATATAATTACGTACATCACATGCTATGATGAGATTTTATGTAGTTTTTGTTATGTAAGTAATTTTATAGAATTATATGTAATGCTGGTGATGGATTATGAAATTAATGAATTTCTTTACAGATTGAAGTTAATATTATAAGCAATATGATATAATATATATATACACATATACATACACATACATAAAAAATATGCAGTAACTTATTCATCTATTCCAAAATATATATACATATACAGCAGCCCAATCATTCATTTCAAAAAAAAAAAAAAAGCTCTGCAACATATTATGTATGTTGCATAATAGCTCTATAACAACAATTGAAGTTGTTAAAGATTTGTGACTACATAGTATTGTGTGTTGCCGTAAACAAGCATGAAAACTTAAAGTTTTCGTTGCAATGTGCAGATCATGTTGCTATAATGTTTATGATAATATACAACATGATGTTGTTGTTAATATAAAGCAACGTGAGATCGACATTGTTAAAGGGGTATATTTTTCGGTAACATGCTCATTTGCTACACAAGGTGTGTGTTGTGAAAGGTTTTAGCAATACATTCTACACGTTGCAATATTGTTGATTTCTTGTGGTGGGAGTGTAATATTGTTGATTTCTTGTGGTGGGAGTGTGGAACATGGAATTAATCTCATTTTCAACTACATTTAATCTTCCAAAAAAGTCAACTGTAAGGGGTCCAAGAAGGAAAACAACATGTTTATCATTACCTACTATTCTTAACAGTGCATGGCGGCCAATAGGCCGCCACAAATCACAATATCAAATGCAATTTAATAAATTGGATTTTTTTTTTCTCTTTCGCTTTCTCCTTTTATATGAATCGGTTAAATGTCAATTCAGCCCATTAAAGGAGCCCGAGTATGCTGACTAAAGCATATTACAATCACAATTTGGATTCAAACTTGGTATTAGGATCACAATTTGGATTCAAACTTGATATGATGCAAGTTAAATTTTTCTGTTGAGACATCATTACTTCAGAGCAGGTTCAATGTCTAGTGGAGGATCCCAAATTTGGTCTGCAGTTCCTTGCTTTGTGGGGCATTGACTTTTAAAACAAAAACTGTTGATGATAAGACTATAATGGATACAAGAAGTAAGCAAATGTGCCCTGATACAGACCGACTGTTCTTCCCCACCCGCTACACTATGTGAATAGTGCTTTTGCATTTTTAAGCTCTATATAAGTTTCTTGACAATTGAGCACTAATCACCACCCATTTTCAATCAAATTGGATATACAACATTACAAATTTCATATGTCAAAAATGAAGATTGATGTTGAAGTTATCTCTAAAGACATGATCAAACCTTCCACTCCAACATCAGATCACCTTGGCAATTACCAATTTTCCTTTCTTGATCAGATGTCTCCTTCTGTTTACATCCCTTTGATCTATTTCTTCAATCTTGATAAAAAAGTGAGCCAACATCACATATCCAATCACCTGAAAACATCATTATCCGCCGTACTAACCCGTTACTACCTGTTGGCTGGGCGTGTTAAGGACAACTATGTGAACTGCAATGATCAAGGTGTTCTCTTCTTGGAGGCTCAAGTCAGCTGTCAACTTTCACAAGTCCTCCAAAAACCATGTCCAGCTGAGCTCCACCAATTCCTCCCGGATAACGTCAGTGATGGTTGCCTTGCCATCCAAGTTAACTTCTTTAGATGTGGCAACTTTGCGATTGGTGCACGCATTTCCCACAAGATTGCAGATGGTTCATCATTAATCACGTTTATCAAGAACTGGTCCGCTACTGCTCGTGGTGATACTGAAAACCTTTGTGCAGAATTTGTGGCTGCAAAACTCTTTCCACCCATTGATGCTGAGGGGTTTGATAGGAAGATCAGACCTTCAGAGAAGAATGTTGTGTTGAAGAGTTTTGTGTTTAGTGACTCTGTGATAAGTGCTCTCAGAGAAAAATATGCTTGTCAAACAAGCATAGAACATCAGATATGTCCAACACGTGTTGAGGCCTTATCATCTTTTATCTGGAGTCGTTTTCAAGCTTCAACACATACCAAGATAGGGCCAGAAAAGCCTTTGCTTTTAGTTCATGCAGTGAATTTACGTAAGAGAATGAATCAACCACTGCCTGATGATTCTTTCGGGAATTTCTTCCGACCTGCAATAGTCGTTTCTACTGAGGAAAATTGTTGCAGCCTAGTGAATAAGTTGAGAGATTCAATAAGCAAAATCGACAAAGATTATGTGAAGAAATTACAAGATGGAAGCAATGAATATGATTTGATGACAAGGACGGCTGAGAGAGTCAACAAAGGAGAGTTTTTTACATTCAACTATACAAGTTTATGCAGGTACCCTGTATATGAAGCTGATTTTGGGTGGGGAAGGCCTGTGCGGGTGGCTTGGGGAGGGTTGCCTTACAAGAACTTGACTGTTCTAATGGACACCAAATCAGGAGATGGAATAGAGGCATGGATTCATTTGACAGAGGAAGACATGGCCAAATTTGAAACTGACAAAGAGTTGCTTAATTGCTTGTGTTTATCATGATTCCTGAAATTGTTGTTGAACCTGGCAAAATGAATTGTTAAGGAAATCTAAGAATGGTGATTGAATCAAAAAATTAGTTTGTTTAATATCCTTGTTTGTCATTATTTAATTTGAACCATACTTATTCACATGACTTAATGCATGGTAGCAAGATGATCCAAATTTTGATATGTAAGAAAATGCTGGAGAGATTAACATAAAGAAATAAGCCAACAACTTTGCCCTGATCATGTGTGTATGTGAATTACATGTATAATGTAGTTATTAGCTCTATAAAAAAGATTCATGGCATCAGCACGTTATCAATACCGTTTCCAAACACACATCAAAAATCCGACCGACCGTCATCCTGGTTTGTGTGGAAAATGGAGATCAAAGTTGAAGTGGTCTTCAGAGACATGATCAAACGGACCTCGACTCCAAGACATGATCAAACAAACCTATATTCCAACCTCACATCGCCTTTACAATTATTAATTTTCCTTCCTACATCAACTAGGTCCTCCTGTTTGACTTTCCTTTCATCAACTTCTTCAAGCTCAACTGCAAATTTAGCAACAATGACATGTACAGTCATCTGAAAACATCGTTCTCTGAGGTACTAAAATGTTACTACCTATCAGCCGGATGCGTAAAGGACAACTAAGTCAACGACTGCAATGACGAGGGTGTTCTCTTTTTGGAGGCTCAAGTCGGCTGCCAACTCTAACAAGTCCTCCAAGAACCATTTCAAGAGGAGGTCAACAGATTCATCCCCATCACAGATGGTGTCAGCAATTTGCCATCCAAGTTAGCTTCTTTGAATGTGAATCAACCACTACCAAGTGATTCTTCAGGGAATTTATTCTAGGATGCATTAACCATTTGTTCATAAGATGGTGGGGAGGACTGAACAAGTTGAGAGAGAGTCAGTGAGCAGAATCAACAAGGGTTATATGACAAAACAGCAAGATGGCATCAATGAATTAGCAGATTCACAGAAAAGAGTGGCTCAAGGAGTCAACAAAGAAGATATCGTAGAATTCTACATTTCAAGATTATGCTGGTATCTTGTATATGAAACTGATTTCGAGTGGGGAAGGCCTGTGATAGCTTGCCAAAAAAAAAAAAAAATGCCTGTTTTCAAGGACACCAGAACAGGAGATGGAATAGAGGCATAGATTTATTTGAAAGAGGACAACAGGAGATGGAATAGAGGCATAGATTTATTTGAAAGAGGACAATATGACCTAATTTGCAACGGACAAAGCCACAGCTTATGTTTACCCAGTGAGTTCATAATTTCTTCATCACCGGTGTGTTTTGGCCAAGATAAACAATCAAATAAATTCTTGTTCTGAATTCTTCCAGCATAATCATTTATACTGTGTACTTCATATCCACAAATCTACACCCTGAACCTTTGCATCACAAAACCAAAAACATCAATAGCAACTCTTATGTATATCATCTCTTATTAGAGGTGGTTGGTCACCTCCCCATTTCACTATAGTGTTGGTTCAATTCCCTTATTGTGGGGGTGATTTTCTCCCCTTATTGTGGGGGTAGTGATCTTCCATTTATAAAAATAGATAGATATCCAGATTGCACAACTAGTGTTTGATATTGACAGGTCCGAATAATCCTTTGATTCATTCCATGTCAACGTTCAACAAAACAAAAAAAAAAAAAAATCACAACTCATCCTCAAAACGTGGTCACACAATACAAACAGAAAATTTATTTTCATTGATCAACAAAACTAGTACCATTTAAGTTATGTCAATGAACTATGTCAATCTAATCATTTAAGTTACCAGTTTTCATAGGCCGTAACATTTCCAGACAAGTTTTTATAGCTGTGATTTCAGTTCTCTAATCAATAATGTTTTTCTTTTCTGTGTTTGTAATATTTCACAAACTCAACTTTTACAGTGATTGGTGTTAAATCACAAAAATTTTAACTGAATAAACAGTTGAAAAGCATTAGAGTGCTCACGGATTCAAATAAGATTCCCAACCATCTTTCTGCAGCTTCTCTGCTTTAGTCAAGACGTCATCTCTTGTGTCTTCTAGATATTGGCTCATTCTGCAACCAAAGTACTTGATATCAAAAAATGCGAAGTACGTAAAATTATGCAACTACAGCTAGTTTATTAACACAAAATGGTGATTTAAGAAATTTGTTAGTTTGGCAATTTTGTCGAAAACAGCATTATATATAACCACCAAAGAAATTTCGAGGAACCAACCTTGCCACTAGGTCAGTATCAGCAACCCCCAACATCCTCACAGCCAACAAACCTGCATTTGTTGCATTATTTATTGCAACTGTGGCAACTGGGACACCTCTGGGCATCTGAACAAAAACAGATACAGTGTCAATAGACATTTAGGAAAAAAAAAATTCTATATAATTTTCCTCCTTGAAGATAAAAATAAAAAATAAAACAATTAAAGCTCAGATTCTAGGTGAAAAATTTTGGGTGTGCATTAAATATTGAAACTATATGCAATGTAGTAAATTCATTGAACAGTAAACACCGTATAATGTAAAATAATGAAAGTTTAAAAACAGTCTACCTGTACAATTGATAAGAGTGAATCAATGCCATCTAATGCAGAAGCCCGCACAGGAACACCAATAACAGGTAAGGGAGTAAGTGCAGCGACCATACCTGAAAAATCAAACCAGAGCTCATGACATTTCAGCAAGAAAATGGATGCATTAGGAAAGCTATATAAAACATAATATTACAAACTTGCCTGGCAAATGGGCTGCACCACCAGCACCAGCTATGATGAGCTGAATGCCTCGCTCCAAAGCAGATGAGGCATACGAATACATCATTGCAGGAGTTCGATGGGCTGAAACTATTCTAACCTGGAGATTATAATTTTGATGCCACAAAGAGTCAGGTAGAAACGGATAATATAACACGATACACCTAATGTTGGATGACTGCTAAATTACAAGTGCAAAACCATTAATCACAAGAAAGTAACCTCATGAGGTACACCAAACATGCTCAAGATCCTTGCAGCATCCTTCATAACAGGAAGATCAGAATCAGAGCCCATTATGATCCCAACACGTGGGGCGACTGCATTAACCAAACAAAAGGAAGCAGCTTGACTATCATAATTCATTAGAGAGCATAAAACAAGAAAGCATGCAGTTGCCATCATAATCTAGGATAACAACTGTAGTGCCATGGTCCAACAATAGCCAACCTAACCACAACTTTCCAAATCCAAGCAGTTCTGGAACCACAACTTCCAGAAGGAAAAATTACTACCATCATTCAAAAATTCAGAAACCAATAGATTTCAGTAAAGTGATTACTTTTGACTTGTTGAATGAAATAATACAAACTGAGAGCAGCAGCCCACAGATAACATTTAAATCCATCTGGTTCCACCAACATCATGACAATTCAACTGATAAGGTGTGATATGATCACTAAGCCACCTCTGGGCAAGTTACCTGCAGACTGAGAATCAGAACTATCTTCCTTCAGCATTGAGTTTAGTCGTGCCTCTACAATGCCCATAGAAGACCCAACAATGGTTATATGACCCATCTTCCGCTGCTTTCGCATTTCTGATAGATCATAAAGACAATATACGTAATTGTTAAAATTGTTCTAGAGTGAGGCAAGTAAGAAACACATTGGAATATGATTTAGAATATAAGTAGAGACAACCTTACCTGGCTTATCATACCAATGAACAGTAGCCCCTGGAATGGTCAATGCTCTTCCAATCAGTTGCTGAGCTAAGTAGAAACCATGCTCCCCCTGATCATAAAAACTCAGTGTGACACTCAACATTTAATTAACTGCCTTATTGTCGATCAACAAAACGGTAATAACAATAATTAACCAAGATTTCAAAGTATATCCATGTTAGGATAAAACTTCAAAGTTACTATGTTAAAAACTTGAAGAGACCGAAAGTAAAGGTCAGCGAAGGAGAAATGTGTAAAATTTAATAATAGAGATGCTATGTTATCAAAATAAGGTGTGTAAGCTGAACATAGATTCCACCCACATGTGCAGGTCGGCTTATAAGTCATTTTGACCATAGATAACTAGAGTTCACTGGTTATAGAACTGATATTTCTAATACATGCCCACAGTACTAATTTCTCAGTAAAATTGCAACACAGAAATAAAGGGAAAAAGAAAAGCATTCACCCACCTCATCTTCACCCAGTAAATTGTACATGATAGCAGCTGGAATTTTCATTGATGGATCGCCAAGTGGAAGACCAACAACGGCCCTTAAATGCTGTTCAAATTGTGAAGTGTAGCAAGCCTCTATTGTATGATGTCCACTATTGTGGACTCTAGGCGCTACTTCATTTAGCAAAATCTGTTTAAAGATAATAGTGCAAAATGTAAATTAGATTGAAGCAAGCAATATGAGAGGTCCAATTTAAAACCTTAAACAAATGAATATGTCTCATGCAGAGTAGAACACAGACGCAAATTTTGTCACCTGCCCATCCTCCGTTAAGAACAACTCAACTGCAAACACACCTGCACCTTCCAGCGAGCGAACAGCTCTGTAAGCAACCTCAGTGGCCAGTTTTCTAATTTTCCATGGCACAACAGCAGGGGACTTGACAATGTGGCATATGTTTTCCCTGCAAGAAAAATATCCTAAATTAAAGGGAATTATTCAGTGAAATGCATCTGAACAAACGTACACGTTATTGAGATATAAAGATAATGCAGAGTAAACATTGGCTACAAAAACACAATTTAAATACTCAAATCTTCATCTTACCTGTGAATGGTTTCAACAACAGGATAGCACAAGATAGAATTATCTCTTCCTCTTGCCACAACGACAGCCAGTTCCTATGGTTATTATTGAAAAAATTCAGGCACTGACATCATTGTCTGGTCTTCTCAGTATAAGTTGTTATAAAAACGGAGAATTAAGCCGAGCAGAACTAGAAAAGTTCTTGGCATATTCTCAGCAAACAAGCAGAGAGAAACAACCAAAAAAAAAAAAAAAAAAAGGGAGGCGGATTAAGAGTTAAGTACCATAATTCTGTTTTAGGCTTTGTGCACATATTTCAATGCATGCATAAGACAACTATAGTCATGTAGATGTTTGCAAAATATTGTGACCCACGGATGCATAATTGCACCATAAGCACTCCAAAGCATACCAAAGTATAATCTCAGACTCAGAGAAATAAAAATTTACCCCAAAGAGTAATAATTTGTTTTTAAATCATCATACGCTATAAATAAATCATAGCTAAAGTCAACAGTAAAATGCTAGACATTAACCTTGACAAAGGGGGTCCATTTCTCAACATATAAACCACGATCAAATCCTCCAAGAGCTGCAAAACAATTGAAAAACATAAAATCACATAAAAATAAGATTCCACTTATTCCAATTACAAGTCGCAAAAAACACCACTAGAGACAACTTTTAACCAAAAATGCATAACAAGGGAGCAATTGATTTACATATGTAAGGTCAAACTAAATGTATATAATGATAGAAACTTCTACACAATGGCAATAGAGCAACTTTGCTTTAATATAGACATAAAGGTGTCCAGGATATAAAAGCTAAGGTGGATATTTGGACATTTTTGCATAACTAGACTATGAGTAGCAGGTATCAATTTCAGATTTTAAGAGAAAAGGCATGTCAAACATATCTGTGTCTTGGACAAAACAATTGCCGTCTAAAATTGACATGCAGCACAGCCTTCACCCAGTCAGTTGTGTTTTCCTATAACTCGACTACCAAATGTTACTAAAGAATAATAAAAATGCAAAAAATAATAATAATGAAGAATAAGACCCATTCATTAATGCGATAGGAAAATTACAACTCCACAAACACAGTATCTAATATCAACTCAGGTACAAGAGCAATCAAGATAAGATGAATGATATACCTCTTCAAATAATGACAGCCAAAATGATAAGCCGAACATGACATCACTCAGTGATGAAACCAATTTATACAGAATCCATACAGTAAATCTTTAAAAGAATATATTACCAGCCACGGCAGAAGAAAGCTCCTGTTCACTCCTGGCAACAGCATTCCCACGTCCATCATAGGCTAACCTTTTGCTCTTGATCATAAGTGGGTAGCTAAATAAGTCACCTGCTCTCCTTGCACCTTCAAAATCATCTATCTGCCTTGTCCATATATCACGATCAATACATTAAAATTTGATTCTAATTTTCTTTAAGAAGTGATTGGGTTGAAAAACACAAGAAAGAATATAGAAATCATTTGGTAAATCCTCAAGTAAAATAATAATATGAACAAATAGTAAACCTGCATAAAGTCAGGAAGCGGAATGTCATGCTGAGAAAAATGAACTTTCTGGAGGTATTTATCCTGTAAGATAGAAACCATGCGTCAAGCTAAAGATTAAAGAAAGAACATATTTAACAGGGATTATGTTTGACAAGGATAACTTTGCCTCATATAATCTTCACTAAACCAGAGGTACTGGATTTGTTCAAGAAAGATATTTTTAAACAAAACAGATGCATTGAATGGTAAAACCTACTGGTTTTCAATGATTAGACCTTAGAGCAGTTTGAGTTCCGATGACTGTCATAATACTAATTACAAATTTATAGTCAAATTACCCCAAAAGAAGAACCAAATGGCAGAAGCAACATATACCAAGAAGTAACCTACTTTTGTCAACCTAGATAACTCCAATTACTTGTTTTGAAACTAAGTGTTCATTTATATCAAATTAATTTCAAACTACTTCTATTGTTATTAGACAATAACAACTCTATGACTGAAAAAATAACATACTTGAATTATCCGAATGGTAGAAGCTTTAGGTTGGCAATCTACACCTTGCTGCTCAAGCTTCTCCATTGTAGCAACATCAACATGTTCAATCTCAACAGTCAATACTCCACACCTAACTACCAAAGAACAAACTCATAATGTGAAATGTATCTTTCAACTATCACAATACAAAAACATTAGAAACATACAACAACGTAATAGCAAGACGACAAAGACATCAGTTTCAAGAGAACCAAACCTTTTTGCGAATTCCTGAACGGTAGCACTGTCATCAAAGCTACCGACCATATGGTCATAAGCAAGTGAACTCGCAGGGCAGTTCTCAAGAGGATCTAGAATTACAACCTTGATGGCCATTTTTGAAGCCGCCTGACATAACATTCTGCCCAGCTGCCCTCCCCCAAGAACCCCAACAATCATTTCGGATAGTCCATGAACAGGCGCATCATCCTTGCTACAATCACACACAAAAATAAATAAATAAATCCAATAAAATTCATAAAACAGAGAACTCAAATAAAAAAAATAAAAATAAAAAAACAATTTTTTCACTCTAACAAACCAAACAAAGATGCTAAATTCCATTTTAAAAGCATTTGAAAGGAGAACAAACTACTCCAAATTGGATAAAAATTATTTAAAAAAAAAACTGTAAAATACTATTGGCTATAACATTCTCACAAAACAGAAAACTCAAATAACATACAACAACTATTAAAAAATAAAAAATAAAAAGCAGCAATCTTTTAATCTAATAAACAAAACAAAACACAACCAGTACTAAATTTCATTTGACAAGCATTTAAAAATAACAAACTACTTCAAATTGGGTAATAAAAACTGAAAAACACAAAAAACCTAAAAAAGCCTATTCACTATAACATTCTAACCAAACAGAGAACTCAGAAAAAATGTAACAACAATCTTTGAATCCAATAAGGAAAACAAAACATATCCGGATGGTACGTTTCGTTTAATAAGCATTTGAAAGTAACAAACCGCTATAAACTACCTGGGAGAGGAGGAGGTCACGTGGGAGGCACATGAGACACGAAGGGGATGATTGTGGGGGGGCTTGGTCATGGAAAAGAAGGTGAGTTGACGTGGGGGGTCTGGAAGGGAGAGTCTGTGAAGAGAAGGCTTGAAAGCATATGCGTTTATCGAAAACACTCCTGTTTTGCTGCTCTGAAGCATCCTCTCTGTCTGTCTATTCAGAGCACCGGAAACGGCGCCGCTTTGTTGTTGTCGCCGGTACTATCTGCTGCAGGAGGCACTGCTGCACTCTCTCTCTCTCTCTCTCTCGCCACTTGGACTGTTAAAGGTGTCTTCTTCAAACGCACCAAGGACGGCACCCGGATCTTTTACATGGGTCGGGTCGTTTTTTGTTTTAAAAATTAATAAATGGACAAATTTATTATTTTTTAAAGAATAAATAAATGACAAATTTATTGTTGGCAAATATATTATAAAAATGGAATTTTCATTTTCGTAAAAGGTTTAATTTCACTTTTGGCCCACATAAAATTTAGATTTGTGCAGCTTTTGAACAAGAAATGTTGATGAATTTCTAATTATTCTAATTGCACGCATTATTTTATCATAATACATACCTTTTACAAACCTGAAAAGGCATGAGCGTTACTCCCCTTCTTTTATCCACCACGGTTCAATCTCTTTTTTCATCAAAGTATGTTACTTTTTTGCACACTACGTCCTCATTCTAAAATACAATATATGGATAATTTTCTATAAATTTAATTCATTTTCTCACCGTTTAAAAAAGGAAAAAAATTATAATACATACAAGTAACTATCCTTCTACCTATTTTTGCAATTGGCCAACTTATAGACATTATTGAATTTTAGGTGTATGTTTAATATCATATTATAGTCAGATTATATGAAGAGATACACTAGTATCTTGAATTGATTGTCTGTTTCTGACTGACCCCTGTAAGTACATCAAAACTGGAAACTCTCATCATGAGGCCACTGATAGGAGGAAGAATTATAAGAAATATTTACATGCCCTTGAAGCTAATACAGAAAAAGAAATAACAAAAATTCGTGCAATAGATGTGGAATCAAAGAGGCAGAGCAAATTTACATGTAGAATTCATGACTTGTTTCTAATGTACAAACACAAAGGGTTGAGCTGATTTTCAACCTATTTAATGAACAATATCATTAAATTTACACAAAAACTTGTACAAATGCAATCACTCTCATCCACTCTCAAAATCAAGGAAAAAAAAAGGGAACTGGCAATTTGCCAAACTCAAATTACAAAGTGGTAAAAAGTAAAAAATTAAACTTCGCCAACTCCTGGAACGTGATCATAGTATGTAAAATATGTTAGCTAGTGTAACAAACGAAAAAGAAAAATGGATAAATAAATAATGCAAGCACACTACTATATGAAGTCAATCTCTATTGTATTCTTTTGTCTATGGAGAAAAAGCAAGCCACTGCTTCTGTACAATTTATAACCGTTCTTCATTGTCTTCACCATCGTGTATGTTTGGAACTTCTTTATGGAGAAACGACATTCTGCAGAAAAACATGAAAAGTAAATTCAAGAAGTTGTAGGCGAGAGTTAGTGTATGCTGATACGAAAATTGGATTGCATGATAATGATATGAATTTCAAGTTTCATGCAAACAGTAAATCATAGCTTGGGAAAGTCATTCAGTTTGCAGATAATTTGTCCCTTAACCATTGTCATTCTGGAGGATAAAAGCAAAACAAATCCTATAGACATCCTCATATATAAATATATAAGTATAACATCATATAATCTCCCCCACCAGTAAGAAAGAAAGGACAACGAATATTGCAGATAAGTTTAAATATTTTCAATGAGAGTAAGAGGTAAAACTAGAAGCACTCACCTTTGAGATGATAAATTATAGGCCTCAAGCAACAGAATAGTCTCTTATTTGTAGTCCAATCCTCCGTAATTCTTTAAGGTGAGAAGCTATCTCCCGAATAAATTTAATTCCCTCTTCTCCTTGTTTGAGTGAGTTAATGGTGAGTTCAAGGTAGTTCTGATCCGCCTCAAGTGAGTCCAACCTATCATTCAGATCAGAAACCTCATTTGCAAGAGAAACTAAATCTGTCCCTGTACATGCCACAGGAGAACATTGCCCACTGTAATCAAAATCAACGCTCTCCTTGCTACTCAACTGAGGTATTTCAAGTGACGAAGCATGTACATCAGTAAATGGACTCTCTTTTGATGCAGATGCATCATTTAGCATTAGCGAGTCTTTCTCTTCTGCTTCACCGTTCAATTGAGAATCCCCTTTACAGTTAAGGTTCTTCGAATCACTTACCTCATCTCCTTCTTTTCCAGAATGCTTATCATTGTCACTCTCTTTTGATGCAGATGCATCATTTAGCATTGGTGAGTCTCTCTCTTCTGCTTCACCATCCCCTTTATATTTGAGGTCCTTTGAATCACTTACCTTATCTCCTTCATTTCCAGCATATTTATCATTGACAACATCTGAGCCCCGCCCATTGTATGAAAACATATAAAGCCTCTTCTCCAACTTCTTCAAGTTTTGTAAAATAGACATCCTTTCCTCTCCAAAATCTATCAAAGGATTCTTAAGAGCAGCTGCATTCACATCCTCAGATAGAGTATTCGTTTTAGGACTTCCAGCAACTGATTTTGTATCAGCACTTGCATTTGCTTTGACACAAGTAACTTCTGAATGATCTATATTGATCTCTCTTGCCTCTGAGTCATGAGTTGACTCCAATATATTTTCCAGCATTGATTCATTTGGGTACTTCTTCCTAAAATAGTCAAGCTCATCTTCTAAATCTTGAATTTCTTTCTCCTTCTCAGCCAGAAGATCATTTGTGCTCTGAAGGGCTTCCATATCATACTCAGCTTGTTCTTCCATCATTCTTAGGTTCTGCAAGGCTTCCATGTGGAGTGATGCCTTCTCCTCCTGCAGTCTAGTGATCATGGCCATTGCTTGATTTACAGCAACGGCTGAGGCATTTCTCTCTTCCTCTAATTCCTTATACACAGCAGTCAACAATTTCTTATCATGCTCAATCTGCCGTTTCAACCGATCAACAAGACTTTCACCTTCAATTTCGCTGACAGCGCTTCCATCAAGAGATTCAAGACCAGACTCATTTCTCTCAAGTGAGAACCTTTTCTGAAGTAATTGCATTCCGTTAGAGCTAGAAGCATCGAAACTCTTAACTTCATCACTGGTTATAGACACTCTAGGACTCATATCAGAAGTTAATTGATCAAACCCTCGGGCAGCAGATAGTTGAGATAACAAGAGCTTCAGATCTTCACTAAGTCTTGAAGAATCCTTCCCAGTCCATTGTTCAGCAAGCACCTCAGACAATTGCCTTCCTCTATTACTGACAGCTACCTTATAAGCTTCGCTGAGATCCAATGAACTGGTTGGTTGCAGGCCAGTATCATTTAAGATACGGTTTCTTTCCACAGCTGTTTCGTCTGATGTACTTGGCACACTTCCCGTCTTGCAGATTTCTTCATTCCCTCTCACAGATGTCTTCTGAAGTTCAACACTTCTTGTAACACCTACAAGAAATATTAGATACAATAAGTCTTCAAACCAATAGCCAAAAATGTCTAATACACTTCAGATATTTTAATGGCACGAAAAGAATGAAATAATTCAATTTTAAATTTCCATAGCTTTGTGCACTAAATAGAATGAATACCAGTTTGAAAGCTGCTCACCTCCATTGGAGGGTTTTGATATTCTATTTAAGGACAGACTTCTGGAAAGGTTACCAAAAAGAAACAATAACAATTATAGAAATACTTCTGCAATGGAATTATCTCCATGTTTGATAAGAATACATCAGAGTCACCCTCTGATATATATCTCATGCTAACATATCTGAAACTTTAAAACAATTTCTTCAGCTTGGAACTAGGAATAAAACTTCTTGACTATCCTTAAATAACACAGATCAGATACATCTCAAACATTATAATAAAACCTTACTATGTACGCAAAAGCTAGAATTTGGGATTATGACAGCAATTACTCAAAGTAGAGGAGGATGAGTAAGTGAACCGAAAAGTAAAATCGAAAAGCTTGAACTTACAGTTCTCTTTTGGTGCTTCAACAAGAGATTCCACAGCACTCGACATTGGTGGGTCATTGTCATTGACAATAACTTGGCTATCTTTTGAAACTTCAGAAGGAGTATCCCTGTCATTTGATGATAGGGGAACATCCTTGCTCTTGTCTGCTACATCAGCAGGAGTTTCAACAGCGTTTGATGAAAGAGTTATTTCATCAGAGGAAATAAGCTTGCGCTCCCTGGACACATCACCAGGGTCTTCTGTATGATTTGATAATGGAGAAACATGATGGTGAATAAGTTCGCTCTCTTTTGATACAACAGTAGAAGTTTTCCCTGCATTTGGCGATGTCAGGACAGCATCGAGCGAAATGAACTTGCTCTCTTTTGATACATCAATGGATGTCTTCTCTGCATCTGATGATGGGGAAACATCATCAACAGAAATAAAATCACTATGTCGAGAATGATCAGCCTTGAAGTCAACTTGTTCCCAATTAAGTTCCTCCAAGCCAAGTCCTACTGCAGGGATAGATGCGACTGATGTGCCATTATGGGTGTCAATAACATCTGATTTTTCCTTTGAATCTAAAAAGGAAGGAAAAACTGCAGAAATGGGATCTATCAATCTTTCTAAAGCCAATTCGTTTGATTGGGTAATAAAACAAGGGTCCAACTGCTCAAATTGAGCTGCAAGATCTTCCTTGGGAACACCACTTCCATGTATTAAAGCACTTGCATCATCATCATCGGACAAAATTTCCGATTCACTGTCTGAATTAATCTTCAGCTTTCTGTACCCTACATGAGATCGAGTCTCCAGCCCACCTCTAGGATGAGTAACTCTATTTGACAACGATGATTTGTCACTCCTCTTCAGGTAATTCAGGTTATGTCCACCCGATAAAGGAACATCAAATTCAGCTTTCTTGGAATCAACTGACTTGTGCTGTATCAGTTTTTCAACATAGCCTCTAGAAATCCATGGTTCATTGCAGCAAGAACAATGCTTTACTCTTGACTGAGTATTCCGTTGACCCTCAAGCAACGGGTCCTCATCACAACCAAAACTAGATTCATCCCCCACCTTGCCCACCAATAACCGGTAAGTTTCAGCATTAGACTTGTTAATTGTGGCAAATGACAAAAGACAATTCTCACACATTCCATGGACATCAACAAGCTTATTATGTGCATGACAGAAAACTAAGGATGAGATCTCCAACTTATGATTGCTGCAGATCAATTCCCAATAGTAATTCAATTTCTTATTGCTCAAAACATGGTCAAGTCTCGAGCAAAGCAGACACGGGGTCTGCAATTCGCAGTAATGAGCAAATCTAGTGATAAAGAAGGACAATACAGCATCAATGAACAAGAAAAATATCAGCAACCATTCAAAAACAGCCGATGCCAAAGCTCTGCTACAACCCTGGGAAACTTTCTGTGGTTTAACAGATAAATTTCCCCTGGCGGCCATGCCCTACCAAATTTAACTTGCTTCAGAATCAAGTACTCAATTGCCAACACGCAAGAGACTCTGATCCTCAGAAAATGTAATAAGAGATCCAAGACAAGAACAACACTGTAACCACATCAAACCAAAAAAAAAAAAAAAAAGAAAGAGAACAGATCAGAAGCAATTCGAGAATCAACCACAAATCAGAAAACAATTCACATTATCCTAAAGGCTACATCACAATCTAAAAATCATAAATGAACTTAAGTGAAAGGCACATCAGCATCAACCCAGCATCAGAAGTAGTACATTAATACTCATATAATTCTTCACTGAAGCAATATGATCAGTACTACCAAAAACAACCTTGACAACCAAATTCAGTACCGAAAATTTTCAGAACTGGAACCTAGATGCACTACTCAAGGTTGTTCTGAATTTTACAAAAGAATACAAAACAATAAACACCGAAGTGTATCCTCAAAAAGTAGCTACTAAATCAAATTCTAAACACTACTGCACCACACAGGCCAACATATGCAACCCATTTCTTGCAAAGACTAATGCCATTAAAAATCTGAACATATAAACTACACCAGAATTTCATGTCCCAATGAAAATCCTACTTCCTTGAAACACCACATGCATCCCAAATCAGAAGCTAACAAACCAAATTTCATTTCATAAAAACTCCAAAACCAAGATAAAAAAATAACAGACCTAGCTTAACAAAAACAGAACGTATAGAAAGAGACACAAATAGCAAGCTCAATAGGGGAGATCATAATAACACCTAGAATCTTGACAATGATGATAAATGAAAAGCTCATCAAATTATATATATATATATATATATGAAAACCAACAAACTCAAACGACCTTAAACCATTTTAAACAAAGAACTACACTAATGAAAATGACACAAGTCAATAACATCAATCAATAACACCCCATCTCAATATAACAAAACAAATAAAAAGAATAAAAAAACTCAAATCAACATCACAAACAATAAATCAATATATACATATCAAAACTCAACCCAAGTAAATCACAAAACAAAAATGAAAATGAAAAAAAATCTAACCTTTTAATGAAAACACGAATCAACCAAATTCAGAGAAGACTTAGAAGAAGAACATCATCAAATCGTACCCAACAAACAAACACAAAAACATGTGTATTTTTTTTTTTTAATAAAATCTCATCAAGGACTGCACGTAGTTTTCACTTTATATATATTAAAAAAAAATAAAAAAAAAAAATTTAATGGAAAAAAAACTACGACAAAAGCCAAAAAGTCGGCTGCTGATAATAGAAAACGACACGTACCGAAAGTGAACACAAAAACAAAAACAAAAAAAGGGACTGCAACAAATTCCAACTCAAATAAACTGTCAAAAGCAGTGTTTTTTACACCAAAAAAAGGGGCTTTTCCGTGAAAAATTCGACAACGGAATGGTTTTGGGAGGAACCCATTTCGAAGACGGTGCAAAGATTGACTTTTTTGGGGGTTTTCTTTTTTTTTTTTTTTTTCATTTTTGGTGCTATTTTTGGAGTTGAATTTTATGAGGAAGATGACGGGCATGGTTGCGTGGCGGTGAGAAAAGGTGCGCGACCGACCAATGAAAAAAGGTAGTGGGTGGTGGGGTCCATAGCGCCGACCAATGAGAATGGTTCCCTTGGGGGTGAAGAGATGACGTCAATGTGTGAGGAATGATTTGACCGTTAAACCAACTGAAATATTTGCCTGTTGCCGAAAATGTCCTTACCATGCCAAAAACGCGTTGACTGAATCTTCTTGTGATTAATGGATCAATGCACCACCGTACATAATTTTATCAATTTAATTATTTTTTTATATTTATGATTTTTTTAAAGTGCTTTTTGGATTTCATGAGGTCATATAGTTGTTTGTAAGTCAAGTAAAATGTGTGTGTAGATTTCCTCTTTTCTTTTTGATTTTTGATTAATTTGAAAATAAAATGAGACGTTCAGGGGATGGTTGTTGAATTCTATTTAATAGTTGAGATTTGAGATTGATAATGGTAGGGTGAGATTTAACTAAGATAAATATGGTATATGTTAGTCATTAGAAGATTTGTTAATTACAACTTATGTATATTTAGGTAACATAGTGTTCTCTATCAAAAGTCATTCAAAAAACTGTTTTTGAATGTTATTGAATGTTAAAACCTTCACAAAACATATGCTTATTTTTTCAAAGAATAGAATGGAAGTATACTCATATACACCTCCTGGTATGGACAGTTGTTTATCTTCCTATCGTTCAAAAGGTTAGAAGTTCAATTCTTAAATATCCAGATCGTGCAACTAATGTGAGTAGATATTCAAGCTGCATAACTAATATGAATATGTTTGAACATGTTCAATCTCAGTTGTCTCCTATTCATAAGATATTTAACCTTATATCATGTGAATAGTTGTTTGATAGTTGTTGTGTTCATGGAATTAAATATCCATATTGCAACTAGTGTGAATAGATATCTAGACCACTTAATTGGTATGAACATGTTTGGTTTTAGTCGCATAGTCATAAAAGTAAATATTTAGGTTGCACCACCAATCTTTGATCTCACTATTGGAGTAGTGATACTAGTGTCTAATCTTAGTATCGGAGTAGTGATCTCAATAGTTGTCTTATGCATATGTTTGATCTCAATACCAAAATAGTTGTCTCATGTTCATAAAAGTAGATGTTAAAGTCGTGGAACTAGTATAGACATGTTTGATCTCAATGGTCTTCTAGTCATTAGGATAAATATTAACGTTGCGCAACTAATAGTTGATCTCATTAGTGTTTGACCTCATTAGTTGTCTATTGTTTATAAGAGTAAATATCTAAATCACGTAACTAGTATTTAATCTCAATATGTCCCAACAAGCCACGTCCACGTAACTAGTATTTGATTTTAATAAATCTCAATAAATCTTTAAATATCAAATTGTGTAAGTAATTTTTGATATCATTAGATTCCGACAAACCACAAACTCAATCAATATCAACTTAAAAAGGGAAAAAATATTGGATGTATGCATTAGTCGTATGCATTAGTCGATTATATAATCTCATTAAAATGAGTTGAAGGAGCTTACCAGTTTCACTTTTGTATTTTTGAAACTTGACACAAAAGTTAAAAGCATATGTTAAAAGAATGATCGTTTTTCGCCTTATAATCAAAATTTAACAATAATAATTATTATTATTTAAAGTCATAGAGTGAGATGTGAATTCAAAACGTTAAACTTTTATGCAATTTTAAAATATATCAATTTCAAATTCATGTCCATAACGTGATATGTGAGTTATAATCAATACATTATTTATCACATAATTTGTAGTTTACATGGTATTGATAGTATTAATTATTAAAATATTTGTATTAATTAAGGTTATATCTTTAATAATTTTAAATAAAATAAAATTATTAAAAATAATTTTACAGTAAATTTTAAAATGAATATATCCAATTTTATTAAAAATTCAATTTGTTTATAAATAATTTTCACAAAATAAAGTCAACAAAACCCATGGGCTACCATCATTGGTTTTGTTGATGGATATCCCACTAATGGGATTTGTGTACTGTAGACAATCCTATGATAATTCATATTTTAAGTTGATCTCATAAAGATGAAGTTTGTGTTCTCAAAAAAAAAAAAAAAAACTAAATTGGGCTTTGGGTTTCAACAGTTCAACTATTCGGATGGGTTCTTTTCCTGCTTGGTTGTTCAAGCTGGCTAACTTGGATGCAAGGGGTTTCTTCTCCCCTGAAGCAGCTTGTAAGTTCAATATACATAATTTATTTCCGCAAAAAAAAAAAAAAAAAAAAAAAAGGGGATGTTGTTTGTAATCATCAAATACGAAACTGCAATTGTGTCATCTTTCAATAAATTATTACGGTGATAATGACAATCATTTTATAATGATGATAAATATTCATTGTATTGTTGACGAATTCAATTAGAAAGTACTATTAATATGTCAAAATCGCAATAAATACACATTCGAATTGATTCATGGGGGTTTATTCGATATAAAGTTAGTGGAGTTGATGAAAGTTTTTTTTAATTGACAAATTTAAGAAATCCAATGAAGTCTTTAAACGAATAGTAGGTTTTGTTGTAAAAATTTTTCTTTATAAAAATTATTTTAAAATTCATTCAAATTCATCACTTAAATAAATTTTATAAAGTTAATTATTTTTGTAATATACTTAGATTTCATTATATTACATACAAATCTGAATTAAATACACCTCAAGTTAAATAGATTTTATATAAATTTAATTGAATATATCTTGTTTTTATTGGAATCCATTTAAATCTGGATTTAATATACTCAAACTTTTTAAATGTTTTAAATTATAATGAATTTTATATTGAATACATCTTATAAGTCGGATTTGCACATCTATTCATAGTTTGAGACCGATTATATGATGATAGTTTTCTAAGTACATTGGAAAGTAAGTCCAATTTGAATTCAAAACGTGGTAATTAGCTTATTTCAAATGGGTTTCAAATTTCAATTGGGATAGTACTTTGCATCTATTTCATATTAAGTAGTGTTTTTAGATTGGCTTAGGCTATATTAATTAAAAATTGACTTAAAAAAATAATTTCAACATCCATTTATCAACTTTTTATGCAATCTAATGGTTATTATGAACCTTGAATTCATTCTGTATTTTCACTATTGGATATGGATTGAGTGAAAATGAATATGTAATTATTGAAATTACTTTTTTAAGTTGAACTTTTAAATTGGCTTTTAGACTATTCTTAATTTCATATAGTGAAAATTATTATTCATGTTTGAGCTATTATTTCGTACCATCTTAAGGGTTGTAGATCTTGAACAATATAATTTACAAGTCATGTATTGGTTTAATTTTGTTTCAAAATTTTCCTTAAAGTTTGCGTTATTGATATCAGTTCCAAATTTGTTTACATTTTACCTAATCTTGTCATAAGAAACTCATTTTATTAGTATCAATTTCAAGTTTGGATACTATTAGTTTATCCAACTTTAAGTTTTTTCATTCAATTCTCACATTACAACATAAATAACAATTTAGGAAAACATCTCAATAACTAGAAGTAGCTACACTTGAGACTTGAGAGTAACCATTTAGAGCATCCCTAATGCTCTCATAGATTGTGAAAAAATTACATGTCACATAAGATAAACAAACATCGAGTTAAAGTAAACCGCTCTAATGCAATTATAATTTATTAATGTCAAGCTTAAGTGATACAAAAAAAACTAGATATTATCAACATGACTATCTATTTTTAGGGAGTTTGTTAGACAGTTATGTCAGTAAATTAATAATTATTTAATTTTAATTTTTAAATATGATTAAAAGTAAAAAAATCTTGAAACATTAAATGAAAAATACGAAAATATTAAATGGAAATACATTGAGGTATTAAATGAAAATAAATAGAAATATTGGAGAATAATTTTTCAATTCGATTGACTATCAAATGATATATATGTCATATAAAAAGTAAATCGCTTGACATTGATAACATGACTTTTTTTTTAAAAAACAAAAAACACAATCTATGAAAGCATTAAATATATTTTTATATTTAATTCATCATGTTTGATTAATCGATTTAATTCGATCTACTTAATCAATTTATGACATCAATATATTTCCAACTTTTATGACCTTTCAACTTATTTACCCTGAAGATTCTTGCAAAAAAAAAAAAAAAGTCAAGATTTCCTTATTAGCAAAACATAAACAACCCAATGATATCCATGAACAAAAATAAAAAATTTTAAAAAAGGGGCCAAAACAGTAAATCCAAAAAGGCCAACAAAAAAGAGATAACCCTAAAAGGACAAAATAAAGACAGAAATACCCTTCGAAATCAAAAACAAACGAGAAGCTTTTGTATTTCCCCTTGTAAACCCTCAAACAACAGACTGCCTCTTCTGCCCCTGTAATTCCCAATTCCCAATCCCTACCCTTCTCTTCTCTCCTCTCTTCCACCTCTGCCCTTCCCTGATTTTCCCCCAATTCAATTCAATTTACCCGCCAATTTCAAAAACTCTCCCTTTCTCTCTCCACTCTTCAAACCCTAATTTTTCCAACCCCAAAACCCTAATTCCTCACCTTCTCCGGCTCCGATCCCTTCCCGGCGTCATACCCGCTTCGGGTTTCTGGGGTTTGACCTATCTGGAGTGGAAAGTTTGAATCTTTCCCTCTCTTTTAGGAGATGTGAATTGGTGATCCCGGTAAGGGTTAGGGTTTCGTATGTGGGTTTTTGATTTCTGGGTTCTCTCCAGTTCAGGTAAAATATTTTTCCCCTTTTAAATTTTTTTTTTGTGGTTTGATTTTCACTGTGAATGATTTTGCTTTTGTGGGTTTTGTAGTGTTTTTTTTTTTTTTTTGGTTATGTTGTTGTGTTCGATAATGCTTTTTGGGGTTTTGTTGGATTTTGTTGTTTTGATTTGATTTGATTTAAATGTTGTTTGGTGGAGTTGTGTTTTTGGATTTGAGGATTGTGTTTGATTTAGCAATTATGTTATGATCTGAATTATGTGAATGTGTGTGTTTTACTGCTTTTGTTTGGCTATCAAAATGTTGTTTTTACTTATGTTGATTACTGGTTTAGTTTTATTTGTGTTAATGTGGACAGTTTGGAGACATTTGGGTTTTGTTGTCTGTCTGGGCTTGCGAATTCGAGTATTGAAAGATTTAGCATCTTAAGTGGACTGCTAAATTTCGCTTGTCAACAAAGACTTAAGAATTTACTTTTTGTAATGGCTGTTATTTGTGTGAGTGAATCTTACTGCGGACAAATTTCTTGACGTTTGGGTATTGTTTTTTGTTTGAGAATTGAATGATTTGGCGTAAAAGGTGGACTGTAAAGTTTCATGCTCCTTGATGAAAATTAAAAAGTTCACTTTCCTTTGCGGTTTTTGTTCTAGAAGTTGAGTAATTAATATGTAGTCGTGTCATTTTCCAACCTCCTCTATCTTATATTTTGCTGCTTGGTTTATAATTTTGGGGTACATGTAATGAGATGGCTTAACGTTGTCTGTGATTGGATCGTCCACGTTGTTATGTCGTATCAGGTTTGAGAATTTGTTCATCAATTGTATATTCCTTCTGTTTGAGACATGTTTAGGTTTACAACCAAAAAACAACAGAAAGAAAGAAAGAGGTAAATCTGAAAGAAGTTCAATGGCTTTTAATTGACATTCGTTTTCTTAAATTACTTTCCAGGCTCGTATTGACTAAAAGGCAGCTTCTTTGACTGTTGATTTACAAATTGGTGGTTCATTTGGGTGCTGAGTTGGTTTTGGTGATTGATAGTGATCGATTTCTTCAATGGCAAACCATGATATAATTCTTGGGCAACGCCACAATTTAGGTATGGGGCAGAACCAGCAGTTGGTACTAGGTCATACTCATAACATGGGTCTTACTCAGAACCATGATTTGGAATTGGGTCAAGCCCATGAGCATCATCTGAGTTTGGGACAGAACGAGAACCGTGAGCTGGGTTTAGGACATCCTCATGACCATGACATGGGTTTAGGACAAAACCATGACCACCAAGAAGGGGATGATGGTCACAGTTATGGACATGAGGATGAGTTAGCTATGGATCAGAAACCTGAACACGGTAACCATGAGTTGGCTCTCGTTGCACATAACCATGAGTTAGCTTTACCAGAGAATAATGAATTGGCTGTTTCAGAGAACCAAGAACTTGATGATAATCTAGAATTAGTGGACCAGCATCAGGAAATGGGGATGGTACCTGCTGATGATGATATGGGTGTTCATTCCCAGATTGTAATCAGTAATGGTTCTGTCATTCAGGCCCGAACCATTACTGCAAGTCCTTCTTATGAGCTAACAGTGGGCCAAGAATTTCCAGATGTGAAGAGCTGCCGTAGGGCATTGAGGGATACAGCCATTGCTCTTCACTTTGAAATGCAGACCATAAAGTCTGACAAGACTCGCTTTACTGCTAAATGTGCAAGTGAGGGATGCCCCTGGCGTATACATGCGGCAAAGCTCCCAGGTGTTCCAACTTTTACAATCAGGACCATTCATGAAAGTCATACATGTGGAGGAATTTCTCATCTGGGCCATCAACAAGCCTCAGTTCAGTGGGTTGCTAGCTCTGTTGAGCAACGGCTCAGGGAGAACCCTAATTATAAGCCAAAGGAAATATTGGAAGAGATTCACCGGGTTCATGGCATAACCTTGTCATACAAGCAAGCTTGGCGGGGCAAGGAGCGTATCATGGCTGTGATGCGTGGATCCTTTGAAGAAGGATATCGCTTGCTCCCTCAATACTGTGAGCAGATTAAGCGGACTAACCCTGGAAGTATTGCCTCTGTCTACGGAAATCCGTCTGATAACTGCTTTCAGCGTCTCTTCATTTCATTTCAGGCATCGATTTATGGTTTTCTGAATGCATGTAGACCTCTTCTTGGGCTTGATAGGACATTTTTGAAAAGCAAGTACCTTGGTACGCTGCTTCTTGCTACCGGTTTTGATGGGGACGGTGCGTTGTTTCCTTTGGCATTTGGCGTTGTTGATGAGGAGAATGATGATAACTGGATGTGGTTTCTGTCTGAACTTCATAATTTACTCGAGCTTAATACGGAAAACATGCCAAAGTTTACAATTTTGTCCGACAGGCAGAAGGGAATTGTAGAGGGAGTGGAAGCAAATTTTCCTACTGCTTTTCATGGGTTTTGCATGCGGCACTTGAGTGAAAACTTTCGCAAAGAGTTCAATAACACATTGCTTGTCAACCTTTTGTGGGAAGCTGCTAATGCTTTGACTGTAATTGAATTTGAAGCAAAAATTTTGGAGATTGAGGAGATATCTCAAGATGCTGCATATTGGATTCGACGAATTCCCCCACGTTTATGGGCCACAGCTTATTTTGAAGGATCCCGGTTTGGGCATTTGACGGCTAACATAATTGAGTCTTTAAATTCTTGGATTTTGGAAGCCTCTGGGCTTCCTATTATACAGATGATGGAATGCATTAGGAGACAGCTCATGACTTGGTTCAATGAACGCAGAGAAACCAGTATGCAGTGGGGTTCACTACTTGTGCCTTCTGCTGAGAGGCGTGTTGCGGAGGCTTTAGACCGTGCACGCACTTTCCAAGTGCTCCGTGCTAATGAAGCTGAATTTGAAGTTATATCTCATGAAGGAACAAACATTGTGGACATTCGAAATCGCTGTTGCCTTTGTCGGGGTTGGCAGCTATATGGTTTGCCTTGCGCTCATGCTGTTGCTGCTCTTCTCTCTTGCAGGCAGAATGTTCATCGTTTTACTGAGAGTTGTTTCACCGTAGCAACCTATAGAAAAACCTATTCACAAACCATTCATCCAATTCCGGATAAAAGTCTTTGGAAGGAGTTGTCTGAGATGGACCCAAATGCTGCCAAAGCTGTTGAGCTAGTCATCAACCCACCTAAATCACTTCGGCCTCCTGGTCGACCAAGAAAGAAGCGAGTTCGAGCAGAAGACCGGGGTCGTGTGAAACGAGTCGTACATTGTAGTCGTTGCAATCAGACCGGCCATTTTAGAACAACATGTGCAGCACCCATTTAAGTCTTCAAACTGTTAAAAAGTTGGTCTACCTTATGAACTCTTCTGTGTAAAAGGATTCTGCTTTAGTTGTTCATGTTAGTTTTTTTAGTTTCTAGTTTTTAGTAAATGCTCAACTTATTTTCTGTGACATGACATTATTGTCAATTTAGCTCATTACCAGTTATCATGTTATGAGTGTTTACTTCAATAATGCAATGTTATGGAGGATTTTATTTCGTGGATGAAGCTTTGCACATCTGTCCTCATTTAGCTGATTGTAGTTACAGCATGCGTGTTTCGTATCTATCACTATCTGCGTAACTTCAATGATTTGATTCAACGAGTAAAGCTTTTACCTGTTCTTCGGTGACATTGAATTTGAACTTTAGCTTACCTAGCTTGAATACTAGATGGGAATTTCTGGCTAGGTTCAGTTTATAAATGTTTACTGTCAATGTTTTACTCACTGAAGCTGTTTGAGTTGGTTTATAAATTATATTTCTTCTTGTTTACGCATGAAGTTTGGAGTTCATCTAATTGATTTTTCATTTATAGGAATTGGATGGATGGAACATTTTTCTTGTGTTGCAAAGAGTAACTCCCTGTTATGATGGTGAGATTATGTTAATTTCTAACTCTTTTCAACTCTTAACCTCTTGTAAACAATTGCAAGTTGAGTTATAGGTTATAGAAGCTATATTGGATTTGAATTTTACTTACGGGAAATGAAGAAGTTGGATTCATATAATGTTTGAATCATCATTTATCGCATTGAATTTCTACAACATTGATATGTAAACTATAACGCCTGTGTCTTGAATTGCAGCAAAATTGTTATGTAAACTATCATGCCTGTGTGTGTGACCATGGTTGCTAACAGAGTGCACACTCGCATAGCTGCGTTTTATGTAGCAATGAATACCACTACAGATCAAAAGGATTCGAGAGTGAAATGTGAAATTTAGTAGAACAGAAGATTGCTTTGCTAGTACTTAAGTATTGCATTTCTTTTTGCGATGACACAGAAGAAATGTTCAAAAAGAAGAATGTATAATGTTATAGAGGAAGCAAAAGCTGCGGCCAAAAACAGGAAAGAAAAGTTAACACATTGTTCTTTCCCAGGGTGGCCTAAGATAGTCAAGCAAACCAATGCCTGAATCAGTGATCATAAACATCACAGACTACAGGCATTTGATTAAATTTGGACGGCCTTGATCACGTCCTGATTAAATTTGGAAGTCCACCAGGCATCTGGAAATATGCTTGGTAAGGCCACAGTTGTGGAGATCATAGCTTCCAGTAAACTGCCCTGTGCAAATTGCAATAATCTCAAGTTGCTTACATGCGTATTTCCTTCTCTAGGCCGGTTCTGAATCTGATTACTTGAGACTTGGTAGTAAAATAAGCTAAACTATCCACGATGGGAGTAGTGATTTTCCTTTCTGTTAGTATAGATTTTTTGTTTGAAAGCCACTGGAAAAATTTATTATTATCATCCTCTTGTCCTCGCTGTCTTGATTATTAAAACCACCCATACTTGGTCATGTAGGGTCTTGATTAGTCCAAAGGCTTAGCCAAAACTAAATGTTTGGAGTGATCAAAGTAAATAAATTTTAAAATAAGAAAATTTTCATTTTTGTCTCAAAAACAATTTATGGGAAGGGGGATGAGGCCTCCTGTGGGCCCCTTTGTTCCCTCTTTCCGCCACTATATTGTTTGCAACTATTAAAGTGTAATAACGATTACGACAATTTTGATCACGATCATTTATGATTTTGCATAC
Organism: Litchi chinensis; assembly: GCA_019925255.1. NCBI lineage: Eukaryota > Viridiplantae > Streptophyta > Magnoliopsida > Sapindales > Sapindaceae > Litchi > Litchi chinensis. The sequence goes on from CM034466.1 coordinate 25,064,702, forward strand.
TCACATTCTAACTTTAACAAAGCTAAGATGGTACTACTTCAATTTTTTTTTCAGTTAATACTAATCAAGTGCTTATAACATACTAAACTTGTACAGTAACACGACTTATTAGTTACATATGCAGTTCCACATTAATAGGGATGCAACTAATAATTAAGGAGAAAGTTTGGAAAACTGAGACTGGAGTGTGAAATAAACTACTCCCATTTCTCTCTCTCTCTCTCTTTCAACCTTTTTTGGTTTATCTACTTTCAACAAATTTTTAGAATCCAAGAGTTGGAAAAAATCAAACAAGTCTATATTAAAGGAATCGCTTTACATTAATGGTGACATAGCACAAGAATCGCTTTATTTCAATGGTCTTCCAATAAGGCATCATCTTGTTGGAATATTAATTTATGAATTCTCTCCAGCCTCCGTATCTAAACTTTAACATACAACCTAAAGAAGTCTAGTCAAAATAGTATATATCCAAGTCTAGATAATGAGGAATGGTTATGAAATGCTAGAGGTGACATGTTGGCTCGGAGATGCTCTACTACAAAATGATATTTGTCACTGACAACCTGTAAACTCGTATTAAAAAGGGATCCGTACAGAGATAACATGTGAGGGAATGGAGATTCAGTTGCTGACATGCATGTGATGGTAACTTACAACATATGTTTATTATTGAAAGAGGCTCTCCCCGAAAATGATATAACCATTCACCATCAGGCCCTTATTTCATTAAAATAGTATTAACCATTTTAATCAAAAATTACTTTTACAATTAAAGTAATTCTGATCAGGACCTTGTACATGCATACAACATAATTCTGCTGACATTGGAATTCTTGTCACCAGATCATAACAACGACAAGAAATCATACAGGGCGCTCGTCAAGATAACACAACTGGTGATTTATAGAAATAGACGGAGGGTGGGGGGTACAGGTATTATACTCGTTGCTTGTTTTGATAACCGAACGCCTGATTTGCAGTAGATAGCGAAATGCTCGCAGTTGTTAATCAAAACATTGTAATCTCCGAATGTTGTCTTCTCTTCATAGAGCTTTATGGCACGTTGCACAACCTCTTCAGCCGGTAGGGGAGTCAATCTGGTCATGGAGTCGAGCCAGGCAATAGGGACTCCATATACGAAGACATGAACTATATCGCCCTTCAGGAAGCAATCCAGGCAGGTTTTGACGATGCCACCATCCTTTTCCGGTGAGAATCCACATTTTGAGCATCTTTCTCCAGAAGGACGAGAAGAGACTGAAGAAGCAAAAGAGCTAAATCCGCTTGTTTTCTTTGGATCCGGAATGAGATGAATCACCATTTCTTCACCTATATAAATTCCTGCTTACATACATAATTTATGTTAATAATAATTATCAGGTGGATGATTCAGCACAAATTTTTTTCTGAAGTCTTGACTCTGTAACATTATGAAATCGACTCTATAATGTTATAAAGTTAAATTTCGTATGAAAAAAATATATAGAGTCCCACGTTTAATGAATCCTCAGTATGTTAATACATGATTTTGTATGATCATAAGATATAATGTGAAACCAGATCAATGGAGATAAAGAAACTAAATAGATTGAGTGTGAGAAACAGAGAGACGGACCATGATGAGTGTAGGTTCCTCCTGCCCTCCTCGTATAGATGTGATCACCAGGTTTGAGGTCTGAAATTTGTGAGTGTTTTTGTCCCATCTTAATCTCTCTTCCCATCTGGGTTATCTATATTCGAGTGTATGAATGCAAGAATGCAAGAGTTGGAAGAATCAAATAAAAAAGCAAATAGTCAAGCTAACTACAATGCCTTAAACAAGAGCCTCTCAAATGGTATCACCTAGCTTGAAAACACTAGGAATCTGATCCTAACTTTTCTTTTCTTCATAGTCTGAAACAGATGCCACCATTAGCAACATCTTAGCATGCCTAGAATACCCATATTATTGTAAAAACAGACATGTAAATAAATGCAAGAAAACAAGAATGAAAACTAAAGTACATCATTAAAGGGTAGTGATACATTTTTAAGCGCTCAGTGCTTTTTTGGATTGCTTTAATTCAGTTCATATAATTTATTTTACTAAGGCATGAACTTTATTGATGTAAAGAAAACGCTAGGCAATAAATTATATTAAAATTTAACTTTGATCTTTGAATATTACTGCTCATCAAATTCGGAAAAATTGTTACATGATAGCTTACGTCTAGACACTATATATATATATATATATATATATACTTGAAGTACCACCGGTGATATGGTCATTCGAACCTGGGTTATTGCCAGGCAATAGTCTTGACACTAGATATCTTGATCAGTACTCTTGGACGTGCATTTATGCTGGAATCTGGAGTTATTGTCACCAGATGACAGGAATGATACACGGTGCATGTCATAGGAATATTTCCACGCCAATGCGTAACCAGTAATCTTTTTGTGAACGTGAACAACTGCCTGATTTACAGAAGGAAGCAAAGTCCTCACAATTGTTATGGAGAACACTGCAATCTCTGAATCTGTCTCGTTCAAAGAGATAGGTGGCATATTCTACAACTTGTTTTGGTGGGTTGGAACTCAATCTGCTGTAAAACCTGAGCGGTTGATGAGAGACTCCATATACAAAAACATAAATGGAATTGCCAATCAGGAAGCAATCCAGGCAGGTTTTGACAACTCTATCCGGTGAGTGTCCACATTTGGGGCAATTTCCGCTCTCACCAGGATGAGAAGAGGATGCAGCAGATGAAGGTATAATGCTCTTTGCTTTTGGGTCTGAAAGGAAATGAATCCCCATGTCCCCACCCACATAAATTCCTGCATATATACGTACGTTCATACATATGTTAACACATGATTTTGCACGATCATATACATTGCTCTTTGCTTTTGGGTCTGAAAGGAAATGAATCACCATGTCCCCACCCACATAAATTCCTGCATATATACGTACGTTCATACATATGTTAACACATGATTTTGCACGATCATGTACATACTTAATACAGGAATTGCTTTATTTCAATGGTCTTCCAATAAGATATCATATTGTTGGAATATTAATTTATGAATTCTGTCCATATCTAGACTTTAACATGCAACCTAAAGAAGTCTAGTCAAAATAGAAGGATATAACTGTTCACCATCACGCCCTTATTTGATTAAAATAGTATTAACCTATAATGGGTTTTAATCAAAAGTTAGTACTTTTACAATTAACGTAATTCGGATCAAGATTATTACAAATTTTTCACAACCACAGTGTTTCAGAAAATTAAAATAGTTTGTTATAAACACACAGATGCAACTAGTTTGCACCCAGCAACTTGCACATGCATACAATTCTCCTGATATTGAAATTCTTGTCACCAGATCATGACAATGACAAGAAATCATACATAGTGCTCGGCAAGACAAATTTGGTGATTTACAGAGGCTTGGGCAGGGTTGCAGGTATTATTATTTGTTTTGATATCCGCCTGCCTGTTTTACAGTAGGCAGCAAAGTGCTCGCAGTTGTTAATCACAGTGTTGTAATCTCCGAATATTGTCTTCTCTTCATAGAGCTTTATGGCACGTTGCACAACTTGTTCAGCCGGTAGGGGAGTCGATGTGCTCATGAACTTGATCATGAACAAGGGAATAGGGACTTGATATATGAAGACATAAATGTCATGGCCCTCCCGGAAGCAATCCAGGCAGGTTTTGACGATGCCACCAACCTTTTCCGGTGAGAATCCACATTTTGAGCATCGTCCACCAGGAGGCAGAGAAGAGACTGCAGAAGACAAAGAGATAAATACGCTTGTTTTCTTTCGCTCCGGAATGAGATGAATCACCATTTCCTCGCCTATATAAATTCCTGCTTACATATATAATTTATGTTTATAATAATTATCAAATGGATGATCCGACACAAACTTTTTCAAAAGCTTTGACTCTATAACATTATACAGTCAACTCTGTAACTTTTTATAAAATTAAATTTCATATAAAAAAACGTGTTGAATCCCACACCTAATCAATCCTCAGTATGTTAATACATGATTTTGTATGATCATATTATATACGCGAAACCAGATCAATGGAGATAAAGAAACTCAATAGGTTGAGTGTGAGAAACAGTGAGACGTACCATGATGAGCGTAGGTTCCTCCTGCCCTATATGCATAGATGTGATCACCGGGTTTGAGGTCTGAAATTTGTGAGATTTTTTGTCCCATCTTAATTTCTCTCTTCCCATCTGTTATCTATATACAAGTACAAAACATGAGTGCAAGAATGCAAGAGTTGGAAGAATCAAATAAAAAGCAAATAGTCAAGCTAACTACAATGCCTTAAACAAGAGCCTCTCAAATGGTATCACTTGGCTTGAAAACACCAGGAATCTGTCCTAACTTTCCCTTTTCTTCATAGTCTGAAAGAGATGTCACCATTAGCAACATCTTGGCTTGCCTAGTAAACCCATACTGTAAAAACAAGAATGAATACTGGAGTGAATAATTAAAGGGTACTAACACATTTTTAAGCGCTCGGTTGCTTTTTTGGATTGCCTCAATTAGATCATATAAATTTTTTTACTTAAGACATGAACTTTATCGACCTAAAGAAAACAGTAGGTAACAAATTATATTAACTTGAATATTACTGCTCATCAAATTCGGAAAAATTCTTACATGATGACTTAACTCTAGACACTATATATATATTTGAAATATCATCAGCAACGTAGTCATTTGAACCTGGGTTATTGCTAAGTTGAATGAGAATTCTTTATCACTAATTCATATTAGGTAATAGTCTTAACACTAGATATATCTTGATCAGTACTCTTGTACATGCATTTATGCTGGAATTGGATTTATTGTCACCGGATGACAAGAAATGATACATGGTGCATGTCATGAGAATATTTTCATGCCAATGCGCGTCCAATAATCTGTCTGTGAACATGAACGACGGCCTGTTTTACACAAGGCAGCAAAGTCCTCACAATTGTTACGGAAAACACTGTAATCTCCAAATCCGTTTCGTTCAAAGAGAGAGGTGGCATATTCTACAACTTCTTCTGGTGGTTTGGAACTCAACCTGCTGCAAAACCTGAGCGGTTGATGAGAGACTCCATATACAAAAACATAAATGGAATTGCCATTCAGGAAGCAATCCAGGCAGGTTTTGATAACTCCGCCATCCCTATCTGGTGAGTGTCCACATTTGGGGCAATTTATGCTCTCACCAGGACGAGAAGAGGATGCAGTAGATGAAGATATAATGCTCTTTGCTTTTGGGTACGGAAGGAAATGAATCACCATGTCCTCACCCACATAAATTCCTGCATATATACGTACATTCATACGTATGTTAACACATGATTTTACACGATCATATATATATATATACATATATATACACACACTTAATACTCCTTCGGTCAAGACATCGATTGATTTTACATGTTAAAAGTTGGTTGTATAAATTACATAATCAGTAGTCCTGAAACTTATATTCAGATGTACCTTTCGATTAGAGAAGCAAACCATATATACATCAAATCACATCAAAAGAAGATGAAAGAATGTAATTAGATTGAGTGTGAGAAAGTTGAGACTGACCATGATGAAAGTAAACATATCCTGACCTCTCAGTGTAGATGTGATCACCTGGTTTGAGCTCGGACCTAGGCACAGCACGAGGGTTGCAGTCGCAAGTCACAGTTAGTGCTATTCCCATATATGTCTCTCTTCACATCTATTTTGGGTTATCTTTTTGTTATATATACACACACACACACACATATTCATATATACACTCAAAATTAGTGCAGGAATTTCAAATAGGTAAAATAAACACTTTACAATGTCATTGTTGTAACTTGCAAGCCAAGTTAGTTAATCGAAGAGCTTGTGAAAGGGTATCACCTAGATTGAAAACACATATGAATCTGATACTAAACTTCTCATACAACTTTTCTGCCACCAATAGCAGCATTTTTTCATGCCTAGTAAAGCCAAATTAATACTAAAAACTACAGTTTAATTTTGTCGTATAAACAGAGAAGCTAGTAAATTTATATCTTGTTAAGTCTGATAGCTATAAATACATACATACATAATGCTTTAATGTACTACCAACTTTAATTCCCTTTGATCTCCTTTGTTTTGTGTAGAATAACTTGTTGACACTTAAAGGCTTTTACATGACTAGTATAAACCGACCGTGTGAACGTAAAAATTTCCTTCTTTAGAAATAAAAGATTTTTTGTTTTAATTCCGATGATTTTCTAGTAACTCTTCTATGTCATTGTTATACTCATTTTCTAATGTCCACATTTGATCATACCACAACTAATTTTATAGCCAAGATAGTTTTAATCAAGACCATAAACAACATTTCACATTCGCATCTTAATTTTTTGAAAATTAAGATAGTACCAACTTGTAGTTTAATAAAAAATTAAATTTCATAGTTTTTTCTTTTATAAATTACAAAATTTTCTTTTTCTTAAATTTATTAAAATTATTAAAATGCCCTTTACATTTACCTTTCTTTTTTTTAACAATCAAATAAGACTTAATTTTAATATATAATATATCGTTTATTGAAAATCTTATTGATCGTAAAATATAATCAATTGTAAAAATGAAGCATATCTAATTTGTTTCGTTTATTCTATTGTCATCAAATTGGTTTACAGTTAAGATTAAGCTTTTAGTTGTGCTTATATTGATCGAAACGGATCTTCGACTAGTAGCCAATCTCATAGAATTAAAATATGTATTTGGAGGGTTAAGCTTACCATACTGTTATTTGTTAGGTGTAACACTGTTTTTTCAATTAATAAAATTTAATCTAACACTGAGGTTCAATCAAGAAAAATTATTTTGGCCCACTATTACATTGAATCTTGACTACGTCCCTGCCTGTGAAGATCTACGAATGCCTGTTTTACAGTAAACAGCAAAATGCTCACAATTATTATATAGAAGATGGTAATCTCCGAATGTGTTATTTTCAAAAAGAGAGATGGCGCGTCGCACAACCTGTTCAGGTGGATCGGAAATCAATTTACGACGAAAGTTGACTAGCGCAAGTTTGATTCCATATACGACCAAAATAATGGGTTTGCCGAAGCAATCCAGGCATGTTAATACGACTCCACCATCCTTGTCCAATGAGTGTCCACAGTTTGGGCATCTTTCACTAACACTAGGTCGAGAAGAAGCTGAAGAAGCCGAAATTGCTTTCTTTTTCTGTGGCTGCGGGTATGGAATGAAATGAATCACCCTATTTTCACCCATGTAAATTCCTGCATGCATATAAAGATAATTGCATGCATAACTACGTTGTGGCATGGTAAATTGCTGAAACACACTTGCATTTAAATGAAATGGCATGCATATGTTATCCGACTTTTTTCTTTTATTACACAAATCAAACCAATTGCACAATCTCATGTGTTTGCAAGGTTCAGGTCTTATAGAAGCAGTTTCACTACTTATCTTTTATATAAGCAAATAATTCGTTGTCATTCTATAAGAAAATAGAAAATAATAATAATTACACATTAAAACTTATATTTGTTATATTTATATAATTTTACAATTGAGGGATAGATATTCATAGACCATATTTATCCTTTTATCTTCGAAAATAAAATGAATAAAGGTTATACATATATATATATGTTGTCAATTATTATTATTATTATTATTATTATTTTGGGTGCTTTTTGAATTTTTTGAATGCTGAATCTGTTTATATAATAAAAATTGAGTATTTGAATATATTAAATCAATTATTGGAGAAGAAAGAAACTAAAAATAGGATGAGTGTGAAAAATATTGAGACTGACCATGATGACAGTAGAATCCTCTGGCTCTTTTATTACAGATGTGATTGCCTGGTTTGAGGTCTGCAACTTGTGACGGTTTTTGCCCCATTTTAATTTCTCTCTTCCCATCTATTTAATGGTCATCTATATTTAAATACAAAACATGACTGCAAATGTGAAAGAGCCGGAAGAATCAAACAGAAAGCAAATAGTAAAGCTAAATTGTACAATGCCTGAAACGAGAGCCTATCAAGTGGTATCATCTCTATTGAAAATAACTAAGAATCTGATGCTAAATTTCTTTTCTTTTTTTTTTTTTTCCTTTTTTTGGCATATTCAGTAACAGAACCATCACTAACAATATTTTTGGCAGGCCTAGTAAATCCATATTAATACTAAAAGCTAAAACATTTAAAAGACTTGTATAAATTTGGAATCATATTTTCTAAAGTTTGTTCACACGTGATAGATGTGGAGCCACAATATATATAGAAGAAGCAAGGAACAGAATTAAGATTTGAATATAGAATTTTTGTTTGAATTCCAATCAATATTGAGTTATTTTCTCAATGTCCTTGACTCCTCGTTGTGTTGATTTTTTAAAATCCATATTTGGTAATGAACAGTTTTGATAGGAACCAGTGTCATGGAGGGTCTTGATCAGTCCAAAAAAATAATAATCATAATCATAATAATAATAATAAAGAAGCACATTTCAATTTGATCATCTTAGGACAAATGTTTGTGCATCTTCTCATCCATCTTAACGGTAGAGGTTTAAATCTCACTAAGCATATTTTATAGGTTTTGCATAAGTAATATTTTTTTTTCTCAGACACTGATTAATATCGATAGATCTCAATAAATTTCTGACTTGTTCAATTTTAACCTTCCAGAAAAAATTAACAAAGAAAAAAGTGCAAAATTTTCACAATTTAACAAGTCTATATTTTTTAAGGGAAGGGGGGCACGACCTCTATGGACCCTCCCTTTTCTCCCTTCACAAGTGCCTACGCTTAGTAATTAAAGATTTTGATCATAATGAGTGTTTCAAAGTTACAATAGCTTTGGTCAAGACCACTTATGATCATTTTCAATTATACCCGGACCTTAGATAAACTAAGAGAATAGCTATAATCATTACATTAATAATCTAGTTACATTAATAGACTTGTATGGTAATATGAGTTGTTTAAGTATATATGATGCACCACCCTAATGGAGATGCAAGAAAACTAATAATTAAGGAGAGGGATTGGAAAACTGAGACTGAAGAGTGAAATAAAATACATGTCCCATCTCATCTTTCTCTTTTTCAATATGATTTTGTGTTATCCAATTTCTTATACAAATATACAAAGCATCACTAATTTATAGACAGATGATTGATTATTGGTTTATCAGCTTAAGAATCCTAGGGTTGGAAAAATCAAACAAAGTAATATATACAAATATATATGGATAAATCACATTTTTCCATTCAAACATAAAAGAAGTCTACCTTAATAGAATTTGATAGAATGTATCATTTACAAAAGTAAATAATAATAAGAATCATATTTTTTCGAAGTTTATTAATGTGAAAGACCAAAAACAGTCCATTAAATATATAATGTTTTGCACATTACATTTCAACAAAGATAACTGAGCACATTCTCATTCACTAATATGTTAAGAGATTCAATTCTAACCAAACACAATTTCAATAGAGATGGTCAAACACATTTACATTCATTAATGTACTAAAAATTCAATTCCCACAAAATACAAATTAAAATTTCCCAATGGTAGTTATCTACACTTTATACCTTTCAACTCATTCGTGTCATCTTTCGAAAAAATATATTCATAGAGTGTTTTGATTTGTTTCTTCATTATTTTTTATTTTTATTTAACTCAAAAAGTAAGTTATACCCTTTTTTTTAATTAAAAAAAAAGAGTAAGTTATAATATTCAAATTTTGAGCACAAATTTTGAGCACCAGTGTAACATTAGAAGATGATAAAGGCTTCATATTATTATTATTTTATTATTATTATAACCTACTTATTGAAAAGACCAATTGGAGAAGAAACTGGAGTCAAACTACCAAAAATACGTTTATGGCTAAACCCTATGGTTAGCCTAATGCATACAAGAGTAAGTCCAACACAAGTAGCTTGTTCTAACTCTGAATTTGACATAATAAAAGCCAACATTTAAGTCTCTTTCTCAAATAAAAATAACTCAAATTCTTTACCAGCTAAATTTGCTCCAATTTTCAAGTCTCAAATGTTATAAAAAAAACTAACTAAAACAGCCATGTCTAGTAACCATAGTTGGAGCCATAGACAGAGCCATAACCTCCTGTGTGGCCTGCATGTCCTGGATTGGAAGGGGGTGATCCATACATGGAACCATGAGTTGCATATGGGTTATAGCCTTGATCTGCAGATCCACCCATCTGTGTCTGCGCTGGTGCTGCTGCTTCAGCCATGAAATTCTGCAGCACACCAATGGGGTTCTATCAGCTTATGGTCGAGTATATTGCAACAAAAAAATACTCTCAAGAAGAAACATTCATACATAACACACACAAACACTAAACAGGAACAGCAGCACAAGCATAAGGGATGTACGTGAAAGAGAATGATAAATATCAGTTTAATACCAAGACAAGGTATATTACCTGTATTAGCTGCTGGGCAGTTTGGACTTGCGAAGCAGTTCCACTGATCTCAACTGTCATTTCCCCCGGAACACCCCTGGTTTCTTGTATAGTCACAGTTGCCCCACTAGAACGGCGAATGTAGCTGATACTTGCACCAGCTGTCCCAATAACTGCATCAGCATAAGATAGAGGAATTTGCATTTGCTGTGAGACCTGCAAAATCGCAAGATGATCATCATTCGGATTTTTTAAATTTTTTGGAAGAAGTTTATCGGGGTTGTCCCAAGATCACAAGCCCATAAGTAGCATCTGCAGACAAAGCTAGGTTTCATTCAGCATGCATCAAGCTGGCAGCATTGTCAGACGTTTCAAGCCCCAGACACCATTTAACCTGTACTCCTTCCAATATAATCTGAATCAAGGCTTCTGAAAAACAGAATATTCTGACCCGAAAAAGTATTGGATTGTATATGCCCTCCCAAAGTTCCCAGCAAACTCCTACAAAACTGAGCTTCACAACTGTTCTTCAAGCTTATATCCCATACCACCACACAATACCAAACAATAATCGGCATCCTTTCTTTTCTTTACTGCAAACTCCAATAACAAAAACAAAAAAGTACAATTTTTTTGGAGACAATAAAAAAATAAACAAAAGGTAACCTGAGTTATCATCGATGGTGCTGACTGGGTATTTGAGGACGCATGGACACCCATTGGAGCTTCTCTTCCATAGGCAGATATTCCCTGATGAGGCTGTTTCTCCATAGGAGGTGGCAGGTCAGCAGGAGGATAGTAATTATCAACTTGCCGAGGAGGTGGCATATATTGAGGAGTAGGTCCGAAACCAGGACCTCCACTAGCATTTGGTGGAAGACCTTGAGGTGGACCCCAAGACTGATGAGGTGGCATGTGCTCCACTTGAGGATTTGGCATTTGCATCTGCTTGAATGCAGTATTTCACAATGTCGTACAACATAGAACAGGTAAAATAATTAAAAAGATACAGTAATGGAAATAGCATACTTACATGCATTTCAAATAATGGGATTATACTGCGGTCAACTAAAAACTTCCTAAGATGAGATGCAATTAACTCTATGGCTTTGTGTACACCAGCCGCATCTCCTACAACTTCGACAACCCTATCATCTTGAAGAGCAAAGACTGGTAGGTCTTCTGCAGCAAATCATTTAGCCAAGTCAAGTAACACGTCTTAGAATATAACATACAAAACAACCGGTCGTCTTGCATTTCACGAAATGGATTAACGTAGAATGTGCAGTAAAATTCATAACAATATATAGAGCATCACCACAGGGCACCAACAAAAGAGCATCTGAAAAAACATGTATTTAGTAACCAAAAATAAGACTCTTAGAAACGATGATAATAGGAAGCTTTTCATCTTTACAACACATTAAGAAAATGAAGACCACAAGATGACAAAATACAGTTTTAATTTCAACTCAGAAGCATGAACGCATTGTTACCTGATCCAAGAACTCTAACTATACAACTAGATGATTCTTGAATAGCCTTGACGGTTCCTCCTTGTTTACCAATCAAACTTCCTGCCTGTGAAGCTGGTACTAACAGCCTTGTTGAAACCTTGCCTCCACCGCCGGATGCAGACTGAGAAGAATCGCCCTCCAAACCATCAACAATGCGTTTGTGTACCCTCAAAAGACCATCCATAGCAGGAGGGAGTGAAGCATCAGGCTCCTCCTTGGCAGATATCATAACCTACACATGAGCAACAAACAGTAATATCAGCATCAGGAGATAAGACTAAATATCAAGTGAGGCTCATAGATGCCAACCTAGAACACAGACAAAAGGGGGTATAATAGGTTGGTCAATGCAATTTCTTAGCTTATAATACAGATAACATACAGTAACAAGAGAACTGACACAACCAATCTATATATAACAGGAACATAAAATAAGTCAGGATTTACAACTTTGACTCACCCAAAGATAAATAATACACGTAAAAAGGGCAAAGAAAAACCTATTTACAGATCAGTCAGAACCATAAACCAACTAAGGATGCCAGGTTTTACAAAATTACTAAACCAGAGTTTCCTCCATCTAAACACAACCAATGATAATAGTCTTCTTCTATACATACAATGATTAAATCAATGTTTCCAAAGCCTCTAATGCCTCATGCAAAAACTATTCACCAGCTTATTATTATGACTTACAACAAAACATGGTTTTGTCTACCAAATTTAACCATGAGCCTGATATCTCATAATTTTCCAGAGGAGGCCAGCTTCTCCCCTTAGTCTACAAAACCCATTTTATTTACCACTATATGAAGCACAATGCAAACTATAGAGAACATTTCAGCATTTGCAAAAGTGCAACCATATCTAGCACTTTGCAAAAAGGACATTTTACATTAATTTTAAATTTTACAAAATAAAATCAGAGAAAAGAAATTACTCTATCTAAGAATTAGGACCGTGAGATTATCTATTTAAGTTGTGTGATTGTGATTTATTACAATTATTTTTTTCTCTTAAGTTGACTTAACGAAGAAACCGGCATTAGTGTATTAGTTCACAATGTTATCTTCTTATGACTCTGGCATCAAGCTGCCGCTGACATGAGATTTAATATTTTTATCAGGAAAAGGAATACAATGCATAAACAAGCTAATGTATTTCAATATAATTGATTAATTGACCTCAGCCGAGTTAGATCTTAGTCATTGTAAACATAAGTTCGACAAACTCAGAAAGAAATTTTTAACAGCAATCTTATGTGTCATCTTAGATGTAATTTTAACAGGTTCCTTTGTGGTTTTTAAAATCTGCGGCAAGACATCAATCATCCAGGTTCTGAAGTTACCAGAGCGAATGCAGAGCTTCTTGGTACTGTTGTTCACACAAGATGTGTCTGTGTTTATTCAGACCAACTTTTCAGCACTTTGTAATGCTCAATGCTGATCCCTGCAATCTGGATCTTTGGTCCTTCAGATTTGGGATCTTAATTTGAATAGTTGCCTTTAAAATTCGGACCGAACCTGCAAAGATTCATGTTTGTTATTACAATAAAGTGAATTGTATTCTTATTTTACGTATTTTTTATAACTGAAGGTGCCTCCTTATCTTCTTCACTAATTACTTATGTTTTAAGAATAGAGAGTGTCTGACATTGAGTTTTACTCCAGCACATAAACACTCCCCCAGCTTTTCTTTAAGTTTTAGGAGGCAATGAACCAAGCAGTAAAAATTACATTTGCCGCAGAACATTCTCCATCTCAACATCTTGGAAAGTACACAATCAACTAAGAAACTAAAATTTACTAGGTATAAATCAACTTCTAAACTTTAGGCAGATCGAGAGTTGCAGTTTTGTCAGAACCAAACATTTCCATGATTGGATAAGAAAAGCGTAACTAACACCACATAGTTCCTGTCTGTCTTTTCTTATTAAGAGCATTGTTTGTATTTTTCATAAATTTTACTTAATTAAAATTATATTCTTATACCACATAGAAAAGCATAATTAATACCACATAGTTCCCGTCTGTCTTTTCTCATTAAGAGCATTGTTCACATTTTTCATAAATTTTACTTAATTAAAATTATATTCTTATACACTTGTAGTGTTGACAATGTAATTTACAGTTAGTAATATCATGTGTTATTTCCCTTCTTTGTATTAACAATATTGTTCATAAAGACTTTAAATGATGAATTTATAACATTTTAAGTAGTTATTACTATTACCAGAGATCTTGTGGAATTTCAAATGCCTAATATGACACATAAGCATATGAGGTCAAACCAAGAGAAAGCAATCATTACAAGTTTACAACCAAGGCCAAATGACAATCATGTATAGCCAATCAAACTTGGTGCATTTAGGACACATGTAATAACAATTAGACAATAAACATTAAGGAAGACAGAGTTACAAAATTCTTGCAGCAGTCTTGCAGTGACTTTTGCAGCTTAGCAAAGAAGTATTTTATTAACATACAAAAATAGTTAAATATGCTCCAAATTATGTATGAAAAAATGAACAGTAGAGGGATCGAGCCAACAAACAATAACCATAAAAAATCCTCTGCACCAGCCTATTCACAAATTTGCTGTGCAAAATAAATTGAACCGAGAATATTGATAATGAAAAGACTTACAGCTCTTTCTGTTGTCCCTGGCGGCCCATCTAATATCTTGATGCGAGCTCTTGTTTCTTCAACTATTTTTTTAATGAATTCACCCTTGCGGCCAATGATGCTACCAACTTTCTGAGCAGGAACCAACATTCGGAACACACTCTCTCCAGGCCATCCTGGCCACCTCTTTTCAACGGCTCCAACTGCAGAATTCCCATCATGTTCTTGTTTTTGTTGAGGCTGCTCATTATCAACTTCTTGATCATCAGGGAGTTGATCTTCTGGTACTTGATATTCAGGTACTTGGTACTCAGGGACTTGATTCTCAGGTACTTCATCCTCAAGTACTTGATGCTCAAGTACTTGATTCTCAGGTGCTTGATCTTCCTCATGATTCACATCATGTTCAACAAAGCTTTGATCAACTTCAGCCATAGGTTTCCCACTGGAAAGAACAAACACCAATACAAATTATTCCAAAGATAAAGATTATACAACATAATAGACAAATGAACCCCAACTTACTTAATTTTTCTTGTCATTGTAAGCCAAAAACATAACAAGATGCAAACAATTTAAACAAAAAAGCTAAGTCAACAAACCTTGCCCAACCAACCAAAGAAGAAAAAGGAAGCAGAAAATGCATTCACTGTAATAAAAAATAAAAAATAGAAAAGGACATTCTTTTTTAGGGCTTCATGTTGAAAATACTTTAGAATAAATTGCAGCATCTACATCAACAAATACTAGTAGAAATGATGAAGACAAATGACAGCCACCATTCAAAAGTTTACCAAAAGCATAAAAGTAAGCCTTTATTTTGCAAACTTTCAATGAAGTTGGACATTAAGGTGTCCTAACATAACTGGCTTTATTCACGTCCTACTCCAAAACCATAAAATCATATGATCAACCTAAACGTAGGAACAACTGACCAGTTCTCAAACCCATTCATTCTAACACAAACTCAAATTTTAACTACAAAAGTCACAATGTTTTGATCAAAGATATTCGCCCAAGTCAACATTTCAAGTAAAAACCTATAAGCTTCAATGTCTTGAACTAAAACACATCTTCCCCATTCCAACTCCCATTGTGCAGTCAAAGATATAATGATATCTCAACCTCTACTAACTTATAACACAACCTCCCCACATTATACACAGCATCAAGAGAAAACAGCAATCACAATATAATCAACAATCAAAAAAACAATATAAAACAGATACAAAAAACCATTACCAAGCAGCAACAATAACAAAAAAACCGAAAAGCTCTACTTCCAACACTAAAGCTATAAACACTCCTAATACAAACCATACCACAGTAAAACACAGAGAACCCATTAAATAGCCAAGCAACAAGGACAAAAAAAAAGCCCAAAAAGTCTCACACAGAAACAATAAAACCAGCATATAACTCCACAAACCTAAAACTATAAAAACACGAACTTTACAGTTATATCAACACAAAACCTAAAAACAAAAAATACCCATTAATGGGTCCGTCATAAAATTTTCAAATTACATTATAGTCATAGAGAGCAGCATCAGCAGAATCAACATGCAATGAAACCCTAAAAATAGGGGCAAAAAGAAGAGAGAGACTCACAGAGACTACAAGAAGCGAAATTTTGGAGAGGTAACAAAAGGGAGTGTGGGTGAGCGGTGGGTTTGTGTGATTTTGGATGGTTTTTGGTGGTTTTAGGTTTTGAGAGAGCGCCCAAAACAGAAGAGGAGTCGATTTACGGGAGAGAAAGTGATGTGGTTATCGGATGGGGTTGGATTTTATTTTGGGGTCGTGTGAAATTGTTGAAATTGTAGAATGGCCCCTTCTGGTTTTGAAATGACGAAAATAGCCCTCATATCTACGACAGTTGTTTTGATAGTGGTTGGTTTGGATGTGGATGGGTAGCTCAATAAGTCAAATTATTTTGTCCTGGTTGTATACTACTGAGTACTGATTGAGGTATTAGGCCGACTAGAATAGATTTGTGTTATTAACCCCGCAAGTTTTCTATTCACACCGCACCCATTTTTCCACTTCTTGTATCAAAAAATGACCATTAAAGGGAATAAATTCCATTGGAAAACACTACATTTAGGAATCACAAATTAAGGATTAAGTTCCCTATCCCTTCTAAGGATTCTCGATTGGTGAACGTGCCTTGCAAATAGAATCAGGAAAGAATACTTAATTATGTTAAGGTGATAAGAAAAAAGTTTTCTTTCCTACAAAAACATATTTCTGACTTTGAGTAGGAAGTATATGGAATTTGATTCTTTATCAATTTTTATAAACACCTTAAATACAATAAAAAATGAAGTTTCTTTTTTTAATATTAAGATTCCTAATTAGTATGTAACAACGTGGGCGGAATTTGATCCAAGACCTATATAACCGTAGCCATAGGAAAGTTGATCTGCAAGGTATTGTTTAGATTCAAAAAGAGTTAAACAATTGGTTTATGTAATAACAAGTATATTCTCTTTTAAGTATTTGTAAAATGTATAAAATAATAGGGATAATCGCAAAAAAATCATTATAGTTTGTAAAAATATTCATTTTACCATTACTGTTTCATTTTTGTCTAAAATCAATTTTACCATTTCTGTTTTATTTTTGTCTAAAATCCCTCTGATATTAAAAAAATTAACAGAAAAATGACCAGTTTAGCTCTTATGACTTCATTATCAATTTGTGACCTTTAGAGATATTATCGTCCTTTCACACATCTTCAGGGGTATTTTAATGGTGTATTTACTTCACTTGGAGGAATCATAATAGGAATCGGAATGATTTGAAATCGAAATGATGTATCGGAATCAAAATAAATTGTTTACTTTAACTGCAGGAATCGGAATCAACGGTATTCTCATTGAATTATTTACTTTGCATTGAAATCAGAATGTATTAATTATAAGTTACAAAAATATCATTAATTAAAATTATGAATTAATTATAATAGTGTACAATTTTTTATTATATTATTATAATATACAGATCAAATAAAAAACTATATATTATAATTTAAAAAATGCATATTATTTTAATAGTCCACTAACTTAGTGTGCAATTTTTTATTATAATATGTATATTTTTTTTAATATCAAATAAAAAAATGTATATTATAATAGAAAAAAAAAATTGCATATTATTTTAATAGTCCACTATAATAATTAAGAAATTGGTGCTGAAAAATCAATGATATGCAGTTTTTTTTTTAATATCAAATAAAATAGTTTTTTTTTAAAAAATTTTTAAAGAATAGTATAAGAGCCTTTTTATCTTAATAAAAATGAATGGGAATGGGATTTCCAAATTGGTTGGGAGGAATGAGATTCTCATACTACAACCCCAAATTGATGTGGGGTCCACACTTTCATTCCATTATGGAATGAATTTTAAACAAATAAACACTATCAATCAATCTCATTCCTCATTTTCATTCATCAATCCATGAAGTAAACACACCATAAGTGTTTTTATTAATGTCAAGAGAGATTTTTTATAAAAATAAAATCATATGTGGTAAAATAAATATTTTTACAAATTATAATGGATTTTTTGGAATTATCCCATAAAATAATTATAAGACAGGCTGAGGATTAACTTTTACATGGATATGACAGATGAGGTGTTTATACAAACATAGATCGTCTTTGTGAACCATTCAAATGAGAAAAGTGTTTGAATCAATTGTAACATTACCAGTCAATAAAAAGCTTCTAGCATATGTCAAATATAACATGTTGGATATACAACCAAAAAATGGACCCTGAGAATATAATTTGAACATGAATCTGTCAACTTTCTTGGACCCTATCAGATTCATTTATCAACAAGACATTACAAGCATGTATGAAGCAAGTCTAAAACTTGAGCAGCAGCCAAAGTTGTGAAATTTGCTGACTTGGGCTGCATATACCATTCAATTACCGCGTTTGTTTCTCAACAGGGATGCCTGAGCCTATCTGTCATGGCATAATACTAACAGAATAATATGGCAATTAAGTTTGTATAACTTGCATTCACGTCTGCTGTAGACACATTGATCATATTAGGATGTTAGCATTTTAGTGGCACTTTGAGGTAGTGTAATGTTGTACACTAACGAATTTTGAACAAATAGGATCATTACTTTATACAAAGTTTTACATATTATGAGTATATTCTGATCATCCTGCAACAACATTCTGTATCATTTTATGGGACGAGGCATAGGACGATCTTCAAAAACTAAAATCAACCAATGACTTATTCAGGCCTAAGAGGCCAATTGTAAGCAGGTTAAATTTAGCAAAACTATGAGTGTTTTTATGCCTGACCATAATTCTTGTAAGGAATCACCAAAAGACACTACACTACTCATAGATGGCATAGCAGCAATTTAGGGGCCTTAATACAAAATAAACAACCAAGCTCAAAAAAACCAACAAGCAAGCAAATCAGTAAAAATATTTCTTCAAAGTTTGCCATTCAATAATATCGTAATATCTGTGCAGTAAGCTGAAAGCATACAAAGTAGAGGAAAGCACAAATATATGACAACTCGGTGAAAGGATGAAAGTAGAGGAAAGCACAAAACTGCATCTGCTGATTCCTAGGTACTTTCCCTCTACGCCTAATAGAAACTCTGTGATAGCAGAACTACATTAAGAAAATACCTGTGGACACCTTCCTACTTATCACTACTTTTTGCGGATAGTAAGAAAGTATGTGAATAGAACTACAACAAAGGAATATCAACATGGTTCAGTCTGTCTCGTCATTCCTTGTCTTTGGCAGCCCCATCTGAGGCCGGAGCAGTAGTCATCAGAGAGTCGAATTTTTCAGATTTCCCCAACACAATTTCAATCTAGAAGTGAAGGCAAAAACATAACATATGAGTCACACTTAGAATCTCAATTGACTAGCAAAGCACATTTATCATGTAACACCTACAATGCTATCGAACGCACCTTGGCCTTCTGGATGAATCGCCCTTTGTTCTCGTCTTTCATGCCTACCGTAGATGTCAAGACTTCTGTTATATATATATTTATGAAAACATCAAAGTTATCAAATCAGCAATTTGTACACGAATTCAAGACAATGCATAAACATTGACAAGAGATATTCTTACTCTTCTCAGTAGCCAGTCCATTGTTCTTCAAAATTTCAGCAATTGTGACGACCGTGGTGATTGCTGTAACAGAAACGTAACATACAAGTTTAGTAAAACTAATCGCGAACACCAAAATGTGTGTATAAACAACCTGATAGCAGGCACAATAGCAAACATCTGTTTACAATAACCATCACATTCCAGAGTTCAATGAAGATCATTTACAAGATCTCTGTCCATACCATAATTAATTAGAAGATCTTGTGGTACTTTCAATGTAATATAGGGAACTAGATAATATCAAGACAAGTCAATCACACTCACTAAAGTCCAAACATTTTAGGCACTGTGAAACTAATGCTACTTATCGTGTAATTACTATGGATGTTCTCGTCCTCCTTTCCTCTAACTTTTCCCGGTAACCAAACAGAAGGCTATATAAGAAATTCAACTAAACAGTTTTCGACAAAACATAGAGAGACAAATTAAAAGAATGTACCCATTCCGAGTGCAGATAATTCAACCTCATTGTGCTGCTGTATGTACCTCTGCATCAAAGAAAAGACAGATTCAACAAAAAACCAGAAATATATTACAATTCTGCATATATTACAATTCCACTTCCATACACAATTTACACTTGATGTTGTTGAAACATGTATTGAGAGAAATAACACATCATGAGAGCAAAATAAAAACCAAACTCCTAGTACAATAAAAACGATCATATAACACATCATGGGGTCAAAATTTTTTTTAAAAGTAAAAAAATCATTCTTTTTGTATTAAAGATTCTTAACATTGATATCAAAATCATCAACGTGACAATGTTTATCAGAGAAAAAACTACACATTAAAAGACGTCACTTTTGTACTACCAAAAATAGCAGTAGTAACAAGCAACCATGAAAGACACTCTAACGGGCAACCAAAAATCAATCACAAAAGATTGTTAAAAGAGAGAAAAAGAGAGTATTAGACTACACATTGATCAAAATCATCAATGTGACAATGTTTATCAGAGAAAAAACCACAGATTAAAAGATGCCACTTTCGTACTACCAAATAGTAGTAGTAACAAAACACATTGTAATATATAATTCAGGACGTGCCGACCAGAGAATTATGAATAAACCTAAAAGAAAATTTCATGACATGCTGACGAGAGAATCATGAATACATTATAATATAATTCGAAGATGAAAATGAGAGTAAATGAATGAAGAAGAAGACCCCAGATGGGAAAAGAAGGACCTTGGCAAGATTAACATAGAAGAAGAGGGGTTTCTTGGTGTTAGAGACTTGGATTCTGTTTTTCTTCGGGGCTTCATTGCCGCCTGCTGGCGTTGGTGCTGGTGCCATTGCTATTGCCTCTGTTGCCATTCTCTCTTGTCTCACTTGCTTTATTGGATTGTTTTTGTTGTTGGTGTGGTTGTACTTGTTTGGTTTGTTTTCACTTTGTCTCGCACTTCGTTGGTCAGTTTTGTGTGTAAAAGTGATGGAGCGGGAAAACTGGGGGAGACCGTTAATATGAGAGGGGTGGTTTTCGTATACAGCGCGAATGGTGCCTGGTCGATCCATCACCACCGAGCACGTGCACCCTTTTCCTTGGTTGTTGAACCGGTAAGAACAAAACTCGCCCTCATTTTTATTTTTTTTTTAAATCAAAATTTTGAATTTTAAAATTAGATAATTTAAAATACATTATATAATATATATATAATTTGACAACTACTCTCATAAAAGATATTTCCTTATACAATTAGAAAAGAAAACTTCTAAACATTAAACTTATAGAAAACTCGTACCGTATATGTGAAGAAAAAATGTGTACTGACCATTAATTATCACGGTGATCATTTATTCACATAGAGTTTGACTTTACCCCATAAAGGTATGACGAAGGCAGAATATTGTCATGTCCTTTTTGAGAGACACGAATTTGAGACAGAGTGTAAATTATGGCAAAGATAAAGTGTTGTCACGTACTTCTTGAAACACAAATAAGCAAATTATCGTTCCGAAAATTTAAACCAATAACCTATAAGTATTTTTGTTACAAATTTTGTACCATCAATCCACAAATAGAGAAGATGGACTTTTCAAGATTTGAGCAAGTAACTTTATAAGTGTTTTTGGTATAAACCTGGTATCACCAATTGCCTTAATGGTATCAAATTTACAACCAAAACATCTAAGAAGTTACTTATTCAAATCTTTTTAATGTCATCTTACCCATTTATGATTTAAGAATGATACGACAGTATCTAACCTCCATCACATCTCTCCGCAGGCAAAGCCAAATCTATATGGATAAATGATCATCATAATAACTAAGAGTCACTATAAAATGATATATCACTTAAGTTATAAATGCATGTGTTATGTAAAATATATGTTAGTTTAATAGTTTTAGGTAAGAATGTTGTTATATAAATGAGATGCGTAATTAATCTGAACTGTTAATAAAAAATAAAAATAAAAACAAAAATAAATTGGACTGAATAATTGATATAATGCAGATTGTCAAATTCAAACTTCTCCAAACAGCAATCATTAACTGCTTCTTGGACCTTAATCCACTGAAAAGGCACTTTGAAGTTGAAATGATTATTAAAAGAGAAATTTAAAATTGAGTTGTACAACTATTTTGATATCCATTTTAAAATTTACAGCAACATTTTGTGCAATAAAATGAAAAAATATATATAAATATATATATGCTGATAGTTGTTCAATTATATAAATGGATGTTCTGTAACTAATTAAACGTGTGTCACACTCACATTTAAATAAAACACTTACGTCTGCATGTAAACATTGTTTTTGGGGGGCATTCATCGCCATTGTGCGTTTAAGTTTGAAATTCTGAATTATTAATTGTGTATGAAGACCTCTAACATAGATGAGAATAGATATTTGCACCCCTCTAAACCTATGTGTACACCCCTTTAGTAAGTCTACCCCATTATGTGAATCATAATTATAAGAGTTAAATACACAATACCCCTCTGAGGTTAACTCAAATACAGACGCGTAAACATTTTCATTTTTATAACACCTTACCCCCTTGTTAACAGTCAACCAATATTAAAGATAAAGTCTGGAAACCCAAAAATTTTTAGGTTTCCACTGTTAACAGGGGGGTAAGGTGTTATAAAAATAAAAATGTTCACGCGTCTGTGTTTAAGTTAACCTCAAAAGGGTATTGTGTATTTAACTATAATTATAATTTTTTAAAATAATTTTTAATGGGGGTATATTTCTGAAAGGGGTGCACATACAGCTTTAGTGCGGTGCAAATACCTCCACTCAAGGCAGATTTCGGCAAGGTGCAAAGTTGGCCCAAATGCAATTCAAAACCTAACCCAAGAACCTAACTCATAAATTCATAATCATGTACAATTTGGGCTGGGCTGGCTCACTTTGGGTCAGTGTTGCGGTGAAATATTTTCTTATTTTGTGTATAATAAAAGAAATAAACTGATCCCACTTACATTTTATAACAACTGCAACTACAATTGAAATTGTATAAACAAAAAGGAAAAAGAGAATGGTCAAGAAGAAAACAACAAAATCTAAAGTGGAATCTCCAAAGATTATGTGAAGTCCCCATCAAAAGTTTCCAGTTGATAGAAACTTGAATGAACCATTAAGTGGTCCGGTCCCCAATTCAATCCCACAAAATTATCTCCGCAAGAATTTGGCTTTAAATTGTCTTCTTATTTTGTGAAAACAAATTTGGATTTTCCCATCACACACGTGGGGAAAATAAAAACTGGTTGTGTGAAATCGACATTGAACATGAAAGTAATTTATAATTTTAATCACACCAGACCAAAACAAAGCATATTGGGAATTTGGGACAAACCATTTCTGGTGAATTGTCAATTTCTTTGGGATGTTTTATAAGAAAGAAAAAAACAGAATTACATTTAAAGAACGAAGTCATGCTATGCTATGAGACAATTAATGAATGAGGCTTTGATGTTTACTTTTCTTTTTCATTTCTGTTTACATATAAATTATGTGGAGTGAGGTCCAGCATATTTCGACTTTATACTATCATATAATTAAAATCTTAAAAAAAAAAAAAATGCCAAAGTTTGCACCCAAAAATCCTATATATCTATATATCTATATATATATATAGACACACACACATATATATATACTTATGCTTATGGAGAGAGAGAGAGAGAGAAGCTTACAAGTTTTTTTTTTTTTTTTTGAAAATTAATTTGTTCAATGGTTTCTTTTGTTAAAATGAGATTAATTATAAAAATTGATCTATTTTTTAATTGGGTTTGCATCCATGAGACTGTTATTTAACATTATTAAAAGTGCTTTCATATAGTCAAACGTTTGTCCCAATTTTATTTTTATAATGTTTCAATTTAATTAGATTCACAAATTTTTATACTGTCAAAAAAATTCATTTGAAATATTTGTAAAAATTAAATTCCTCGAACACATTTTTTTGACCCTTTAACAATGATTTTTTTAAGCATTGTCTATAGCAAAAATCCATATTAATAATAATATTTATTTACTTTTTTAATTGAAGAAATAAACATTTTCTTTTATGATAAGTTAAAAGAAACATTTTTGTATAAGTATAGTTTGCAAAACAAATAATATAAATATATCGTTTGCAACTTTAAAGCTTGCTATGACCTTATATAACATAAAATAATAATGATAATGATGATTTTCATTGACTTAAAATAGGAACTAAATTTAAAATAATAAAAATAATAATAGGGTATATATTCTTTTATTAATACTTAAATATATTTTAGAAGGCCTTCACTTTCTGTGGTCAACAACAAACAGGAAGCATCATATTTTGATTATTTTTTCTTGAAATGTTTTTGAAAATGTTTATCTTCAAATTAATTAATATATTGAAATATTAAATGGCCTTTCTTTGGGTCGACAAAGGAATGAATAATGACGTTATTTTTAGAACAAATTTAAGATATGAAAAATAATGTAGGCCACACAAATTAATGATAACAATTAATTTGTTGATGAAGTGCCGTGCCGCCATGTCTCTTGTCTTGACGATGGAAGGATTTGGTACTTCAAATAAACTTTGTCTACTTTACAGGCCTCAATTGTATTTTTATAAACAAACTTAATTTGGTCTCACATTCTATTAATTAAAAAGAAAGTTTTTAATATTTGACGTTAATTTGGCTTTATTGGTTAGATTTTGATGGTTATTGAAATAGGCTTTTGAAGAATGTTTAATTTGCACATCTATTTATAGTTTTGGTAGTTGATATATTTATCTTTCACATTTATCATCAGATTTAAATCTTATCATCAACATCCATCAGAATATGTAAGGAAGAATTTCGTCCTTATCGTAGAAATTTATTTTTTCCTGATGTTATGGCCTATAGAAATATATTTTAGGACTGCACAAAATAATTAATCTTAGCATATCTCCGATGGATTTCCAACTTTTGCAATCAGTAAATTTCAAATATATAATAATAATAATAATTTTCCTTCTAAACATGTAGTGAACGCCATTTTGCTATTATTCTTTATATAGCACTTACAGCATTTAAAATGAAAATTTAAGATTTAATTTAAACTGTAAATTGATATTAAATTATAACTAAAGAAAAATAAGGCATAAATTTGATTTCATTCCGTTTCAATTGAGTAATGCTGTTAAAATCCATCATTTGGTTGGTTTTGATATTTTGATGAAATAAATTAGGTACATATATTAAATAAACCATTCACTTACTTTTTTTCTTTTTTTTTGAATGGAAATAAAACCATTTTTTACTTATTTATTTATTTTTTTTTTTAAAAAAAAGGAATTAGAAAAGATAGTGCTAACTGTTAAGTGATATAATTAATTGGTCGGCGTTACATGTGTGGTCTATATCACAATTAAAGATTAGATTTACGCTTTCCTAATTTCCAACCAATAAAAAGGAATAGTTTCTTTTGTTTTTTGCTCACTTAAAATAATCAAAATTATTGTTTTTATTTATAAATTTTAAAAAAAAAACTAAAATTATTGATTTTTCGTTGAGTGAAAAGACAAAAAACCCAATTTCGTATATTTTATGACCCCATTTGTTGGGGCACACCATGATTGGCTTCATATATGATCTCCCTTTATATGATACATATTTTTCAACAACCATATGACAAAATTTTATGAAAATTCCAGAGAAAGTGTAGCATATTTTATCCTTTTGGTTTTATTTTGTTTCATATCTAACCTAAAAGTCAATAATATGTAGAAGTTAGAGGTATTATTTCAACCTAACGTGACTTGATGATAGAAAATGTTTATTTAGTACGATAATATCCTAGTTTCAAGTATTACTAATATTTCACAAAAAAAAAAAAAGTTAAGAGCTATTGAAATTGCTATATTAATTAGCGAAATTATATATACATTAAATATTTAAACTTATATATTTTGAAATTTGTTCAAAATTTTGAGAGATTAAATACTACATAACCTAAAAATATATTTTCATGACATTGAGAAAATTCTCCCACATATACTGGTATATACATATAGTGAAACTAGAACCTTAATCATAAATATGAAAAATATATGACGATTTTCATTATCAATGAAGGCAAATAAATATATTTGTAAGGTTGAGTTTATCTCTAATAAGCGTCTCAGATTTTTATTTTAATATAAGCATCTCAATTTTAAAATGACATTTTTATAAATGGAATTATATAAAACTTATGATGTCAAATTTTTTAATCGATAGCGTTGAGATGAAGTTATATGAAAATGTATACCAACTTGTATAGGATTTGTTCAATTAGTTAATAGTTATTACAAACGTCAAAGAGATCAGATGTTTGTAATAGGAATTCAGCTAAGATCTTAATAATTAAATTACTACTAATTCTATGTCACAGAAGATTTAGAGAGATGCTTTGTGCCAAATGGTACCATAATTAAGCTGCAACTCTAAGATTTTTTTATTTGTGTCTAGCTTGTGATTTGATTAAAAATGATGAACCATGTCTAAATGTCATGATTGCTAATTTCCCACCCAAAAGTTGCATGCAAAATTTTAGAAAAAAATTGTGAAAAAACCCTTCAAAATGGAAAATAATATCATTTAACCCCATTTTTAAAAGCAAGAATTCATTGTTAATATTTTGTTTCTGTTAATCTTTTATGAAAGAACTTTTAAGTTTAAGTGATGTATGAGATGAATAAAATGAAATAATCTTAATTGTCCACAATCTTTTTATTCTAATATGTCATTGGATTATTAAAAGATTAACAAAAAGATACGACAGAGAATCATTACTCTATTTTTTAACATTGGAGGGGGCGTTGGGGGGAGGGGGTGTTTTTGTTTCACAAAACAAAGATTCTTTATCATCATTTTCCTTTGCTAAGTTTTTTATGGTATAGTAACACATCAACATAAAATTTAATAGATTACCAAGACTATTATATTTTTTTATTTTTTGATCTCTTATACAACACTCAAATTTAAACTTTAAAAAAACTCGGCACAAACAAAAATTAATAAAGAATATTTGTTCAGTTTCACATTAGTTTCATTTTTAGAGATGTTTTAATAATATCCCTAAATTTTATACTAAATAAGTCAAGATTCTATAAGTATTTTTTTAAAAAATTAATAAATAATAAATATATGATTTAATATCGACTCTCATAATCGAAAAATATATACTTTCACAATTTAGAGAAACACATATATCTCCACATATGGTTGTCATAAGTTTAATTTGAATATTATTTTCATATACAGATATAAAACTTTGGCTTAAGGATGATTACAAGAAAGTTCTTACGACAAACAATTTAAATGTAGTTAGTCACTAACAATTGGCAAAAGTCGCGATTTCATTTTCACTCCTGTAAGTTTCTAGTAGATAGTCAATTACATTTTGTCATATATCTACAAAGCAACAGAAAAAATCAAATGTTGGCTCAAGATAACTATCAAAGATATTGTTTTCTTAAGTTAGTATTTTTTTTAAAATTAATAAATAATAAATATATGATTTAACATCAATTCTTATCACCGAAATATGACTATTTTCACAATTCAAAAAAACAATACATATCTCCACATATAGTTGTCATAAGTTTAATTTAAATATTATTTTCATACACACGTATATGAAACTTTAGGTTTAAGGATGATTATAAGAAAGTTATAATGACAAACAATTTAAATGTAGTTAGTCACTAACAATTGGCAAAAGTCGCGATTTCATTTTCACTCCTGTAAGTTTCTAGTAGATAGTCAATTAAAATTTTGTCATATATCTACAAAGTAACAAAAAAAGTCAAATGTTGGCTCAACATAACTATCAAGGATGTTGTTTCCTTATGGAAGAAGAAAAAAATTTATTAAAATAATAATCCCCAAAAGCCTTTGGTGCATGTCTATCAAACCACCAATTGTAAAATGTGCTAGCATATTAATAATCAGTTGGTGTGTATTACTATTATATCAACTTTAATACTATTTGTGTTAGGTTGAAGTCACAACCTTAACCAAAACTGACCATGAAAGTTGATTAAAATTGTTGTTTTTACGTACCTTGTCGAAATTTATGTGGTGCACAAAAAATTTGATATATGATAAATAATAAGTACTATAACCACTTGATGTTGAAAATAACATATATTGATGGTTTATGTTTGTATGTTTTTTTTTTTTGTTGTATATTGTCAAATCTACAAGCCTAGCTAACTATCAATTTAAAATATACATCCAGCAAAAAATTTAAAAATTTTCAAAATTAATTCTTTTTTGATATTTTTCTCTTCTAATGTTTTATTATTCGAAAAAATCTATAAAAAAAAAAAAATTCTAGAAAAATTATTGTTTCATAAGTGCAGTTCATTTGTTTTATTATCCATTCAAAAATTATATCAAAACTCAACAAATTTCAAAAAAAAAACTTAAAATTAGTATTGTAAAAAGTTATCGTTTTCTCCAAAAAAAAGTTGCTATTGCACATAAATTTGAGTAGTATTTTAAAGCAATATAATATTACTCCATACTATATTTTTATAAAAAAAATACTTAAAATCATTACTATAAAAGTTGTCATTTTCTTCAAAAAATATATTTTTTTAAATTACTTCGTATACATCCATATATACACGGGCATATATATCACTTACCGGGCTTTTTTAGATCAGATCTTCGAAGCGTAGTTTGGAATGATGGCTCTCGTTAACCGTTATTAAGGGAGGTAGGTATGCTCGCAAAGAGGGGAGAGAAAATCTCCACATACTACTATGGGGACTAGGTGAGTCAAACCCTACACAAATGAGGACAGAATGGGTGTCTTGCCACCGCAGCAACATTCATTTGCTCTCAAAAAAGAAGTTGTTACACGTAAATATGAGTAATATTTTAAAGCAATATAATATTACTTTATATTATGTTTTATAAAAGTTCTGACACAGGACGTTTTTGTTTAATTTATACGCATTTAATTTTTAGCATTAAATCCGTCTCCACTTAATTGCTAAAATTCATTACAAGCGTCTCTTGAAAAAATCCTCACGTGTGAATCTTCCTCAAAAGAGTAGCAATTCAAGACTTGAGAAAGCCGCCATGTACGTGCACATGCACTATCAATATCATTTTCATATTAAAAGTACTACAAATGTGAAAAAATCCTCCAAACTTCTCAACATATATGCTTTTGGAAGAACACCCTTACAAGATATTATCACAATCATTTTTTTTTTTTGTTAATTACTTACAAGAAGTAGGTAGTGCTAAGAACATATGGTTTGAATATGGTCCTAAAATAATGGATGGCATAGTGAAAAGACACATCTCATTTATCTATCAAAAGATCGGTTTGATCTTTATTTCGATCACAATGTATGTGATAATTTTTCTGTATATTTGTGAGTAGTTTTCTCATCCTCTCAAAAGTAGATTTTCGGATTGTTTATTAAGCAGATCTATCAGTAGATTACAATAAATATTTGATCTAATAGCAGGAGTTATATATATATTAAAAAAATAATAAAAGTAAACAAATCTGGTCCAGGAAGTTGAAAGAAAACGAAAAGATGAGAAGCACTTTCATTTCCTTGACGTTAGGGTATAAAGAAAGAAAAAGAAGATGTGGAAATGGCCCCTACATTGTCTGCTCGCAACCAGCACGCATTACACTTTTCTCTTTTTTAATTTAATCCAAACAATTTTGCCGCCAGTTTCTCCTTTATTATCTCCCCGCTACAACTCCATCAAAACTTCTTGCCAAATATGAAATTGATTTGTTCTCTTTGAAATTTGACAAGAACATATATGTGTATCTATGGTAGGCCAAAAGTGCGCACAAAGAAAAATGATGGTCCTAACATCCTTTTTGCATGTCAGTTGGGAATTTGATTTGAAGATTTCATTTTTAAATTGGGAAGTTTTTATGTTTTTAAATCATGAAATGAATTATCAAATTTATATGACATCTTGGTGGTAAGATTAAATTCAATGGTGTCTAAATTCTATAACCATGAGATGTCTAATAAATAATTAAAGAATCGTTTGTTTTTACTACTTTTCACTTAATATGTTTGAATTATTATTATTATTTTTAAGTGATCAAATAACTTAAAATTATCTAAAAATTATTGAAAATAAAATGTTACAATTTTTTACTTTCATCCGAATGTCAAATCATTTAATGATTTTTTAAATACATTATTTCAAATTTATCATTTCCAAAATGACATATTTTAAATTTATCATAAATTTAAATTTATTTTTATTTAAATATATAATAATAGTAATTTAACTTAAGACAATTTTGTTTATTTTTATTTAAATATATAAATTTAATTTACTTGAAAATAATAATTTATTTATATATATAATTTTTTAAAAAAATTACTTTACTGTAATAATTAATCATATTTTAAGTATGAATAGAAATATTATTAATATATACATAAAAGTGTTTTAGTATTTGCTAAATAATTTATTATAATTGTTTATATTTATATTAAATGAAGTTATAAAGTAACTAGTACTAAAAAAATATAAATGTCAAATTACTAATTTTCAGATAATTTTAATTTTAAAAAATAAATAAAACTACTATACATTCAGAGGTAAAAAAAAAAATACATATCATTTATATTTCATATTTTAGTCACTATTCAGTTTTTAATCTTCAGACAAAAAAAAAAAAAAAAAAAACTTTTGTTATATCTTAAAATGAGAATTTCAACTTTGACTTCTAAAATTAAATTTCCATTTTTTGTGTCTATTAAAAATCATATACATTAGCTAAGTGCACATATGTTTTATTGTTAACAATAAACTATATGTCTTGTTTTTAAATTTTTATGGATTGAAATAAACTCCAATATATATCAGTATATGACGATTTTTTTTTCTTTGATCTTTTGATTCGTACTTTTATCCTAAAATCGATAAACTTTTAATTGATACGTAACTAAAAAGAGAAACTACAAGACAAATCATTACTAATAATATTGATATATCAATAAAAAAACGTTTAAAATATGATAAAGCTTAAATCAATTAAAGATCCGATATCTATAAGAAAACACCGACAATTTCTCTATATTAATTAGGTTTAAATGCATATAACCAACTCGTATTATTCAAGAGAGTTATTAATTTATGATCACCTGCGCCATGCATACTTTTTTTGGTTAATTTATTAATAGGAACATTGCTCGAGCTGGTTGGAATCTTTATATGTATATATAAATATAACACATCTAACCAACAAAATTTAATTCACACGATCAATCAACGAATAAATAAGGTTAATGAAACATAGCTGAGCTCATAAATCACTGGCTGTAGTCCATTTATAGCAAAAGAAGAGCCAAAAAAATTCAAAAGAAGACGGTGGTGGTGGAGGCAGGCAAAGTTTTCTAAAGAAACAGTTGAATCTTTTTGACCTTTTGGGGAAACCTTTGAAAGGTTTATGGGAATGTTCAAAAGTATCATTTATTTTGGATGGGGACCCCTCTTTTTTTAATGTTGGCGTTGAAGTTTTTTCCATTCAGACCAACCACTATTTATAACCATGAAAGTTGAAACTTCTCTGCAACAACCTCAACAGATAGGCTTGACTTTTCGGCCTCTCTCCTTCTCCTACGTGTGAACCACACAGAATTTGACTTGCAATTTATTATTTGTTGTGAAAGATGAATAGCATAACACAAAATTAACGACACAAATTTCTTTTGTTACTGTAATCCCTATATTCAAAGAGTGCAATATCATTCAGATTTCACTAAAAAGTTACTTGATATGGCGGTTAGGCACATTCGACGTTTCCTACAAAGCAAACACAGTTCGAGTAATAATATTCACAATATGGATAATTTCAGTCTAACTCATCTACATGTGAACTAATTATGTTTAAGTTCTTCAAATTGAAGGACAATTTATGAACTTTAGTACGAGCTTCTCTCTCCCTTTATATCAGAGTAGAGTTAAATAGTATTACATTTCAGATTGTTCGTTAGAGTTATGATCCCAAAAGTTTCCGACTATTATAATATGTATTTATAATATCAAAAAAAAAAAAAACACTCATATTTCCATTATCAAACACTTATTTATAATTTCTCAATTTGTCTCTTTGGCTCTTTTCTTTTCTGTCTCACATTTGAAAAATCTAAATATAAGATATTTAATAATAAAATACTATAATGAAACTAAGAATATGTCACTCCTAAATAGAAAAGAAAATTAGGTTTCATAAACAGAATTAGAAACAGATCTTCAATCCAACATAATGGAAAATAGATTTCGACTCCAACATTAACATAACTTAAGCTTGTCTACGTTGTTGTAAAGCTATACCACTAATTTAACCTTCGCAACTCAATGTTATTATATTTCAGTTCTAAACACTTGTTAATTTAGATCGGAGTATATGCAAATATCCTGATTAGAAAATTAATTTTGTTTTTTAAAAGTTAGTTTTTACATTAAGAATCGAAAGATAAAATTTATGACTCATATACTATCACTACTACACAGAACATGTACAGTCACTGATAACCGTAAAATCCAACGTGTAACATTGAATCATGTCGAAAACAGATTGGTGGAAAATTATGTATCCAGAATTTTCCATTTATATGCCCGATTTCTTTTGGCTATGAATTTCTCTCTCTCATTAACAGGATTGTGCCAAATTTATGTGAATGTGATCAACCATATTTAAAAGCTGTACTAGAAAATCGAATAAGAGCCACGGGATCTTATCCTAATCCATTTAATGTTCATGAAATTCATAAATACTAGCAGATACAGTTGTTCTAAAACACCTAGCCTAGTTATGTCTTTTAATTACAAAACCTTAGTTGAGTTTTTTATGAGATTGGTTGATATACAGTACCAAATATCTCTTATGGACTATCAAATTTCCATTCCGTCTAGTTGAGGTCGCGCAACAAGACATTTAGATCGCACATAAGTACAAACATTTTACTCCCAAGCGAGATGGCACTATCAGTCTCGCTTTCTAGAAAGCAGAGGATAAGGTTTGAGCATCAATATAATCTATAAGTGTGAGTAATTTTCTCATTTTATGTGGATAACTCTCTCCCTATTTTGGAAGTAGCATTTTGGGTTGTAAATTAAAGTTCTATCTCAACTAATTTCAATAGTTATTTGATTTAGTGTCAATGGAAAATAAAAAATTACAAACATCTCCCATGAAATGTTAACTAATTTTTAAATCAAATAAAAAATATTAATCCTATAACAAACCCTAGAACTTATATATCCAGCTGTGGAAACTTATTCTTAGTAACAGCTAGCTGTTTATTACTTTGAGGAGTGAATTAAGGCTTTTTTTCCTCTGATGTTCTGTAAAATAACTATTAAGCTTGACTATACATACTTCTGAGTTTTGACCATAATTTTTAATATTAAAAATAAATTTTAAGGATTATTTTTCTTATTTTTTATCGGCTACTGGTCAGTGGTCAAATGGCCAGGACGATCAACAGTGAGTTTGACCTGATCCAATTAAATAGTGAAATTCTCTCTCTCTCTCTCTCTCTCTCTCTCTCTCTCTATATATATATATATATGGTTTAATGATGAAATATGTATGAGTTTGTATGTCTTTTATAATAGGGTTTTTAATCATATTTGGAGAGGTTCATGACAATTTTTTTTTTTTTGAAAAATTTTTTTTTTTTTTTTTAATTTAAAAGCGATTTTTAAGGGATTTGATCCTCTCTATCTTATATAAATATTTTTTTTGAAATGTAATTAGGTGTTATACAAATGAAAGTTATCAATTTCTAACATTTTTTAATTATTGTGATTTTAGATATTGCTTAGTTGATAACTATACCTCACAGTAAATTTGAAGTTTTAAGTTTAAATCTTACTTTCTAAGTCAACGTTAAATATAAATTTAAATCATATCTATATAATTTCTTTTAACTTTATTTTTTTCGAAAAATAAAACTTTAATATTAGGAGTACACGATTTTTTACTTTGAGAAATATATATTTTTTTACCTGATACCGTTTTAGTCACTGCAACCAAATGTTAAGGTGTATTAAAAATTTTCTTTAGTTTATTTTTTTTATTATTACTTTAAGTTGGATTTTCTTTAGATTATTTTTTTGATTATCACTTTAACTTGGATCTTCTCTTACTTTAATTTGGATAACACAAATTTGCTAATTTTGCATGTCAAAAGCCTGGATAATTATAGATATAAAACAAACAACTTTTTTCCTTACATATAAAATTCTCAAAGATGACAAATGATACTTCTCTTAAATGGATTGTCAAATTTGGTATGTGCTCAAACTACCAAGTCTCCTTCTAGACAATTTTTCACTCACTGTAAGCTTGATCAATTCAGTTAATTTTCATTCATTTTGGTGAGAAGAAAATAAATATTAGATATATAAAACCAGAGAAAGATTAAGTGTTAGATTTCCATGCATTTTTTATTGTGCGGGCTTCAATTTTTATGATTCAAATTTTTAAGAAAACATAAAACCTTTCTGTTTTTTTGTTCGATTTTCCGGTTTGTGTTCTGAGCAAGAAAAAAAAGAGTAAAATTCGTGTTCTTTAAAAAATTTGATGAGTTTTCCTTGGACTAACCTATTAGAGAATATAAGAACTAAATACAATTCTAGCTTGGAGAGAAAATTTGTTCTGATAGAATTTCTAGTTTTCCTTTTAGTGTGAACAAGTAAAACATTGCGCAATTCACTTTATAATATAATAGAATCGAGTTCCTATATATATATATATATATATATATATATATATATATATATATATAAAACCGTAGGAAATCATGCACATAGTAATTATTGTTCAAAACCCTTCGTCAGATACATGTATATTAATACAATATATATACACATACAAAACATTAAAACGTTTATCATTTACAGTATATAATTGCAGCATCGTTATAAGACATGTATTCTTTTTATTTTTTTAATAATATTAACATCTTTCGAATAAAAAGATTACCAAAATCTATTAAAATAAATCATATATAGCATGATTTAGATGTCTACTTCCTCAATTGGGAGGTGACAAATCCTATATATAAAGAGGAAAAACATTTCATATCTTGTATTTCAATAGAATAACAAATAACACTTGAACCCTTTTGGATGGTGATTGTATATATTCTAGCATTTAGAGTTTGAATATTAATGTTTGTATGTGTGTATATATATATATATATATATATATATATATGCTCAAAGTCTCACCAATAAGAAATCTAGGACTCCTAACATAACTACATCAGTATCGACATCACACATTTTTCATTGATATGTTTATCGCAATAATATGTGGCCATATATCTATTACATGCATTTAAATGTCATGAATTCTTTTATTGAAGAATTTCTCTCGACTGTTGTACTGTTCTCTTCACATTTAATTTATTCATTGAGAAAGGCTTTTGGATAGTAAAACACTACCATACCACATTAAATACCACGAATTTATTTACTTATTTTATTATCTCCCTTTCACACAAAACAATGTGTAAATTTTTTGAATTCAAAATCTACCACTGCCTTTTTTCTCACATTGAATTCAAAATTTATAACCAAACAAAGTCACGTTGAATTCGAAATGTATGTCATGGGGTACCACCACCATTACCATCACCTCCAAAAAAGAAGAAGAATATCTGTGTCAAGCCATTTAATTACTACAATTCTCACTTCAAAACAATTTATGAGATGTGCCCACATGACCAAAAACACCCCCCAATCAAACCCTGCTAATTTTTTCAAATTAAAGACATGATCATGATCGTTATTATCATAGTCATCATTATTATCAACTGCCCTTAATCATAAATCCCCCGAAATTAAACTTAATATGGAAAAAAAAAATTCAAATACACGAATTAAGTTGCATATGGAAGAAAGGGCAAAATGGTGATTTTGACCTAAGAGGTCCCATTTTTATTTTTTTGAAATATAAGAGGCCCCTTTTTGGAAGAATCTCCGACAAGTCGTCCTTGAAAGATATGAAGTCACAGTGACATGGTCTATTGTTCTGAATATTAAAAAAATAAAAATAAAATTAAGCCAGTTATATGTTCCAATTTAGTATACATATTTACAAATATGTAGTAATTATAACAATCGATATTTGAATCGTGAAGCTGGTAATTAACCTTGACATATTTTAATAATAACATATGCAATGCTTGATCACATCAAATTTCAACAAACTTTTGATCCCCGAGTTAAGCAAGATTTTGAAGGGAAATAAAAATATAAATATAAAACCAAGGATGAAAATCTGCCGACAAGATTCGAACCCGGGACTGCTTGTGATTTTTCAGGTCCAGTTTGACCCGTATCAACCACGAGGTCCACGACACCGTTGGTTACGTTTGGCTTTGACTGGCGCTGTCATCTAACGCCGTCATGCGAGGACAAATTTAGATGACCTTTTCTTCTTTAGACTTTTGTTTTTTTGACCAATTCTTCATTGGTCTTCAAGATATAAAGTGAAACGTTAAATAAAATTTAAAATAAAAATTATGAAACTATCTAAAAATTATTGTCTATTTTATTTTTAAACGTAAAATTATTTGAAAAGAATCAAACTTCAATATATTACTGGAAAAAATAGCTTTATTATCAAATTATCCTTAGGAAAACATTATTTACTTAATTTGATTGTAATTAATCTTTTTTGTAAAAAATTATGATTTCATGCATTTTTATTGGCAAATACAACATCATTTTTTATCATCAATAATTATGTACATTCTCATAGAGGTTGAATTCTCACCGGCTAAATTTTATAAACTTGAATGGATAGATAATTCCTCCTCTTATTACAGGGATAATTGTTTTTAGATTATGAAATACGTATGCAAGATATATTAATAGTAACTTATCTTAATATTCTTCTAATTCATTTAGTATTAGTTTAAACAAAAATGTATATATAAATAAGTTAATAAACAATAATGTTAATGATCACGAGTGATGTTATTTGTAAAATAAACGGTGTGTCAACACCATTGATCATGACTTATTTCTTCTTCAATTAAATGAAGTGATCACAACATTTGAATTAGAGGGAGTCATGTTCATTCTTACAATTCTAATTTAAATGAAAATATATTTTAATTAAAATTTGCTAAAGTCAGAATTCATATATTAATTAGGTCGAAATAAAGTATTAGTTAGATAAGATCAACGAGCACATAATCAAACCAACATAATCATTACATTAATATCTAACTTAAATTAGTTTCTTGCATCTACATTTTAAATCAAATGTACATGCATATCAACTCGATAAACAATACTGCTAGACAGTAGACATCCTATTTTTTCTATCCCAATTTGTCTCCATCCATGATATGTTAATCAAAATCGATACACATTTAAAGTAAAATAAATAATCGTTAATTAATATATATTCATCAATCGACACATAATGAGTAAGAATCAAAGTTGACATACAATCTGGAATGTATAATATTACTCGTATTCATATTTTCTTCTTCTTAAAAGAATGCAAGCCTTATGCAATTTTATCAACGATTTCGGTTAAGTACATAAACACGATAGTCTCATTTCGCTATAAACTTTATTAACCAATCATAGAAAGTCTAAAATCAATTCATCTAACACCATGCATTTTATGCACAACTCAATGAATTAGATAGTAATTGATATATAGTTGATCACATTCAATATCATTCAACATAACTTACATTAAAAATGCAATATACATGGAAATGCAGCAAAGTCCTATTTGCTAAATGAATTGAAGATTTAGTGGAGAATAGTTTCGTCAATTATATATATATTAAATACAATTACAATTGTCACGAGACCTCTAAATAATAACTCTATGGTACAATCTGGAACACAGTACTTATTTTACTTTACTATTTAAAAGTATGGAGAGAGAGACTCACATAAAATAGAAAAACTGTACTCCAACTGGAATGACTTATGAGTAATTTGTCTATATACAAATAGGTTAAGATGTAATTAATCACTTTTTATGGATATGAGTACTTGAACCTTACCGTTATTTGTGAAAGCGGACTGAAGGGATTGACCATCATATCAAATCATTTAAGAGTCTCGATGTTTTTTTGATAAACCTCATATCTATTAGTGTGATGTATATGTATTTTTTTTTTTCAGAAAGTCATTATAAATTTATAGACAAGGTGAAGCGACGAATAAAATGGCCAAATTACCCTTTTGAGTGGGATGCCTTATTGGAAATTAGATAGAATTATCTATCAATCATATATTTCATTTTTTGGAAAATAAAAAAGAAAAAGAAGAGAGAAAAGAACGGCGTTAAAACTGAAAAAACTACCCTATAAATAACCAAAGACCGCAACATTTAAAAAAAAAAAAAAAAAAACAGAAATCGGTTTGAGTTTAGCTAAAGAGAAGGAAAGTCATACAAATTCATTTTTGTTTGTTTTAAGACAGACACCAGAGAGAGGAGAGGAGAGAAGAGCAGATCAGGAAGAGAGGAACCAGACACAACCCCAACTCAACAACACAAAGGAAGAGAGAAACCAACCACACGATTGGGTTTTCTACGTTCTCTCTTTAGAGAGGAAGAGAGAGAAAAAACCAGACCAGACACACACATACATAGATACATACTTAACACACAAGAGGAGGGTGTTCAAGATCTTGTCAGATCAGGACACAAACTGTAAGATACACCTCCCTCTCCATTTCTCTTCCTTTGTTTCCCCCATTCATCAAATAAAAAAATCACCTTTTCACTTTTTAGTTGTTTCTCAAACTCTTCTTTTTCATCTTCTTCTACTTGTTCTTCATTTTCAAGGTCTCTTTTTTATTGTTAAATCTCACTTATCTATCACTTTCTTTATCTGGGGTTTTGAGTTTTTGAGTTATGAGGTGGTGGGGTTGGAAAAGAATTATTATTATTATTTTTGTGTGTGTTTGTTTGTATATATTTTGTGTGTGTGTGCATTGTGGAATTTGCATGCTTTCTCTAGTTCTTTGTTGGCTTCTTTTTATTATTATTTTTATTTTTTATGTGCTTTGTGAGGTTTTTAATCTTCGTATTTTGCTGTTTTTGTGTTCAAGTTTTTATTTATTTTTATTTTTTTGCTTGAAAAATGTTTTGCTTTGTTAAAGTCCCCTTTTTTGTGTTAATTAAATGAATATATGTTTTCATTAATGTAATTGGAGCATTTTTTGTTTAAAAAATAGTTTTATTCTTCTATTGCTACCATGTTTGATCTGTATACCTCTTTTATTCTTTTTCTCTTCAATGTCTTGGGGATTCCTGCTTTGTATTACCTTGTTTGTTATGCTGCTTCAATGTCAAAAAACAGTGAAAAAGTAGGGTTATAAATAGAAAAATGAGATTTACTTGACATAAAAGAAATACCACAGTATAGGTATATAAAGTAGTAGTTGAAAAGCCTCCATACTTGATTTTTGAGATTATATTGTAAATGAAATTACTTTACTGAATTATGAACTCACCTCTTCAAGGAATTGTGAAGTTTTAATTCATAGATAGAGACTGCAAACCAAGGTTTTGTTTTGTTTTTTTTCCAGATCTGTATTAAAATATATGTTTTCTTGAAACATGGAGATCATGTTCATTATATATTTGTGCTTGCTATGTCTTCGGGGCTGGTTAGGTTGTAGCATGCATATTTGTTTTTAGTTTTAGAAATTATGAGAATCTAGAGCTTTTAATGGAAAGAATTAGTGGGGGAGAAAGAATTTTGAAGTCTTTTGTTTAGTGTTTGCAAATTTACGCCTTTTTACTAGGTATCAAAATTTTATGCTTTGACTAGTTTTTGACTTGTTGGTAGATTTCGTTGTCATGGAGAATATATTCTTCGAAACTCATAAAAGCAATTTGAAATTTGCGTTTAGACATGAATGTATGTTTGAAATTTTTACATCTTTGCTTTAGGTACTTGAACAAGTCTTTATCTTGTTACCCATGAGTGGTTAGTAATAATGGTTGGGCCTTGGGGTTTACTTCCTCAAGGTTTAAGGATCAAACCCTTATAGGTATCTACATAGTCAAAGACTATAGTTTATAGTTTTCCAAAGATTGTAGGGTTCGGCGGAAGCTCTAGTTTTGAACTCGAATTTGCTAAAAAGAGAAACAAGTCTTCATCTTGTTGGAGGAATACTTAAAATATGAAGAGAATTAAAACTTCTCAAATTATCATAAAAGCGTCATGTTTTTCTGAACTCTTCGATACTAGAGTAAATCTCAGTACAATCTTCTATTGCCAACTTGAATTATTTGCATTTCTATGTGGTGCTATTGAGTATCCTCCGGTTTCCGATAAATTTTTTGAGTTCTAGACTCTAGTTAGAGTAGAGATGACATCTCCAAGATGTTGTACGGATATGTGGATATGATAGACTGTCGTAGGTGTCTAAGTTGTCTTGTTTAGATGACATCTCTAGTTGCAGTTGCTGGTCCATATGAGAGATGATATGCATTTGTTAAAACAAGAGCAGTATGTGGGCCGATTGACTTTATAATCTGGAATTTATCATTTATTCATTTTATGGATATTCTCTTTTAGTTTGGCATGTTGACAGAGTTTGTTAGCTTTCTTGAATTAGGATTGGAAAGGCCTTTTCTATGAAGCTATCTAATGTTCAGCATATTGCTCTCGATGCAGGGTGATGGGGAGGGAACTTACGAATGTACCCATGGATAAGAACCCATTTGGAGTTAACTTGAAATCAACTTCTCACAATAAAGTTCATGTTGCGCCTAAAATTTCAGAAGACAACCCTGAAGCAAAGAACTATGATGTGAAAGAATGCCCTCCTGCAGCAGAAAACTCAGTTGTGGAGAATTGTCAGGAGAAGCGACATGTGACTAGTGAGAAGCCTGCAGCTCAAAAGTCAAGCTCTCCTACATCTAAGTCTAGTGAGCTCACAAGTTCAACTGAAAAGCAAGCTTCGGACACAACTCAGCATGTTGGGGCTGAATCTCCAACTGATTGTAACAATATGCAAACCCCTAATGCTAAAAAGACCTCACAGGTAATGAAAAACTTCAACTATACATATATGGTGAATGTTGTGTTCCCTGTTTTCTATTTGCAAGTGATGGAATTAATAATAACCGCAATGAGACGCTTCAACTATACATATATGGTGAATGTTGTGTTCCCTGTTTTCTATTTGCAAGTGATGGAATTAATAATAACCGCAATGAGACACTTGATTTGACACAAAGTAGTTATTCTGTCCTGAAGTCAGTTTAGGGTTGAAAAAGTAAAGAGTCGAGTAATGAAGCTGCTTGACAAATTATTATGCCATGCTATAAAAGTTTTCTTACCATCATTGTCTATTAGGAGGCTCGGCAATGGAAAATGTAAAAAGTTTTTGAGGAAAAAAAAAAAATTCATCTTCCATTTCTTTACTGTAATATAGTTTCTTTTTTCGTACACAACTTAGCATCATGTTTAGAATATTTTAGTAGTCTTTTGTCTTTCTTTTCAATGTACATTTGTTATTGTTGAAGTGGTGAAAATATTTATCTTTATTTTTATATGCATCTATATTAATCTTTAGAATTATGATTTATTTTGTCTGGTCGCCCTGCTACTTGGAGGATTGTATCAAGGAATTTATCTCA
Source organism: Litchi chinensis (assembly GCA_019925255.1). Taxonomy (NCBI): domain Eukaryota; kingdom Viridiplantae; phylum Streptophyta; class Magnoliopsida; order Sapindales; family Sapindaceae; genus Litchi; species Litchi chinensis. The sequence goes on from CM034466.1 coordinate 25,106,621, forward strand.
TTGATGGAAGCTTAAAAACATCTAGTTTGGGGATCATGTTGAGGATTTTTACCCTCTTTGTTGACGCTTGCTTAGGTTTTGACGAATATGATTCTGATCCTTTATACTTTTTTGGAATTTAACTGGTTAAACTTTCGTTTCCTTGCAACTATAATTGATTTCCTGGTGCTTCTGAAGTTTGTTGACCACAAAGAACTTTCTTCATTTCTGAATTTGTATTTCTATCATAGATGCTAGGCTCTAAACTTTTGCAATTCCTTTCAGCCAACCTCTCCCCTGACATCGAAGAAGCTATCACATCTCGACAACAAAAAGTTTCTGGATGAAGAAGATAGTTGTTCCATTGCTTCCTCGTATCCTTATGGTTGACATTATTGGCTCTCATTTTTTGTGTTTATATTTCCACTATATTGTTTTGTAAAACCTGGAATTTGTTATTTTGGTATTGAATTATCCTTAGTTATGCATAGTACTGCTGCATCTGTTCGAAAAGTAACTATCGGAACAGCTCCCAAATTCAGATGTTCTGAACGTGCTGAGAAACGGAAGGAGGTATTATTTTATTCAAACTACAAAGCGTGATTTTAATTTTTGTTGCATTTGTTGTGGTAATTGTCTTTGTTTCTATTTCCATCATCCAGTTTTACACAAAATTAGGGGAAAAACACCAAGCTTTGGAAGCAGAGAAAAGCCAATGTGAAGCAAGGCAAAAGGTAACAGCACTTCTCGAAGTATTCTTTACTTACTGTGTCAGCATCATCAGTTTTGTTACTCTTGTTACTCGTCTGAAGAATGCTTTTGAACAAAATTAGCGATAAAAACCTTTTGTATCTGTTTCCAGGAAGAGCATGAAGCTGCCATCAAGCAGCTTAGAAAGAGCATGGCGTACAAAGCAAATCCAATTCCTAGCTTTTACTATGAAGAGCCCCCACCCAAGGCTGAACTTAAAAAGGTACACCACAGTATCTTCTTTCCTTGGTCCTGCATTTACTAGATTGATTCTTTGAAGCATCTTTACATTAACAAACGTTAAGGGGTTTGGTATTACTGAAGATAGAAAAACACAGTCCTGGGGCATATTATAGAAAAGAAAAATGCACTATATTGTTTACATGCGGTTTTGTAGGTCTAACAAAGTACTAACATTCATATTTTATCTGATATCAGTTGCCTTTAACGAGACCCAAGTCTCCAAAGCTAAACAATCTAAGCCGGAGAAAGAGCTGTGGTGATGTAATTGTCTCTACTGATGACAAGGGGAAAGTATGTGTTCGGGCACAGCGACATAGCATTGGTACTTGCAACAAAAACCAATCCTCTGCTGGCAACAACATTACCAAAAATAAGATTCGTGGACAGAACAGCAATGGCACCACCAACCAGGTCAAAGACCGAGCGAAGCAGGTGAAGGAGACGACAAAACCCTCTTCAAAGAAGATATCAGAGCAGGCAATCACTGATATTGCTGTCGAGTCGTAAACTGCTGTTAGTCTTGATCAAGTTTTAAAAGTGGTGGAATGGTCCTCAACTGCCTAACTACCATATAGGTGATGTCCAAAGAGATAGCCTGTTTCTTTTCCGGCTTGCATTGACTTGTCTTAAGTGTTTTGTGTTGATGTGAATTGTATATTTTTGTAAGTTATATTGGTACATATACCATGTTATATAAAAAGATATTATTGATTTTATTATGGAACATATGTCTTGTTTCATATTATTTTGGCTTACACAGGCATGTTTTGCTTGTTTATATATATCATGGATGAGATTGTATGTTGAACTTGATTATTTATAGCTGTCAAGTTTGGGTCATTTTCAGGATTTCTTTTGAGTGGCTGCCGACAAGGGACGCTTTTTATCTTATGTGGTCATCTGCAACTGCTTGTGTTTTGAGTAAGTGTGGTTTTTGATACTTTGCTATGATCTCGTATCAGACATATTAAGGTTTGATTGGAGTATTATTTGTATAAATAGTTGTTTTTATTCGAAATACTGTAATTCATTTACTCAATCCCAAATTTGGAAACAACCAGATTGCAATTACTAATTGCCCAGACAAATTTGGGACATCAAGTCTAAGTCCCACATCTAGTGGAATCCTTACAGAAGAGGAAGAAGCATGGATGGCTGGATGAAATATCGGCGGTTTCCCAAAAATGGAAAATGGCATGTAACTTAGAATCCAGCACATCCCCATAAAACCAGAACATAAAAGAAATTATAGAGCCTTAAAACAAAGAGAAAATCAGCATAAACACAAAATAACAAAATAAATTTATACATCCGTCTCTTTAAATCAAAACAATTTGGACATCATCAATGGAAATAGCCACCAAACATTGAAGAAGAACTCAATTTGTGTCTCCAAATCCATAGGAAGATCTAGGACTCGCTGACATCAATGGTCCTCAAGGAGGCTAGAGATGATTGCTAATTTTCTCCCAAATTGTAACCCTAGTCTTTACACCTACAAAAACAAATCGCATTTAAAGGTTAGATCCAAATAACATTCGGATCCAACCTTTAAAAACCAAAACCTCAAAAAAAAACCGAAGAGGAGGACATGGAAAGAGAGAATCAGCACACCCTCTGAGAAAAACCCAAAACCATACAACATTTTGGGTTTTAAAGGATGGATCTAGAAAAACTCTAGATCTTGTTAGATAGTCCTATATTGATTGAGGAAATGAATTTGTATTGATTTATAAGGTAAGGGTAAACTTTCATTGATGAGTTAGATTTCATGGTGGAGTTAGACCCAAGATAATTTTTTGACATGGTATCAGAGCAAGCCTAAACTTAGTTGTATAGGTGCATGTGTTGCTGAGTGGACACATGTATGAGGGTGGGTGTTAGATAGTCCCATATTGATTAAAGAAATGAATTTGCATTGGTTTCTAATGTGAGGGTAAACCTATATTTATTAGCTAGCTTTTGTGGTAGAGTTATGTTTGAGACCCTTTGTGACAGATCAAACCCTCAAACCTCATATCAAGAGCAAGCTTTGAAAAAGGAAGGGATTAGGACGAAATTAATGAGAAAATCACAGCACAATGATGGATCTTACTGGAGACAATCACTTCTAAAAGCTTATCTCTTGAGAGTTTTAGAGGGAGAGAGAGGCTTTAGAAGGCTTTTTTTTTTTCCCTTTGTTATTTGTATAAATAGCTAAATGCCGAATATATCATGTCTACTACTAACTACGTTTTAATTCAATTTTTGGTTGTATTAGTATATTAGAACATGGAAGCCTACGAGACCATGAGACTTGCTTATATCAACATAGATTTGCTCTCTTGCATCAATGAGGATGGTCAAATATTCTTACTAGAGTCCAAATTTCACCAATGAACAAATTAAAACTGTTATTCATAATTAAAATAACGAAATAATTGTAATCATGTCTTAGTATTAAAAGTGCAAAATCATTTAGTTACAACCTCAAAGTCTTCTCAAACGAACTGTTATATTATTTTGTGGTAGTTAAAGGACACTATTGAAAATACATACTTACACCATAAAGAGGATATTGAAAACCGAAAAAAGAAAATTTAGAACCTCATATAACAAATATATGGGTGTACTCATTATAGTGCACTTGCAACCTGCAAAAAAGTAGATAGACGAACAAGTTACTTTGACGCCGAATTGGTGTCAATTAAAGACATTCCGATGTCTAACCTAATAATGTGACGGACAGAAAGAAGGAAAAGGCAAAAACACTAAAAATGTGGAGAGCAAGAATGAGTATTTATGTAGTGATAAATACAGTAGGAGCTTAAGTAGAAGACAGTTGCTGTGATTGTTAAAACTTTTGCTAAGTAAAACTTAGCAAGAGTGACAGTATGGATGTAGAAGATTTCCCATTCTTTCTAGTGGCTCCCTCTTTTGTCAGTGGGAGTTGCTCGGGCAACAACTGGCCCTGAGGTAAAGGGATCGGATCCTTTGATCCCAATCTCGTTACCTTGTCACAATTAAAACTGAGTAACCTTCAAAAGGAGATGTGTTAGTTTGTTGGGCAGAAAATAGCACTGGCCCATCACCCGGGCTGCAACTTGTCCACAATTCACCAAACTAATTATTATTTTTTTTTTAAAACTGCACCAAACTAATTATTGAGCCACCTAAATCGGGATTTTGTCCATTACATTCATAAAATTGGCATGCAAATCATATTTATAAGTTGCAATATTGGCACCCATATACATACATATTTATTATATATTCAGAATGCTAATTTTCTATTACCATATTACAGATATTCTCATATGTATAACTGGCTGGAGTTTCATAGGTTAGATAAGAAAGTGTAACAACAAACTACAAGTCTCCAACTACAAGTTGCAAGAACATGATGACAACTCTCCTTTCCTCATCTTCATCTTCTCTGATTCTCCAGCCACTTAGACTTGCAAAACCTTCAACACCCTCAAACCCCACGACCTCAACTTTGACAGTTACATGCTCTTCTGACTCCAACAAAAACCCCACCTCCGGAAACCGCAGAAGAAGATCCTCCTATGGCACCTCTAGAAGGTCCATTGTCAAGAAAACCTTCTCTCAAGAGCAAGTCACCTTTACTGCACCACTCTCTACTCACCCTCATGTGGCCATTATCGGTGGAGGCATGGCTGGCCTCCTCTGTGCTTTCACCTTGGAGAAGAGAGGTGTCCAATCCACAGTTTTTGACACGGTTGCTTTCTCACTTCTTCCTCTTGTTTGTTCATTTTTTAATGTTATGTGAATGTAATTGCTTTGTTTTTGTGATTTGTATATGTTCGTTTTGTGTTCGCATGGAGTTTGGCTGCTTTGAATCTATTTGTTTGTTGCATAGTGGCTTGTAGCACTTGAAAAAAATGATAGCTTTGATTTTGGTTCTTCTTAGTAGTATAGGATTGCCTTGTTTTGTGGAAATTAGTGATTGGTGGATGTTGATTTTGGAGCTCTTAATGAGAAACTTCATCAATGTTTAGATGTCAAATGAGTTGATTCAAGTTGAGTATTAATTATTAGATCACGTCAACAATGCTGTTATTGGCATTTGGGGTTACTAAATGTTGCTTTTTTGTGTTAGGGGATTCATGGTTTGGGAGGAAGAATGGGGACCAGAATGATTGGTCCTCAACCTTTGGTGTTTGATCATGCTGCTCAGTTTTTTACGGTGAGTGATTCTCGGTTTGGTCAATTGGTTGATGGTTGGTTCGAGAGAGGTCTAGTGCGAGAATGGCGAGGCTTGATTGGAGAACTTGAAGTTGGTGGCCGGTTTTTTCCGTATCTTTCTTCTCCTCCACGGTATGTTGGTGTTAACGGAATGCGTCCTCTTGCTGACTCTTTATTGGCCCAGGTGACTAATCTTTCATTTGCTGTCACCTTCTCCTTTTGCAAGCCTAGTGTGGACTGTTGTAAGAAACTACTGGCCTTTGTTTTTTGAAGATGCATATAATTTATTAGAAAGAAATTGTAAAAAAGCTTAGTCGCATGGTCACATGATTGCAATTGCTTTGGCTGCATCGTTGGACTTAGTCAAATAACGTTAGCTAATGGATTTTATGTTTGAAGATTAAATTATATAACTACCACGTTTGCCAAGTTGTATAGCATAAAATGATTGTGTACTGTTGGGATATGGCAAATTGTATTGTGACTATGATTCTTGCAAAGTAACAAGCTGTATATATGGCAATGTTATACCATTAATATTGAGTAGAGTAGGGTATATGGAATGTCTTATAGTGTGTTATACCTTTATATTCAATTCGAGAAAGTCAAGTTCTTTTGTTCTTCTTCGGTGCTTGTCATCCATGTCATAGCTAAAAGTACTTTAATTGCTATGGTGCAGACTTCTATGGTTAATGTTGTGAGACCTTGCTGGATAAGTAAACTTGAGCCATTTAATGGGATGTGGCACTTGAGTGAGCATGGAAAGCCTCGAGGGCAGTTCGATATCATAATTATTGCTCATAATGGTGATTTTGTTCTTCGACCTCGCTGGTTTCTCTGAAGTTTGTCTTATATTATAGCATTCTTGTTTTGTGTTTAGAATATGTGATTTTGTGCTTATTAAAGTGATATGAATTTTAAAAATGGGACAAACTGATGGGCAAATTCCAGTGAAGCTTATGAGTAGTCTACAGCTGTAAGAATCTGAAAGCCTGGAATTATATGCCAATAAATAAGGTTACAACAATGAGAGTTTTCTATATACGCTATTCAGTTAACTAGAAAATATGCAGAATATATATTTTTTAACATGATATGCTTTCAGAATTGATGCATGAATGCATTTACTTTTAAAGATGTCGATGACACATCACGTATTAATATCTGTATAATGTTGTACGATATTGAGTTGTTGAGTTGGAAAAGTAGTATAAAATTCATATGGAAGAGTATATTTCTGGATCCAAAAGACAGGGTGATCGATGATCCTTTTTGTGTCTGTCAATTACTTACAGAACTATAAATCACACCTGTGTCTTCTGTATACACATTTGACATTCTGTTCTACTTATAGTTCCTTTATGTAATCAACAGGAAAATGTGCAAATCGCTTGCTGGGTTCCTCAGGCTTACCTCTAATTGCTAGACAAATGAAGGTATATTCTGAATATGAAATTTATTTTGTTTAACCTGCTCGATCCTTTAATTTTCATTGGCAATGGCTAAGGTGTTTTGAATAATTCATGGTGCATTTTCCGTGTTTGTAGAGGCTCAATTTGAGTTCTATATGGGCTCTCCTTGCAGCATTTGAGGATCCACTTCCTATTTGTGGTCCAATGCAATTTGAAGGAGCATTTGTAAAAGGAGTTGATTCTGTCTCATGGATGGCAAATAACTCGAAAAAACTCTCGAGTGCTCCAAGTAATGATCCTCAATGTTGGACCTTCTTTAGTACTGCAGCTTATGGAAAGCAAAACAAGGTTCCACAGGTCAGTCATGTATAAATACACGTTCTTGTTGCAAGTATGCGTTTACACAGACTATCCTCAGCCGAAAAAAACTTTGACCAAGTGCTTCGACCAATAGTTGAATCCACACATACCTGAATCTTGAAATTTCCACTTTTAGCTGAGCATTGGATTCGTGACACTGCATAGAGTGAAATAGAAGACAAGATTTTTCTTAGATTTAACTTATGTGGACTTGTATACTAGATTAGTTTTTCATTTACGCTTCATGTATAATGGAGATACTTATCATGTCGCAATTCTTTGCACATCTATGATTGTTAAATGTGTATTATTAGGAAAACATCCCAACTGTCACAGCTGAGAAGGTGAAAGCGGGAATGCTAGAGGGTGTCGAAGCTGCACTTGGGTTATCAAAAGGTTCACTTCCGAGGCCTTCTTACACTCAACTCCAATTATGGTAAGACAACATTTGAATGGTGTTGAAGGTTAAGCAAATATGCGGCCTTTTCATGCTAGATTTCAGTCAAATACTCAATGATCATTCTGACTGACTTCTTTTTGTCGGATGTATAGGGGTGCGGCCCTTCCAACTAACACTCCAGGTATCCCTTGTATCTTTGATCCTCATGGAAGGGCTGGTATATGTGGTGATTGGCTGTTGGGTTCAAGTTTAGAGTCTGCAGCCTTAAGTGGCATGGCTCTTGCCAATCATGTAAGCATCAAATGAACTTCTCTTTCTCTTTCACTTATTTGGTATTATGTATATATTTTTTCAATAGAGATAATTAACATGTAATTAATGTATTGCAATTTAGATTGCTGAATATTTGCAAAGTGGTGGAGTTCGTCCTGAGGACTTTGCTGTTGGTTTACGCAATGAGTTTCAGCCCCTTGAAGGACATGATATTGGACAATTTCCAGGTTTAGAGTCCAAGGAGAAAGAGGTGGCTCAAACATATCAACTAACCACATAAATGCACGATCAGGCCAAGAAGATCTCAGGATTTCTGTCAACTATGATTGTCTTGATACTCTTGCCTGTTCTTCCCTTCATACACTTAATGATTTAAGTAACCATCATGTTGATCATCCTGTTTTCGCAATGATAACTAGGCAACACATCTTGGGAACACATGATAGTTATCGGAGTAATCTCTAAGCAAAGTTACTGAAGTTTATTCTATGATAATCTTCTGTTTGTAAACACGGAAAGCAGATGCTTTTTGGGGGATTTTTCAGCAAGTAAGCTGTGTGGAAAGCTGTTTATTCAGAAGCAGGCAACAATAAACATGATGGTTCCCCAGCTTCCACGAGAGGAAACTTTTTGTATCTGAACCTCTGCATAGACAGCCAAATAGCAAATGCAGGATCTATGATGTTCATTTTCAGGCCAGAAAACCAATTGAAGGTAGCTGTTTCTGCAGCAGTGCGGAACCTCTATGCACATCTCGCTTATTCAGGTCAGATCAGTTGAGCTTCCATGTGAAACCATAGAGGAAACTAGAATAATAAGATTCTTGGATTTATACATCTGATTAGTAAATTACATTGATTTTGCACAACTAATGTATAAATTATTTTTGCACTAAATCTAGTTTATAATATAATACTTTTCTTTAATTTTTATGTGTGCTTTCAAAATCTATAATACCAATAGCAATTCCAATATCCAAACCTTGTCAATGGTGAAATTTGTTGTTTTTTTTTTCTTAGCTTAAGTTGCATAAATTGTATTAGGTACCATTCCTTCATCAATATTTTTCTCCTTGATACAATTTAAAGTAAATTTTTGACACTTTTTGTTGAGAGTTGATTTTAATACTGGCAAATTCTTTTGGTTTAACATAAAAATCTTACACTTATTTAAAGATTACTGTTAATAAGCTATATTAATATACCATAATTCTGTCCATTTTATTATTTTGAGGTGTTTTTTTTTTATTTATTTTTTTCATCTTGAATTATAAAGCAGCCATTACATTCCCGTCAATGTCATTAATGCGAAGTAACTGAATTTCAGATGCTTTTCTCATTTGAGTTTCACATTTCTGAATTATGACATTTCCTATTTTTATACAGTCAAAACGGGTTGGATATATTTGATGGATGAGATGAAAGTTATTAGTTCTTTTTCATTATTTTGTGCACGACAATGAGAAAGTAAAGCAAGTCCGATTTCATCATTTGTTTCCAAGGGTTGATTATTCAAGGTCTAAGGTCCAAATTTTATCAAAATCCAGACGTCTGAATAATTTATAATAATATTGCCACCCTTACTAAAATGTGTAAGATCCATTTTTAGTCAACCTCAGATCACAAACAGATATGAATTTACGTAAAATTCATAAAGCAATAAACTAATTCGATTAGTCAACTACATTTCCACGGTGAGGAATTGACATGATGACTCTAGAATCTAGATTTAAAATTGGGATATTACTACATGTAGATATAAGATGAAATGGAAAGGAATGATATATATAACCTTTCATTTATTAGATGTGTTCTCATTTAATCGAAAAAGTAAGTTATAAAATTATTAGTGGAAATTACATGTTCATTAAGGGAAGAAAATCTCCATTGACAAGCATTGATTAATGCAGCCAGTTATTATTAATTTGTCCCTTCAATTTCATAATTTCATGGGAACCAGTGTAGACGTCCATGCTCATACTCTTTACGCAACTCATCTTTTCTCCTTATAAAATCAGGAAATATATCTGTTTTCATCCAATAGAAACAAAACAAATCAATAAATCATGCACACACACACACATAAAAACGTTTATGTATAGCATCTAATTTGTGGTCTAAAAATCAATTTTACAGCACAAATATACAATAGGTTTTACTACCTTATTAGTTGGGTAAGATTGTTCATAGATAACAACAAGTGATTATTGAAGAATATTTAAGGGTAGTTATTGATAGGTAACCTTACCCAGCTAGTAAAGTAGTGAAACCCACACATATATAACTCAAAAACCTGGAACATATTAAATTAGTAGAATATAAATTCTAAAATAAAAGAAATGAAACATACTATTGAGATTGCAAGGATGATCATAGGTAGGCGAACAAGCCAGAGTACAAGCAGTACCACACATTACCCAGTTCAAGAAATTAAGAAATCTTCTACATTGATGGTAACAATTTTCGTAGCCTTCAAAAATCCCTGCTTGTGCTTGATTGATTTCATAGTTAGCAACTAAAACAACAAGAAATATACACATTTGCATTTTCATATTTCTTGTTCCTTTCATTTCTCTTTTTTATTTTTGCTTTTGTGTTTCTTTATGCCTACATATATAAATGAGTTTTAGTAGATGTAATTAAGGCGAATTTATGTTATAAGAGGTTGTATTTTACCATTCAATTAATATACCAAAAACGTAATAATTATATGTTACTAGTTAATTTTAATTGTTTGCTAACGATTACCTAGTCTAACAAGTTAATTAGTGATGTAAAATGCAGAGAGACCCCTTCCCTACTGGATAGAAACAAGTTAACAAGTTTCAATTAATACACCAAAAACGCATTAATTAGTCAGATTATATTTATTGATTGTCTTACTAAGTTCTAAGAAATCTTGACCTAATCGGTGTTAATCAATGTAGATAAGAAGTCTGTAAACTTAAATATATATATTTTCTCAACTAAAATCTCGAATTTTCACAAAATATTATTCTAATAGATCCTTACATTTTGTCGAGAAATTTCAAACGAGACCTGTGTTTCTATCCAGCAAATTAATTGCCACTTCATCAGAGAGATTTTAGAGTGGGCAACCCATGACCGAGTCTTTTGAGCAAGATCACCCATCAAAGCCAAACCGGTCAATAATGCCCGTCCACTTTCCTATAAAATGCCACAAGACACAAGAAAGTTTAAAATTAGAAACTCAAAAACATGTAACGGACAAAGAAAACAATATTTGTGTATAATTTTCCCAAAACATACCAAGGATAGCTTTGAACGCCACTTTGAAAGCTCTTCAAGTATCATTTCTTCAAGTGTGATGCCCAAATGAACATACATGTCTAGGTCTCCAAAAGCAAACAGTAGATGTTCCTTTCCAGTCTCCTAAAATGATACACAATATAAATTCATAATATATGATATCATTACAAATTAAGAAAAGGAGGAAAAAAAAAAAAAAATGATTTCAAAAAAAAACTAAAAAAAAAAAAAAAAAAAAAAAAACTTTGTTTTGAAAAATGGAAAAGATTTTAAACATATTTTGTCCAATATAGTAATTTCAGCATCAGCAGTTTTAAATACACTACAAGTTTTCCCTGACAAGTAATAAGTATTCAACCAGTCATATTTCAAGTAAATATATCTTGTAAATAGGAATTCTTTTTAAGGGGTATTCACTAATCAGAAATTCTTATAGAAGGAAAATAAAATTTAATTCTTGATTTTTTATACATTGTTTGCTAGAAACTGTGGTGCTAATAACAAATGGTTGTATGAGCAAAAGCAAACTTAAATATTCTTGATTTAGGATTACTGGGTTATTTTTTAAAAAACAGTTGAGAATCAAATCATATAAACCATATGCATATATAAGATATTGAGTATCGGTTGGAAAGAAACTTAATTCCCATTTTTCATCCAAAGAATTAACCTCCCTTTCTTCGTTCCCTTTTCTAGTAGCGTTTTTATTCCATTTTATTTTCAATTCTGGTTAGTGAATACGTTCTTAAATAATTTATATTTTACTGAAATTATGAGAGCGAGTAGTTACCTTAAGAAGAATCAATTTTAATGTAAGTGACTTCATATGACTGAGAAGTCGACCCATGAGAATCGTTCTATCAACAGAGAGCTGCAACATGGAACTCTGATCTAGTTCTTGAAAATAAGCATTGAAAATGTACGATGGCTTGATCATGTGATTATTCACATACTCCAGAGCTAGACATTTGTCCATGGTAAATTTCAAAGGATCAATTCCACCGAAGTCAAAAAATTTCAGTGCAGGCGCATTTACCACAATCCTCCCATAAAACTTGGAATCAGAATATGCAAACAAACTAGTCGTGGAGTAGATATGATAAAGATGTCTTTAATTAGTCCTCGCTCTTCACATTTTACTGACAATAAATTTTTGAGATTCGAACAATTCGAAAATATATCATTATTCGAATAGAAGTAGACCGAAATGAGTTGAAAGGTAGTCAATGAAGCGAACCCAGATAAGTTCCTTAAATAGTCCAACTCATACAATATGAGCGTCTTCAAGGTTTGATAAAGGAGTGGCTTTGGAGAAGAGGTGACAATTATATCATCGGTTTCAATCTCCTCAACAGCATGAGATATTGCATAATCAAACTGTATTCTCTTCATTGTATTTCTGTATGCTTCTTCTTCATATGAGGAATAATTGACCTTACCTAGGCAATAGAACTCGAGTTTATGCAGCTTCAAGTCCTTGCATGGTGTAAAACATGAATGAAAAAAATTAAAGAATGAAGACAAATCGTTGAAGCTCCAGCAATTAAAATTAAGACTATGGATATGAGTCCAATGATACCTCCATGTTTGGGATAAAGCACTGGTTCTAACTGCATACTTAGTGTTCATGCTAGAGAGAATGTGATGAATTATATGATCTGGTAAATTGCTAAGCCGATCAGTAATTTGATCACTATTTTCTGCTTCGACTTTCTTTGTAATGTGTAATTGACCTTGCGTATCCATCTTCAGTATCTTCATTACCAAAACCTATAGCCCAACTCTAAACATGCAAGTGGTCGTCATCCCCACCCGAAACTGGAAGTTTGCTCATGAACAGAAAAGCAGTTGGCCATGACAGAGCTACAATGCTAAGGCAAACAACCCACTGTCCCAAATTCAGCTCCTAAGTGTTGGCAAAACCATTCAGGATCTCCACCATTGCCTTCTGAAGAACTATATGTGACTCCAGTGATTGCAAAATGAATTGTTATATATTTTTGGTAGCTTATTTGTCCACGAGTGACTAGCCGGTGATCAAGCTAACTACTAGGTACATAATGCTTCCAACTTCAAAGTCACAGAATAAAGTACATTTATCATGTGCTTGTTCTTGCGGTGATGCTGCTTCGTGTTTGATAGGCAACACCAGAGATGAGATGGGAAACACAAAACTTCTCAGAAAGAAGATGAAATTCGACAATGTGATGAATTCTGTAGTGGGGATTGGTAGTCCAACCGAGAAAGCTATGCTTTCCTGGGCTGTGATTGATTAGGGTATGAATGTTGATGAGCCAAACCACAATTGTGACCATGTTGAGGCCTTCAGTTCGGAGAAAAAGAGAAGTGGGGTTTCGATGAGGAGAACTAGCGACAAGGCTGTTCAGACACACTGAAAAGGAGCTGCAGAGATGATATTGGCAATGTGTTCGCATTATTATGACAGAATTGGGATGATCAAAGTGATGGATGACGAAGAAAGAATGAAAATTGGGACAATTATCAAGGACCTGGCAGAGAAGAGCTTCAGATGCATTGCTTTTACAAGCAAAAAAACTGATGAGGAAATTCCTGAGAATCTTGAAGAAACTAAATAGGCCTTTCGATGTCAAAACTAATAATCTATTCCTTCATAGATTTTGATATGAACTAAGAAATCCATATCTATATGATTTATAGTAGTGGTTTGATAGATTTCAAAGTCCAACCAAATGGAGAGTACATCACTATTGAAGTCAATGCATATTAGTGAGCTAATTGAAAACACAATGGAACCTCACCATCTTTTCAAATTTAGAAATTTTTGGTTTTGTTAATTTTTTCAAACTATGGTTTTGCATGTCTTCCGAGGAACATGAATGCATTTTTTAAAAACCACAAAAAATGGCCAAAATTCACTCACAACAAAACAAATCACAGTCATACAAATGAAAATGTAATCAAACAAGTGAAAGCGTGAAACCCTCACTCATAGAGTTCGGCGACGGTGACGGTGAGGACTTCAGGAAAGAGACAGCGGCGACTTAAGGAAACAATGTCGAAGATATGGAGGGGAAAAGAAGGAGGCTTGAACCGGTAGAGAAGGAGACTCGAACCGTCGTGCAGAGGAGAGAGAGAGGGCCGGCGACGATGAAGAGGGATGGGCTTCGGCTTCGGCGACGGCGTCAGCTAACTGGAACGGCAACGACGACGGCGACAGCTCATTGGAACGGCAACGGCGACGGTGATGTTAGAGAGAGAAGAGTGACGAGAGAGGAGAAGGGAGAAAGAGACGAAGGGAGAGAGAGAGAGAGGATATGAGGTTTGACTTGTGGTGTTTTATATATATATATTGTGAGGTTAATGTCACCTGACATTTAAATAAATATTAGTTTAAGTTTTTAAATTTTAAAAATTATAATTTATTTTTTAAACAGTATTTTATAAGTACTCGTCGATTACCAGTCAAGTAACGAGCCGCGAGTTTTGAAATACTGTTTGTCATGCTGAAACTCAAGCTATCCTTGTTGTTAAATGATTAAGTGAAAACTGAGCTCCAATATAAAATGAGAAAAGAATTTCAATGTATAAATAGAAAATAATGGAATAACACTGGAATAAAATAGCCAGATTGTTTAAACACATGCTGCAAATAACGAGAATAACAAGGTTTCAAAGCAAGTGTTTGATGCATTTGAGCTGTGGATGCTCTGCTGAGAGTATAACTCTCTCTGTCTGTCTATGATTGAGGGCAAAACAATCTCCAATAATTGATTTTCTCAAGGCTCTATGTTTGTGTTTTGAGCATATTCATACACTTGAATCATATATTATTATAAGTCTAGATTAAAATACATAAATCTCATTTTAAAATACGATTAATCTAAATCCATTAAATTCCATTATTAGACATTTTTTGTAAAATCAATGACATTTTAAATACACTTAAATTTATTTAAACTTTTTAAAAAGTTAGAAATGAATACAAAAAATAATTGTAAGTCCGTATTAAATACATTTAAATATTTTAAAAGTTTGAATTGAATACATCATAATTTTTAAAATCATTTTAATTTGAATAAAATTTAGATCGAATATACCCCTTATTTTAACATACATCATTTTGAAGCTTCATCATCACTCGTCTCTTGTGCCTCCAAAATGACTGATTGACAATATCACAAAATCTCATAGATTATATTTGAATGTCTTCTGAGAAAAATAAATTACATAGATTATATTTGTCATGCTGAGACTCAAGCCATCCTTGCTACACAACTAAGTGAAAACAGAGCTCTAGTGTAAAATGATCAGAAAATTTCAATATATGAACAGAACATAATGCCATAACACAGTGCAAGATTGATGCTCAATAAACATAAATAAACATAAAATAGCCTACTTATTCAAACACATGCTGCAAATAACAGCAATAACGAAGCTTTAATCCAAGAGTTTGAGGCACTTGAACTGTGGATGCCCTGCTGAGAGTTCGACTCTCTCTATCTGTCTGTAACTAAAGGCAAAAAAACACAATCTCGCCTCCACAAAACATATGAGAACTCGTATTCAAAAGAATGGAAGGTTTAAGCGTTATTTAGCTGGGATGTTCCATGGCCAGCTGGTTGCATCTTTATACGTCTCTCTCCACGAAAGCCAATGCCAAGAAAAGCTTGCTTGATTGCATTCAACTCCATCACTATCTCACTTGTACCCATTCGTTCGTTGGGTACTTCTGCTGAACAAGCAACTCCAATCCTTACAAGAGAAATCAAGCATTCTCTCATTTTAGCTTTACCTCTGTTCCTGTTGGTTCGATCATCAAGTTCTTCTGACATTAGCAAATAGGAATCCGCAATCTCCAAAACATTGTCAGGCAATGCCATCTTACAAAAACTATGGAGGCTTAGACCATCTTTAAACATCTCATCTGTTGGTTTCTTCTTTGTCAACATCTCTAGCAGAAGTATTCCATAACCGTAAATATCTCCTTGTACTGATACCGAGTCCCCCATCCCATATTCTACACATGTTATGATTTGAAACAAAACGATTAGTTTCTTTTTAAGATAAATTTTTTTGTGCTTAATCATTCAAAATCAAATATATCATAATAAACCAGGAAATTAAAGATATGAATGAATTTCTTACCCGGTGCAACGTATCCTATAGAACCCTTGATTGCAATTGAATTTGTCTGCCCATTAATAGG
This sequence comes from Litchi chinensis, assembly GCA_019925255.1. Taxonomy (NCBI): domain Eukaryota; kingdom Viridiplantae; phylum Streptophyta; class Magnoliopsida; order Sapindales; family Sapindaceae; genus Litchi; species Litchi chinensis. The sequence goes on from CM034466.1 coordinate 25,122,686, forward strand.
ATTACTGATGTTTATTGCAAGGAACTTGGCCAACCCAAAATCTCCCACATGAGCAATCATGTCCTCATCAAGGAGAACATTGCTTGGCTTAGATCACAATGAACAATTGGTGTTTCACAGTGGTGATGAAGATACTCCAATGCAGAGATAACATCGAAAGCTATGTTAAGCCTTTGTATAAGGTTTAACTTCCTTGTTGTATCTTCACTTGGATGCAACCAACTTTCCAAGCTCCCATTTTGCATAAACTCGAAAATAAGAGCTTTAAAATCATTACCTTCGAAATTTATGCTTGAACAAACTGTGATTATTTTAAGAAGATTTCGATGTCTGGTCTTTCGTAGTGCTTCGCATTCAATAATAAAACTCTTTGAAGCGCCCAAACGTTCAAGATTGAATACTTTCACTGCTATAGGTTTTTCATTTTGGTTAGTATTCCTTTGTACACAGAACCAAAACTTCCAACACCAAGCAAATTATCTGAAGAAAATCCTTTAGTAGCTTTAAGAAGCTCGTCGTAAGAGACCCTCACGAACTCCTCTCCAAGGGATGTTTTCAACAAAGCTTTTCTTGGTCTTCTCTTCCAATAAATAGCAACCACAAGCATTAGAACTATCAAACAGAGACCCAGGCTGGTAATTATGATGATGATTTTTGAGCTAAGATGATACCCAGGCTGATAATTATGATGATGATTTTTGAGCTAAGATGATTGTTCTGCTTCTTAGGCTTAAGAATGGGGCAGGCTGGTAAGTGCAAATCAGGAATACCCCCACATAGATTCTTGTTTCCAACAATGGAAATCACACTTGTGTTACTAAAACTATGTTTCAATGGCATCTCACCTTCTAAATTATTGAAGGACAAGTTTAACATCTCAAGAAAAAGAAGTTTCTCTAAACCTCTCGGAATTGTGCCAGACAAGTTGTTTTGAGATAGATCCAAATGCACCAGGCCTTTCAAGGCAGCAAAAGAGGAAGGGATGCTTCCATGAAATGAATTTCTGCTTAGAAGAAGATCCTCCAGTTTCAGACAGTCTCCAAGAGCAGCAGGAAGTTCGCCTGACAAATCATTTTTAGAAATGTCCAGTATCTCTAAATTCTTCAAGGAACCAAGCTCCGAAGGAAGCGAACCATTAAAAGAGTTGTGAGCTAAGCTAATGGCAATGAAAGAGGAGAGAAAGCCTATTGTTTTAGGCACAGAACCACCAAGGTGGTTGTGAGATAAATTCAAAATTTGCAAACCTGTAATGTGTTCAAGGCTTGGAGGGATGCTTCCTGTCAGATTGTTGACGTCCAGAAAGACTTTAAAGAGTTGAGTGAGATTGCCAATGGATTCTGGGATTGAACCAGATAACTGATTTTCATATAAATACAGAACTTCCAAGTTTTGAAGCCTCCCTATATCAGAAGGAATAGAACCTGAGAGAAAGTTCTTATTTAAGCCAAGTGTTTGTAGGTTGACAAAGTTTGGTATACCAGCTGGGATGTTCCCAGTCAACTGATTTTCTCCTGCATTCAAATACTGAAGTTGGGTCGAGAGATTGGTGAAGGAATTGGGTAAAACACCACCAAACCCGTTATCATGTATTCCCAGTATTTGTAACTTGGTGCAATTAGTTAAAGAATCAACAAAACTTAGATCACCAACAATCCCAGTGCCTAGATTATTGGTATGCAAATTCAATCACCAAAGCTCATTCATTCTTCTTCCAAGATTAACAGGAACTGGCCCGAATAATCCATTGATAGCGAGATCAAGAACACTCATCGAAGATATATTCGAGAAAGAAGCTGGAAAACGCCCGGTGAATTGGTTTGCTCCCATAGCAATTGCAGCAAGGCTTGGGAGGGTGGAGCCGATATCAGAAGGTAGACTTCCTGTTAAGTAGTTTGATGACATGTATAATTCTGTTAAGGTGGAAATGTTGTAGAGGGAAGGAGGAACCTTACCAGACATTTTATTTTCACTTACGCCAAAGAAGAACAAATTTCTGAGATGGCCAATCGATTCTGGAATGTTTCCTTCAAGGTTATTATCAGATAAAGAGAGCTTCTCAAGAAGGGAAAGATTACCAAGAGATGGAGGGATATTTCCATGCAGATTGTTGGCAGAAAGAGTTAGATGATTCAGCTTGGAAAGAGAACCAAATGCTGCTGGAATTTTCCCAACAAGATCATTGTAATTCAGGTTAAGGACTCTCAAGTCCAAACAGAACGATAAATTGCTCGGAATCTCTCCTTGAAGAGTGTTGGAGGAGAAATTCAAGGTCTGCAAGTGTGGCAAATTGCTGATTTCTTGTGGGATGTTGCCTTTGAATCGGTTGTCCTGAAGGTAGATGGACCTAAGGAAGCTCAAATTGCCAATGAAGGGTGATATAGACCCTGCCAGCCTTTGAGACCTCAAGTCCAGCTCTATCACTCTCTGATGTCGACGTCCACATTTTACTCCATGCCATTGGCATAGATTCACGGAACTGTTCCATGAACTCAATGCCCCAAGGGGATCTTCAATGATGGAATCTTTGAAAGCGAATAAAGAGATTTGATCCGTTTGATTACTGAATACGGGATGGGCAGTGTACAGAGCAGGTGCTAAGCTAAGCATCAAAATCATGCCTAAAAGAGTTGTTGTTTCCATAGCTTATGAAGCTAAATAATATGATTCTTTGCCAAGTTCAAAAGAGAACTTACAGGTACTTTAATATAATACAATGTATGGTTATCATCATCCCATATTCCTGTTTATGGTTGACATCAAGTCAACCATCATTTATCATGTTCCACAGTGCTATCCACCTTCTTAGACACCGTATAGAAAAAATTGTCCAAGAAGATGACTGAAGTCATTCGACCTAAATTGTCGTCATTGTCATGAGGAAATTTTTATATTTTCTTTTAAATGCAAGACATCTTGCTTTCCACCTACCATATGATTTTCCAACGCGAAATTAAAGACTATTTTTTATTTTTTTTTCCCAATTCTGATATAAGCATGTATCTTACATTTCCATTGTTGAATGCAACGTGTGTTGATGAAAGAGGTTTTCATGGCACAAAGACAACGCAGCCCAGACGATCATTATGATACCAAACCATGACCCACGTCATGGGTTTGGAGCACGTATTGGACACAAACATTGAATTCACTCTTAAATCCAATATTTAGTTGAAAGTTGGGATTGGTTACAAGTAGCAACCAATCTTAACAGTACCTTTTGAGTGATGCTATTTTTTTTTTTAATACTATTTATTTTTGACAACGTAAAAATATTTTAAATTATAATATTTTGTTTTATTTTATTTATAATTATAATTTTTAAAATGATTGTTAATACTTTTATTGGAAATAATTATAGTATTTTTTAAAATATAATTGTGTTTCATAAAAAATGATTTCTAATATTTGTATCAAATTTAATAACTAATTAATTAAATCAAATTTTATTAAACTTATTTTTAATCCAATATGATGATGCACCAAACATGTGATAATATTAAATTCAAATTAATTTATTTAATTCAATCTAATCCAATGTGATCATCCAAACAAGGTGACAATGATTATTAATTCATTATGATAGTAAATTTGGACCCAAGGGAAAAAAAAATGGAGCCAAGATGATTGTTCTCCTTCTTAAATTCTTGAATTGGGCCAAGCTAAGAAATGCAAAAAAGAAAGTAAATATCAGTACTTATTATATTCTTAATAATTTTCTTATTTTATATGATAGATATTATATATATCTCTAAATATTCTCAATTCTCAATATTTATACTAATACTTCTATATTTCACATTTCGATGTTTTCTCCAAGGCTGATAATTACTTCCTTGATGAGGAACACCCCATAGGAATTCCTATATTTGGCGATCGAAATCACACTTCCACTAAAAAGAAGTTGTCTCCTTACTAAATTGTTTTGCAACTCTGTAGTAAAAAGTTAAGATAGAAAGTTTTCAAAAAAAAAAAAAAAAGTTAAGATAAAAATGCAAAAGAATATCGATTTTAACACTTTTCTAATACTATATGTAATTCCTTTAGTAAGCACACCTCATCAAATATTAAAATAAAGAATAATTCCAAAAAATCTATTGTAGTTTATAGAAATATCATTTTTACCACCTATGATTTCATTTTTATCCAAAATTTCTCATACCCTCAATTTTTAATTTACACTTGGTTTAAATAATATAAAAAAATAAAAAAATAAAAAAGGAGATTAATTTTAAATTGAAGTTGAAGAAAAATTGAACCAAAAAATGAGAAATGAAAAAAAAAAATTCCAATCGATATCTTCATGTTGAATTTGAAGATCTGGAAATGTTTAATTATCTTCAAAAAATAAAAATAAAAATAAAAAGGGGACTAAAATAAAAATATATATAGTACAAAAGGAAATTTTTTTTTAAAAAAATCCAAAACTTCAAAGAGGATCTGAATTGGGTTTCCAACGGCTTGAAACCCATAAATCCAATATCCCAATCATCAACATCAATCCCATAAACCCAAAAATCCCTTACAAACTTGGAAACCAAGCCATCAAATCCCAACACCACCATCATCGATTCACAACAACAAATCCATTAAATCCAAACTAACATTCTTAAACCCAATTAAACTTAAACCCCCACATCACTACCACTACCAATCAAACCCACCACCATCATCGTCAACTCAACCAACATCACCCACCCAAACTGCACATTGGTTGACGAGGTGGGGTTAAAGCTCTAGGGAGCAAAGAAGTTGAGGTTGAAGGGAAATGTGAAGGAAGATGAGAGAGAGAGAGAGTAGTGAGGTAGGATGGGAGCATCAAAATCAATAGAGGAGATGAATGGATCAAAATGTGGTTTCAAACGCGTCGGTGGAGATAGGTGATGGCGGCGATGAGATAAGTGGAAGGAGAAGAAGAGAAGAGAAGGGAATAAGAAGAAGATGATGATAATGATAAGTTGAGTGGCGACAAAATGGCTTTTTGGTGTTTTATTTTTATATTTTAATTATTGTATTATTTTAATTAATTAATTATTTTATTAATTTTATGATATTTTACGTTTAATATTATTTATTTTGATTTTCATATTTAATTAATATTATTTTAATTATTTTTATCACATTTTTCATTTTGTCCCTAAGTCAAATGATCAACTATATCAACCTAACAAAATCTATAACTGTCATTATTGTCATTTCATATGTTTCCAGAGGGTGTTTTGAGTGTTTTTAAATGTTAATGAAGATTTTGGATAAAAGTGAAACTATAAGTGATAAAATAAACATTTTTTACAAACTATAATAGATTTTTTGGGATTACTCCTTAAAAAAATATCCTAATTTACAGGAAAACAAAATTTTTGATGATTTTTATTTATATATATGTAATACAATAAAATTTTAAAATAATATTGTTTATATTAGGTGGGAGTTATTATAAATTAATATTGTTTATATTAAGTGGGGGTTATTATAAATTATAATTTTTTTAAAACAATCTTTACTAGAGTGTATTTGCAAAAGGGATGTACATACAGTTTCAATGGGATGCAAATACCGTCACTCAATAAAAATTTTGTTCAAGGCCTAGACCAGGCAAACTCACAAATAATTTAACGAATCGGCCTGACATAAACAATAATAACAAAAATCAAAGCTGAAAATTGATTACAACCCCATTGGATATTGCTTTTGAGAAGTTAAAATTTGATTATTAATAATTTTGGCATAAGAAAACTGTTGGAGTAAAATTTTCAAAAGTGATTATTTGAATAGATTTGGTCGCAATTTTAAGAAATTGGTGGGCATCAAGCCTAGTATGGCATTGTTGTAGGTAGGTGTTGACATACGAATCTGGTTGACCAAAGTTATTGACGCAATACCTGTAATTAAAGAGAAAACAGAGACAAACACAAAAGAAGGAAAGAAGAGAAAGAACAACTATAAGAGGTTTTTACGTGATTCGGCCAAAAGAGATGCCTATATTCACGATTGCTCCTCTGATAATTTTTGCAGAGTAACAATATGCTATTAAGTATTGTGTGTGTTTACAATGAATTTCAACCTCTATTTATAGCATAGGACGTTACAATTTGAGTACAAATAAAACAGGAAAGAATATCATGTTAAATACAATTCCAAAACCGACGTCTATCAATTAAGAGATATACTCCGTCAAATCAGGAATTTCATTTTATCTTTAATTCTGGCAGTTGATTCCTTATCAATTTAAGTTGTTGCCTTTTTGGAAAAATTTTCTTAATGTGTGCTTTAAGCTACAGGTTTAGCCTCACTAAGACGACCTCGAGTTAAGCATAAGCGAGATGAATCATGGCTGACCTGCGACCTGCGTGCTGTAGTAACCTGATCACTTCAACGAGCTAGACATTTACGAACTGAGCTTTTGCATATTGAGCCAATCCCTTGGATCAATCTGTTAGGGTTTTACCAGCTCATTTATGAAGCCCAAAATATACTTATAACATCAGCCCCCCAGTTCTCAGTGCGTTCTGTGAACTAAGAGCTTGAGCCCGCTGGTAAAAGCTTATGCATCATATCTTGTCGTCCCGCGCCTTTTCACATTCCATCCCATCACTTTGACACGTGGCAACTCTTCGGGTGACTACACCACTAACACGTCTCTTGTCATGCGCATTTAATACACACATCTCTCAACTAATAGCGTATGATGACAAAAACCATAACTCGTGTTGTATCGTTAGATTTAAGACGGATGGATTGCCATCAGATGGTTAGAATCCCGCACTTTTATATGAGTAAAACCTTTTCGTTTTCCCTCTTATTTTTTCATTTTCAAAACCAGAGTCTTCATCCTTTCCTTTCGTCTCACTTCCTTGTGCCGGTTTTCTTAGGATTCAATATCTTCGACGATCAGAATCATTCATTCTTAAACAAGCATTTACAGTAAATTTCACGACTAGCTCCTGGCTTTTTCCGTTTTTTGCGCACATTATGCTTTTTTCGAAATTTGAAACTTGCTTAAATGCTTCGTGTTCTTGATTTTGAATGCTTTGTTGTTGATTGCAATTTTTCATTTCCTGTTGATTTGATCTTGTTGTTTGATCATTTGCGACCTGTTTACTATTTGTGACTTTTATACATGCGAGCTGTAAAATGAGATATTTGTAGGCTATTAGCTCGTAAGTCGTTAACTCGTAGGTAGAGGCCCCTAAAACTTTAGCGATCTATGTGGCATTTGTCACCTGTAGACTAGGGAGTCCCTTATTAGGGGACTTAGACATTTAGGCATAGTCTGTTTGCGGCGACTTAACTACTCCTTTTTATGCATAAATGTCTTTAGGTTGCAGACATCGATCACACAAAGTAGGTGATAACGACTCGTCCAGCTTAGAAGAGCTCAGATTAGACCAAGTCCGCAATATTGGTGAAGTGACTTCTCAAAGCGATGAGGTCGCTAAGCAGTTTGTAGCTCGGGTAGACTATATGATGATTCGTCAAGCTGCTAAGGAATGGCGAGTTTGCGAGTTGTTCATACATTATACCTCGAAGATAGATTATGAGGAGTTGAGGGGAATTACCTTCGAGTATCACCTTCCCAAGGGATGTCATGTGATGTCACCCACATCTAGCGACCATGCAGCTTATCCTCCCAAGGGGTTCGTTGCTGTCAGTATTCACCACCTTAGGCACGGACTTAGATTTCCAGTCCCTGCCTACATTATCAACCTAAATAGGTTAGAGTTTAGCCCATTTCAACTAACTCTCAACTCCTATTCATAGCTCACATCCTTAGCTTTGGTTTTATCAAGATCGGCCTTCCACACCTAGATCCCAAAATCCTCTACCATCTATATAGTATCAAGAGCATTGGTGGCATGCGAGATGGGATCTACTATCTCGCAGCTCGAAAAACAAGCTACAACGATCTCCTGCCTTAGAGCAACACAAAAGGCAAATCTAATATAGGAGATTACAAATTAAATTGGTTTTATATTTATATAATACAATAAATTGAATACAATCACAGTCATTGCCTCAGGCTGTGACTCGAATACAATAAGTCGGAACCTGCAAAATTGAAAAATCAGAATATGGTATGAATAAATATGAATAAATTGTATATTTAATTGTAATTTATAATGTGCAAAATAAGGCCTATTTATAAGCTACAAAAGTGAATCAAATCTTCTAAACAGGAAAGAGAATCAAATCTTTTAAACGAGAAAGAATATGATATGAAAATATTATGATATGGAAATAATATAAATAGGAAAGAATATGATATGGAAATAAGAATCTGATTAATATAGTAACAATCATGAAATTGAAAAAAGATTGTGGTGATTAGAACAATTCTTTGCTACTGGCAGCAAATGATTAACTATAAAGTCTGTATTTTAATGCTATTTATACATTAATCGTATTTGGTATCGGTAAGGTAAATAATTCAATAACCTATCTTTAATTATAAAGAGATAAAGCGCTCATTAACTATTTAATTATTAAAAAAAATAAAGAATTAATATATTATATTAATTTTTTAAAATACAGAATAATTTTATTTTCTTAAAAAAAATGTAATAATTAATATTTGGTGACCTTTGAATTTAATCTCACCTCTCCATCCTTAAACATCACTTGTATGCAGTGACATTGAATTATAAATTCATGGTTATACCTGAAAGAAAAGCAAAATTGGCTTATTGTAAGAGTGGATTAATCCGCTTATGGGGGTAAAACAAAATATTTAATCATTTTAATATTTGTTTAGGAGGGATGTTTCATTTTCATATTCTTGATTATTATTATTATTATTATTATTATTATTATTTGTCACACATTTTTCAGTTCAAGAAATTAGGAAATCTTCTACATTGATTGTAATTTTGTAGGCATATCCGAAACCACACTTGTTCTTGAATCTTGATTGATTTCATAGCTACCCCCAAAAAAATAAATAAATAAAAATAAAAAATAAAAAAACAGAAGAAGAAATAGTAAACAAAATTGATTTCATATTTATTTTGCCTCCCCTTTTTTTAGTTTTTTTTTTTTTTTTAATACGCATATGTATGAGTTTTAATTAAATTAAGTGGTATTTTTATAATAAGATTTTTCATCTTAATATGCAATCAATGTACTAATTATACATTACTTATCAAAATACAAGAGCGCACATATTTGGTGGACAAAATCATATATAAATTTTCTTTTTGTATTTTTTTTAAGGAAAACAAATATTGATTGAAAGTTTATAAATTTGAGTTTGAATTATAAACAACATGCATGATTTTCTGAAATTGCGATTTGGCATATTGCTTTAACATATACACAACATGACAACAATGCATTACATGCATATGGTGTGGATTATAATACAATTACAATGAAAATTAACAATAACATGTATCATATATGGTGTTAACATATATAGCCAGCCACCATTTACAATAACACAAATCAAGTTGGTGTTTGGATGTGAAATCTGTAGTTCTTAATATCGTCGTGGAGTTTATAGAATTTTTTCTTCTTTTACTAAAAAAAAAAAGGTTTAGAGTATGCTTATTATTCTTCAAAAAAAATTGGTGAGAAGCTCTATACATATTAAGATATTGGGGATGATTAAACCACAACAACCACATGCCAATCACACGAATTTGGTAGGTGCAAATTATCACAATGCATTAAGATCCAAAGTAACTGACATGCCCAACACGATATTTGCTATTTGGATGTGAAATCTATAGCAATATACTTGCTTAATGTTATTGGAATGTTTTCAAATTATTTTGTCACCAAAAATTTTTATGGGTTAAATTTAATAACATAATTATATTTTTTTTAGTTAACCATATATAATAATATCTATATAAATAGTTAAACCAATTAATCAGTTACAATATATAAATATATAGATATATTAAGTCATGACCTTTAAAAAAATATCTAATATTCAATTTACACAAATGATAGACGGATGAACAAGAAGAAACCATACGCTGCACGTTTGCCTATTGAAAATAATTATAATGTAATATTACAAAAGGAAGTACAACAATTATAGAGTTGAAAATACCTAGAATGAATATTAGTTATTGGAATGGAGAAGTAGATAAAATCTAAAATTAGGTTAACTTTATTTTAGTATTTTCTAATAATAAGAATTAATTAACATATTTATTATATATGTTATGGTTTGGGTTGGGTTATTTGGTTTGATAAAATACAACCCACAAAGCAATCTTAACCATTAGGGTTGCTTTTAACTAATCCAATGGATTTATTTTATTTTACGAACCCAAATCAATCAATTTAAATTTGTTTGATTTAGTTAAGTTGATCGATTTGACAGTTTAATTTTGGTGCACAACTTTCTCTCATTATCAGTTATATATTTTAGAATATTAGAATCAATTCCTTATAATGTGACTCAGCAAACAGTCTAATTTTAATAGGTCTACCAATATTTAGCAAGTTATGAGCTATATCTCTTAGTTAGGTATAGTTATTGATAAAATACGAATAGACTCATGACATAAATTAACTATTGGGAAAACATTTTTTTTTTTTGTTTCACGAGATTTGTTCAGTTAATTATATAAAAGATCAATGACACACCATACATAATTATAATTATATTATATGACATTGTAGTATGCACTCTAAAATGAAATAAAATGTGATCATATTTAACAATAAATGTCGGAAGACGACATTTGACCAAAAAAATAAAATTAAAATGGCACAAGGGGTTGAACTTGAGATTGAATGGTTCAACAGCCAAGGATCCTGCTAATCTACCAATTTTATGAGTGATATTATAATTATATGAACCTTGGCATAAATCCAGAAACGATGTAAAAAGAATGAAAATTCATTTTTAACCTAAAAAAGGTTATTTAATTGTTAATCTCTAAACAAAACGTTTCACTTACTTTAACTTAACATTAGTGGTCCACAAACATAATAACAACTTTATTAAATTCAATGTGGACTAGAAAATAATTTTTGTATATCCATACTGTTACTTACATAATCTGATATTATTATCAGGGATTTATCGCCATAAAATATAGATGAACAGTTTGAAAACATATTCCCATAATATTAGAAGATATCAGAATCCCGATAAGAGAAAAATTTCTCATACATGATAACAAATACACATAATGAAATTTGAATCACTGCCACACGTGGGAAAAAAAAAACGCTCTAACTTCTGGAATTATAAGTAAATTAATCACTTGATGTGTAAGTAAACATACAAATTGAAATGCCAATTAGATTGTGATCAACCACACTTCTAAATTGTAATGGCATTTAAAGATCGCTAACCTACTAATTCAATAGCCAACTATATCCTGCTCGAAACAAACGATTCTCTAGTAAAAATGGGTGTGTTTTTCCATCATGGGGAATGTATAATAAGGATGAGAATGACCTCAAATCACAGAATAAAGATTCTAAAGTGGAAAAAGTACAACACGAGTGATAATAAATAATATACAGAGACCAAAATATGGCATTTACCATAAATATGAAGCCAGCCCGGCAGGTACAAATCCTGTAAAATTGCTTGGTTTTTGAACTGTGAAGCTCAAAAGCAATTGCCACCATAAGTTGGCCTCATAGGAGGACACTAAGTTGAACAACTGGTTATTGAAGATCCACAAGAAGGTTTATCTACACCTAATGGTAAGAAAACATAGTTCCATGAACATTTTATACAGCCAAAGGAAACCTTAACAGAGCTCGGTTTCAAACTTCAAAGAAATGCCCATGCTGAAGAGCTCTTGACACAATAATTTGGCTCCATAAGGTACATTAACCTTAACAATGTCATCTACAGATTCACAAAGGCGGCAATAGGGACCTCTAATCTTGCGTCCATTGCTCACTGCACGTTGGATCACACTAGCCACATTCTTGCATTTTTGGCAGATGTGCATCTGAGAGGAGTCACTGAGAGTAAAGAGGCGTTCATGCAAGTTCGCTGATGCACCATGGGCTATAAGGCAGTCACGCTCCATCTCACCAAACTTGATCCCACCAAATCGTTTCCTGTCTGCAACTGGCTGTCGAGTGAGCGGGTGGACTGGCCCTGTGTTGCGGAATTTCACTTTGTCTTCAGCCATGTGAACAAGACGCTGGTAGAATGTTGGACCCATGAATATTAGTGAACGAACCATTTCACCAGTACGTCCATTGTAAACTCTTTCTGTTCCCCATCTTGAAAATCCAGCCCTGCCACATATAAACCAAAGAAGTAACTCAATCCGAGAACCATTACAAAAAACAAAACAAGATTAAACTCGAACATAATCCCTGAGCCATGTAACTTAAGTAGGAGAAAACGAATTCAATTTGACAAGACCACATAAACTTGAAATGAAACAGAACCAAAGAAAAAGGTTAAACCACATGCATCTCAAGTAGGGCTTTGGTGCGGGATCTCATGATGCAGACATGCAAACCAACTAAAATAAATAGAATCTATACAATCTGTAGTTGTTTACTTCCAAAAGGCAATATTTTGTAAACTTCTCTAGAGATCTGACTAAAAACGTTTTCGTCATTGACCTCCCATGTAGAAGATTGCTACAAATTTCAAAAAGATTTCAAGAGACACAAAATGTCAAGGGAGTTACATGACAAATTTAACCAAGATGTGCTGACAATTCACATAGCTTAATACAGTTGAATGAAACTTGCCTTATCTAAAGACGAATTAATTAGGAATCAAAGAGACACTATGCATGGTGCGGTACTAACATAAAATCAACACTCAAGGAGACACTATGCATGGTACAGTACTAACGTAAAATCAACACCCAAGTACAACATATTAAAACCTGTGAAGCTGTTCTGTTATGGCATCAATTGAGAGAGTGGAGAAAGGAGTGGCATATTTTTTCAAACCACCACAGGCTATCCCCTTCCCTAAGGCAGCCTCCAAAAGTTGGCCAGGAGTTTGTCGTGAAGGAAAAGCATGTGGATTTATCACAATATCTGGGACTATTCCCTGTATTGTGAAAGGGAAATTCTCTTGGGCCTCCAAAAAACCTAGAACACCCTTTTGCCCATGCATACTTGAGAACTTGTCTCCGAGAGATGGGGATCGCACCTGCATTGAGAAATCATAAAATCAACAACAATATGACCAGAGTCATTAACTTTTTTTGAGGTGATTCCATTGAATCAGAATGCCTACCAATAATCCCAAACCCCCCCCCCCCCCCCCCCCCCCCCCACACACACACAGATATATATATATATATATATATATATATGTTATATAGCCATATAATTTTGCTTTTCTATCACCATGTATAAAATCATCTGCTACATACACATTTGTTAAACAAAGCACAAAGATCTACACGTATCTACAAAAGAGTGTGTGTATATGTGCAGCATATTGTAAATTCAAATAATAAAATGGCTGGCTTTACCTGTCTGAGAGATACTACTGCAAAATTCTTTCCATCATCATTAGAAGACAGGACCACTTTCTGAACCATGCCCCGCTCTGTGTGTTTCAGTTTGATACTGTGGTCAGCAGATTCTGCACACTTCCCTATGACAATGTCACCGCTCTGAAGGTTGGCACCAATGTATGGGAAACCATCATCATCAAGGCTATCAACACGTCCAATTTTACTCTGTACTTTGCCAAAGTTGATCCACTCATCAGGCTTCCGCCTCTTGTCCTGCGATTCCTTGTTATCAACCTCTGCCTTGTAGCTTCTGATATGCTCAGACCGAAACATACCACGCTCCATTGAGGCTCTATTCATCACCAAGGAATCTTCTTGGTTGTACCCCAGATGAACATTGACGGCCACAATAGCATTCTGACCATTGTAGATTTCAGGCCTCGGCAGTATTCCATTTTTTCCAAAATGATGATCAGGTTTTCCAAGACAGTCAGATGTCATTGTCCGAAATAGCGGCCTTTGAGGATAGTACAACTGGTGAGTCAAAGTATCCACTCTGATATTGGGATTGGTTGTTGGAAAACCAATTGCTTGCTGCGAATGCTTTTGAGCTTGATATAGAATCCTCCTTGCATGATTATGGTTTGCAAATGGAATGAGTCCACAGCTCAAACTTAATAAAAAGGACATATCAAGTTCACAATGCGTATACTTTACAGGTTTCTTCCCTCCACTGTCGTTTAGAAGGTATTTGATATCCCATGCTACACAGCAGTCCTCTTCTTCTTCAATTCCAACAAGCTCAATGATTCCCATGTCCAGGAGAGCTTGGAAGGAATAACCTCTACTTTTAAATGACTTAACCCTGCCCAAATTCTCAACAACCAAAAGAGGGCGTAAGATCCTCCCAGCATCAGTAAATATTCTTACTTCAGCTTGCTGTTCATCTCTTTTGATTTCGACCTACAGCAGCAGTTAGAAAAGTAACAAAATTAACCCAGATAAAACCGCACTAACAATACACATCACAAGAAATCCACTATTGGAAGTGTTAAAGGATGAGCAACAAGAAATATAATAAATTTCGGGCATAGTATTATAAAGTTTCAAGTTTGCTCCCAAGAAGATTCTCAAAGTAAAACAGAATTATAGGCAATTAATATTAAAAGAAAACTCATCTGGAGGACTTGAATCTAACAAATTAGACAATGGAAACATACATTTCAAATTTCATGAGATTAAAAGTCTTTGGCCAAATAAGGTAGATTCAAGCATTTCAGTAATCTTATCTAAACATCAGTTAAAAAGTCACCAGTTCTTGCTCTTCTGATTACAATTTCTCTTTTTTTAAGAAAATGAAAACCCCAAAATCCCTCAACCTTTCTAGGACCATCAGGCTCTAAATTGGGGATTGATGACAGGCCTTACAATCTTGCAGTCGATAAACTCAAGAGATATTGTATATATATCAGGTAGATGGCTCCAAGGGGATTTTAATTTATGACATCTTGGAAAACATTTAATACAAGACGTAATAATCCAGAGTGATTAACTGAACGAAGTCAGTATGCATTGCCACTAACAGAAGAGAAACAAAAGTCTCATATTCCTCAGTCAAGAGAAACAGAAGCAGCTTCCTACAACTAAAGAACAGTTAAAAAAATAACAAATTCTGTTAACATACACTGCCTAGGCAAGACATTCACATTGAGGTAACCTATCAGCATTTGTAGATCTATAAATTTAGTTTATAATTCAGTTGTAAAATATACCGAAGACAATTAAAAAATTATTAAGCAATATAAATTTACTTGCATGAGCCACATAACAGTTGCTTATGCATATTCAGAACTGATACTAACTGTTCATTCAAATAAAGTTTTAATATCCTGGTTCACTCAGATGGGCTCAACTATTGCTGAGAAAGGACACTGGCTAACATTTCATAGATGAAATAATTAAAAAAAAAAAAACCTGATGTGGCAACTCTTTCGTGCGCCGTTTACTTCTTAGATTCTCAACCAACAAGAGAGAATCTTCACACACTCCAACCCAATCGCCATTTATGAAAATTTTATGCTTTCCTTCCAATGAAGTTGAAGTATCATCTACCAATTTCTCCATCCCACAATCAAGCAATTGAACAGTTATAGGTTCCAATACAATTGTACTAACAAGTCCAGTGACAGCCAAATTTTTCACAAGCCCACAATTTTCACCATCTGGGGTAGAAAGAAAGCAAACCCTACCCCAATGAGAAGGGTGTCTGCATCAAAAAAATCAAATTATAATGATTAACTGTCATCTCTGCAATTTTCAACTACCAACAACAGTAAGAAAAAACTCAGTATCACAGAGACCAATATGCCTGTACTACTGGATGCATCTTTTTATGTTTCAACCATAAAGTTCAAACATTTTTAATGAAAAATTCATGAAATGACTACAGATGACTCACTCAATATTTGGAGATCAAACACTATCCGGTTCAGTTATTTGACAAACATGACACAATCCATCTTTTAAATCTTCTGATAATGGGATAACTAAAAGTAAGTGAAAATGTTTTTTATTTAAAAAAAAAAAAAAAAAATCTAAACTTTAGATGAGATAAAAAACTAAATAAATCTGTGGTCAATGGTCATCCTGGCCAAAAAGTAGATCCACAAGCTACTAGCTTTGTAAAAAAGCAAGAGGCAATTAGAAGTTCACCTATTACACCATCAATTTACATAACTGGTGCAGACAACGGCAGTTTATGTACATAACTTTTCACAGCACCCTAGATTCACTTCTGCTATCCCCACCGCACACGTTGTACCAGAGGAGATAAAATTAAATCATATCGATATTTAGGCCAAGATATCTTGGAACAAGGAACCCAATTTGTTTCATCTATTATACTCAGTAAAATGGACGATAACACGAATTTACTTCAGCTCCCCTATACACAAAATCGCTAACTGTTATTCCTGATTTCCAGGTAATTATTTCTTCAAGCTGTTTGTTTTAATTTCAAACAAAAAAACCACTAAAAACAAAAAACCACTGACCTTTTCATTGTTAACTACACCCTAAACTGATCATGGGACCTACAACTTTTACAAGCAGTATATTGCTACCATTTTGGAGAGAGAATTAGAAAACTCTCAAATATTAATAACTATGATGTTTCATTATGCATCAATTTTCCAGTAACATGGTCCAGACAGGCTTTAATGGGCATCAATATCAAGTATTAGTAATCAAGATAGAGTTATGATTAATTTTACAAATTATTAACTACATACACAGGTCAATGTCAACATATATGATTTTTTTCACAAGATTGTCAAGATTATAAGACTAAAACACAAGGTAAGATATAAAATCAAATAAGTTCAGCAAAACTTACGGGTATCTGGCATCCCCAACCTTGCCTGTGTACTGAACCTGCTGTCTTGTTCTCCTTAAATCAACCATTGTTTGCAATGGATTTGCTCGCCCAAGATTTGCAACTACACCAGAAATCCTTTCCATTCGCTTATAAGGATGCGACCATGCTCCAGTTGAGAATGCTCTAGAAAGACCATTGGTTACTATGGAAGCATCAAGATAGTAATCAATCTGACGCACAAGACGATCTTCACGGAGATCTTTCTGCAAAGTTTTTGCCATACGCCTGCGGGCATGTGCAATATGTACTTTCAACTCTCGTTCAAGCAACTCACCAGCCAGCTCCAACCTTTTGTTTCTAAAATTATCCCTATTGTCACATTTTCTATTGCCTGTATACGCCTGTAAAAGACACTTCACCATATATCCAAGGAAGCGAGCCTTTTGCTTTGGGCTATTGAGACCAGGAAACAAATACATGCTAATACACTTGTCAATGCTTTCCTCAGGTGGATACTGAGTATCCTTTATAAGTTTGTTTACATAACCAAGAGCTACCTTCTCGCTGCGGAAACCCTTGCATTGCTCATCAGCATCATGAATCGTGGCAAGCATTATATTCAAAATGCTGGCATTGTCACCACTATAATCAATGAGATCTACAGCTTCTTTGTCTGAAAAGACACCAAGAGCAAAAAATAATATCCATAAAGGGATCTTGGTGGACAAGAAATACACAACAAGGGCTTTCTCTACTCCTTTAATATCTTCGTCTTTGGACATTGCTTCTAGTCTAATAATTAATCTGTTCCTCTTCATCTCTGACTTGTACGCAACTGTCCAACCCTGATTACTTGAAACCCAAAGCCTCTTCATGCAGATTTGCTCTTGTGCAATGAATGCCTGTGATCACGGCTTACTTTTACTATGAATATGCCAAGTAAAATAAGAGTGGATATACAGACATCATCAGGATAATTGTGTAACATATTCAAGTTATGTCCAGCATTTTTTGGGCGCAAAACAACAGAGAACAACTTATAAAGGAAATGACAGGATCATAGAGCAAGCTTTAAAAAGTCAATAAAACTGCTCATCTGCACTATCTAGGCAACATAGGAAGTCCAAAGAATGAATATACAGCCAATAATTTTGAAACAACCATTCAAGATGTTTAACGATCTTGGAATTACAAGCCTATTATGTGAGGTGAAAACTAAATTATATGACACAGCCTGACAACATCCTGAAGTCTATTAATTTCCCTTCTGGTTATGACTTATCAATGATAAAACCATGCCTGGTACAGAAATTGAAATGTTTCTTATCCACTCACCAACAAATTTACCAATAAATCAGATCCACTAATCAGCAAATTGATTTACTTTTAATAAGGTGAAGATAAAACTAATATTTCCTATACAATTTTGGCTACATAATAAACAATAACTAATTTGGCATTCAGGTTCAAGAATTTAAAGTCATCATATGAGATTAAGGCTCAAACTGGCAAGCATTATACACACTAGTAGCACTTCAAAACAGGTTGATAAATTTACAAATTATCAAAGCATGTCAATTCAAGATTATCAACCTTTGGGAGTTATAGAAAAAATTAGTCAAACAACATTAGCTGCCATATGACTATTCAAGGGATATATCTCCACAAAAATAAAACCATTAATAACTTTGACATTTATCCAATTGACTATACATGCTACAGGAAAAAAAGAAAAAGAAAAAAGAATGAACTTTAAATATTTAGTAGTATAAATGTAGAAATCAAAAGGCTCCAAATTCACCTTCTCTGCACCCTTGATCAAGAAGTAACCTCCTTGATCAAAAACACAATCATCTTTCTCCGCCTCCTTCATCCAGCAGAGGTCAGACTTCACCATAACTGGGATCCTCCCAATTATAATATCCTTCGTCTCTTCTTGTTTAACAACCTTGTCAATATACTTTTCTTTACCAGTCTTGAATTTGTCACTTTTGACAAGTGTCTGAGAGTAGACCTGATAAATTACAAAGTTGAAACATAGTTTATTAAGGAATCAAAGACAAGGGAAAACGCTTTCTGACAAATGGAGACTCTTTGCATTTTCAGCGCAACTGCACTGTCTAGTCAATGACAAGAAAACTATGCGAAAATAACAAAATAATAAGCTGAAAGTTCAAATTATATAAACTTGTATGGATCCACACTTCAATGCCAATTGAAGATTCTTTTAATTTTCAAGCCAACAGTTCTGGTGCCATTCGAAGCCTCCAATGAGATATAACATTCAACTTATTGTGAGTAGAAATCTGTAATTAAAAAATCAGATATCATAAGAGAGACACTGATTATAGCATCGACAATGACATCAGGCAAAATGAGCACTACATTAATAAAAAACATTACCAACGAAAGCTTAAAGTGTTAATAAGTTTACACTCTTAGTGAAGGAAAACTACAGTTTATATTCACCTGAAGGTGAACCGTTACTTTCATCCTAGATGAATATGTCATATTTTGAAGCCTTGCATGCCTAGGAAGCAGAGTACGCTCCTCACCACCCTCAGTACCAGCCCAAAAGCTTGGCTTATCAAGTGTGACCTGGCCAAACCTCACCAAAGCACGTAACCACTCCTCTCCCTTCTTTGGACCATAAGCAGGCTCAATTATAGTCTCACCAAAAGAATCAAAGACCTTCTGGAGACCATTGTTTATGAAATCATTGTATGAGTTGATTTGGTGACTAATCAAACCATATTCGTTGAAAAAAGACATAGATGCCTTTTTACAGAAATTTTGGAGAAAATCTGCTCCCAGGTCATGTATGCTACTGGAGTCAGAAAGTTCATTGTCATCTAAATCCATATCATCTCCATTTGAAAACTTCCGATCCATTGGACTCAAAATCTGCAAAGCAACCAAGTGCAAAATGATCAAAAGCGTAAACTTTTATCTGCAGAAGAGATCGTGTAATGAACGTCAAAGTCTAACACCTAATTTTCCAAGAATAAAACCCAAATAGAGAAATAACTAGTTTTTGAATCTGCTGGCTTCTTCAATAGTGGAACTGAGAATCTGAGAATCATGCCCTGATTATTTCAAATATTTCACTACGAGAAAATGAGATAATCAATAATGCCAAAGAAGTTGATGCTGAGTGTAATTCTTCCACTACTACCAACGTATCAAAAGCAATAAATACAATATCTAAAGCACTTGGATATGATCTCCATTTCTTCATTATATATTGCTTATTTGTACCTTACTTTCCAGCAAACTCAGAAGCCATTTTCCTAAGTATCCTCTTAAATAAACATCATTTCTAAGTCCAATTTTTTTTTTTAATATTAAACAAGGAATTTTACTGCAAAAAAAAAAAAAAAAAAAAGGAATATATAAAAAGAAGAGATTTTAACAAAACAGCCCCATACAAAAGTTAAGAAGCAACCCACGCAGGCTAACAAAAACCACCTAGCTAACAAAAGAAAGAGCCTTTGACGAGAAATATAGGGCTCACAAATTAAAAGGAAACACAAAACAATACACTTTTTTTTTTTAAACTATCACAAATTTGAGAGTTATGGACTAAGCCAACCTCACTTTCATCCCAAAACGATAACATCTATCCATAGTATTCATTTTTCTAGTACAATATCAAATTATACTTTTGGTTTCCCATGCATTTTCCAATCGCACACAGATCTATTTCCAAAACACAGAAAAAACAAAGCACAACACTTTCCTAAAACAAAACACTTAAAACTTTTGTTTTACATCCAAAAACCCAATAACCCCCACCCCCCAACCAAAAAAAAAAAAAAATTATCACTGCATCCGAATTATCATCCAAAAAAGAGAGGGAAAAAAATCCAAAAAACATCATCACCACTTCAACATTACAATCCAACTATAAGAGCAAAAACAAAAACCCAACCAAAAAAAAAAAACCATCAATGCTTCAATATGACCCCAACAACAAAAACCCAGATAATTTGACACCAAAAAAATACCATCAACTTTTTATAAAAAAATGACACCAAAAAAAAAGAAAACCCAACAAAGAAGGAAAAAAAAAACACATACCATCAATGGTTCGACATTATAATCCAAATATGACCCCAACAACAAAAACCCAGATAATTTGAAAAAAAAAAAAATCATCACTGCTTCAATATTATAGTCCCCCCCCCCCCCCCCCACACACACACAGAGATATATATGTATGTTTATGTATATATATATCATCACTTCACAGCAGCAACATTATAATCCAAAGACATGATAGACAAAAAAACACAAACCCAGAAACCAAAATAAAGAGAGAAACTTACAGTGAGCTTTGAGTGGACTAAAACCCTAAGCCCTTTTGGTTTCTGCTAAAATGGGAGATTCACACCTACCACCTGCAAAAAATAATCAGAACTTTCCAGGGTTAATGGACACCCTCTACTCTCATGCAACCCAAAACGATTTGTGTTTGTGTGTATGCTGATGGGTTGCAGTGAAAATCTCGAGAGACTTGACTTCTTGTGAGTAAAAGCTTGCAGTTTTTTAGGTGTCACTTTCAATGTAATGGGCTCGAGTGCTGATGGTAATACGCTGGTATTTTTAGGGGTGAAATTGTCAATTTGAAGAGAGAGTGAGGATGCTCTACGGAACGGCGTACGTACGTGAATGAATACGAGTACACTGGCCCTTCCGTAATTAGGTATCGTTTGGTATTGTTTTTGAGAAGTTAAGATCGTATTATTTGATAATTTTGGTTTGAAAAAGTGATCCGTAAACTTTCAAAAATAAACGCATAGTAATAATACGTGTTGATTTCGGAAAAAGGTAGATGGAAGTCGGTTTTGTAATATGAGTATGGAATTATCTATTATGAGAAATAATGAATCTTTTAACCAAATCGGTATTAGTTTTAACCAATCAATTAAATGTGATATGATACTCGGTATTTTCATTTTTTGGGTGATTAATATAAAAGATATCTTCAAATATTCCCTATATTTGAAAAAGATAAAATTACAATTTAACTATCCAAAAATAAAATATTTATAGACAAAGTCAAGTTTTTCGTTTTATTACAATTTAGCTACCAACCGTTATGAAGTCTCCATTAAAATTGACAGTAAACAATATAAATATGGCTAAAGGACTAAAATGACCTCACCATTTTCTTTTAAAAAATTAAACATAAATGGAAATAATTTTAAAATAATTAAAATTAAAAAGTCAGTCGCACCAACCCCTTTATGTTCTTCTTCTTCTCCCACCAACCACAGTCTCCATCTCTCTCTCTCTCTCTCTCTCTCTCTCTCTCTCTCTCTCTCTCTCTCTCTCTCTCTTCTCTTCTTCTTTTTCTCTTATTCTTCTTATTCTTAAACCCAGATGAACCAAGATAAATCACCTTCATCTGGATTTGTCGATTTGAACCCAAGTGAAGTTTCATCTGAGTTCGAATCAATGAAGGTTCATTTGGGTTCATCAATTTGAACCCAGATGGGTTTTCTTTTTTTCTTTATTTTATTTTATTGATGATTTTATGTTTTATGTAAATTTTGATGATTTGGTGATTTTTGATGATTTTGGTAGTGGTGGTGGATGAGTGGTTTTTAGGTGTTCAAGGTAAGTGTCGGGGGCGCGGTGAGTGTTGGTTGGTCACCGTATGTTTGATGTTTGATGGTTGGTTGTGGGTGGGTATTAATGTAGGTCGACGTCGATGGGTGGGTGTGACTGGAAACCTAGTTTTTTGGGTTTCCAATAGCTTGGAAATCCAAGTTTTTAGAGAGGAGTGGAACCAAATTTATGGGTTTTTTCTTCCAATTTTCTTTGATTTTTCATTTTTAAATTTTTGTTGTTGAGCAGAAAGATAAAGATGAATTTTGTTTTTGATTTGTTGAACTAATTTTTGAGTGGAATGGATGAAGATAAATTTTGTTTTTGATTTTGTTGAGTTGATCTTTTTATTTCAGGTTAAAGATAGATAGTTGATGTTTTTTGGTTCAGTTGAACATGAATTTTTCATTTTTTTATTGGGGTTGTGGAGATCCTAATTGGATCTCCATTCTTTTTTCTTTTTTTTTTATTTTTATAATTTTATTTAAATGAATCTTTACCGTCCATCTTAAGATATGATTATTTTTTTATTTTTGTTTAATTAATTAATTATTTTAAAGTTTTTAAAATTTATTTTTAAAAATAAAAAATAAATAAGTTCAACGGACAATTCTACCCTTCACTCATTTGACTCCAACAGACTTTAACTAACAGTAAGGAGGTTCATTATAATAAAATGATAAACTTGACTTCGTCTGTAAATATTTTTTCCAAGGTAGCTAAATTGTAATTTGTTATTTTAAAAACATTCTTAATTTTTTTAATATTTTTATTGACATTTTCATAAATTTAGGTATGATATATTTACTGATTTGATATTTAAATTTGATTTTAATATACAATACTTATATTCCAAATACGGGGGATATATCAAAGTATACATTTATGAAGTTTAATTCTTGAGCTCAAATTGGAGTATGATTATTAAATTATAAATGCAATTTATATTTTTTCCTTACAATGCATTAATTTGTTTACCTTATTAGTAGCATGAATTAAATGTAAAAAATTCAGAAGATTTCAAAATTTACTAACATTTTTCTTAAAATAATATATAATATATAAGGTATAATCAAGACAGTGACATATATTACCTTATGAGAACCCATATAAAATTTATCAATTTTTTAAATGAGACTAAAGTACCTCTAAGATCACATGAATAAAAAGGCCAACAGGGAATGGCACAGGCTGGGTCTCACTTGGCCCATTTCAAGAAGTCCAAAGATTTTCTACGTTCAATGTAACAACCCTGCTACCGATCCCAAAAGTAGGCTTGTGCTTGATCAATTTCACAGCCAGCATTAACAATTAGAGTGGCAATATTTCCACTCCTCAAAAATTGTATGTACACCCCAAATTCGTATTTTTTAGGTATACAATATTATCCTTAAGTAAAATTACTAAAATCATAAATATTTTATTAGTAAACCTACCGATTATTAAATAAAATATCATTTATATTATATCTTTTTTACTTTGTCAATCCCTAATTTTTTTTTTTTTTGTTACTCTTTAAACTTTAACTTTTCTCCACAAAAAATTGAAAAGTCTCAAATCATTTATATAATTTTAATTTAATCATAAAAATATTATCAAATATTCAGTCACCATATCGACGTTTTCCATTCTCTTATCAAATTTTCTCACATACCAAAAAAAAGGTCACTCATTTCTTCCAATTTATTCATCAAATCAACAAACAAGCAAAAATGTATGCTTCAAATCATCCAAAAACTACAGATCTAAATCAATATTCATAATTCATCATAAAAAAGTGTTACTTAGGGTTCTATAAAATTAGCTAGTAATCATTCATGCAAGTCTTGTGATATAAATGAAAAATTAAAGCTTAAATGAGTACAAAAAATTTATGACTTTAATCATAAAAATTAAAAAAGTTCATTATCAAACCCTAACTCTAATCATTCATGCAAGTTTTCAATAATTCATGTAATCATAATTTAATTAAAAATGTAAGTCTTCTGATATAAATGAAAAATTAGGATTTGAGAGAGTAAAATAATAAAAAAATTATATTATTTTGTATTAAAAAAAAAAAAGTTAAAGGGGTTGAATGAATTTGAATTAAAATATTCGCTTAAGGTTTTGTTTCATGTACAATGAAGGTGTTAAAAAAAATTTAATGATAAGAATAGAAATTTCATAACAAGTGACAACAAAATAATTTATAATGAATCTACTTTCCGCTTTTAACACATTATATTTTGTTTGTAATTGACTCAAGGGGTGTATTTACCAAAATATATACAATAAAATTAAGAGAAAAGAGTAGTCTTTGTATTAAGTGGGATTTAAAAATGAATTAAAAAAAATTTAAATTTTTTATTGGGCGTACAAACAAAAGGGTTGTACATACCATTTTTGAGGGGTTGAAACATTGACACTCTAACAATTATAACAAGGAGTAACAAACACACTTGCAATCTGATGTCTCTTGTTGTTGCCATTTTATTTATTTTTTAAATAAAAAGCTGTGTCTCTCTTGTTTATCCATGCCTGAGTTTGGATGATAGATCTAATTTATAAGTTTTTTTTTTTTTTAAATGATATTAGCACAGAATTAAAATATCGAAAACATATTAGATGGTACTAAATGTTTAATTTATTATAAACCTCCTTTTCATTATATAATTTATTGTATTTCGGATGTGAAAAGAAAATTGAAAAAAAAAAAAAACTCCTACAGAGGTTGAACAACGTATTATCGTCCATTTGTTATACAAAGAAACACCCGACTCATTAAAGATATTATTATTATTATTATTATTTTCAATACACTTAAGTTTTGTTAATAAGTCATGTCAAATCAGGTTAAAGTTCGATCAACTTGTTTATAAACAAAAGGCATCTTGATGTGTTTTGACGAAAATTCAGTTCATTTATACCTATTTATAATCATCACAAAAAAGAAGGAAAAAACAAACATAAGATTTTGTTATTTTATTGATTGAGTAAAATTATTTATCAATAATAATTTTTAAATTAATTATACGAATGATTATCGAAAAATATCTAAGATTGTTGTCGTTAAATATCATCCGACCAAGTAGTCAAACCCACAAACATAATATCCAACTTGCACTATGCAGTTGAAGTTCTGACGCAAGAAAAATGACATAGCATTCACTCATAAACCTATTTTGAGATAAATCAAGAGCTTACAAAAAGGCCAAAAGAAAGAAAGGGGAAAAAAAAAAAAACATTGCAACATCAGGTTTTACAGCCAAATTCTATAATCAGCACTGTTCTACAACGCTTAAAACATGAATTAGTAGCTTCAACACCTATAGTATCATCAAGCTTGAGCTGCAAATTATGTACACAAGAAAATTCACATTTGAGTTGGCCTTTTTGGATCCATTTTCTGATATGGGGTGGTCATTCATGTGTGAGCAGATTGTGATGTCTGTAGTCTGGAGTGGTTGTGCTCACCTTCATAGGTGACAATTAACATTGATGAGTCCTCAGGGCATCTCTCCACATGCTTCCTTGCTGGACACCCTCTCACACTACTGCATTTATAGTACCCCCTGCATTTTCAAAACATTGTTAGTCCCCTGAGTGGTCTCTTGGAACAAAAATTGATCCAAACATGATTGGAATTCAACTTAAATTAAGTGAATTCGTGTCATTTTCGTGTTTACAGGTTGTGTTAAAAATGTTCATCTATTCCTAGACATTAGTCTATCTAGGCCGACCATTGTATGATTGTGACAAATTGAACATTATGTAACACATATAAGCCAAAAACATAATTGTGTGAACTACCTAGGATGTGGAGAACCCTTGATTGGTTTCTGTCCATATTTCCTCCACGAGTATTCATCAGGAGGAATATCTGCAACCTTGTTACTGATTGCTGGCACCTTAATGGATCTTTTTATCCTAAGTTTCCTGTAAACAAAAACCCAAAAAAAAAATAATAAATAAATAAAAGTCACTAAAACACAAACCAAAAGTATCAGAACCCAGCGTGACTTGGTAATAAAGAACGTTCATTTATCCTGGTAATGACCCGGTTCAAGTCACTCAACAAATGTCCAAAAAAAAGTGAAACAAATTAAAGTTGAACCATGAACATAGATAAAAATCAATCTGACCTTCTCTTGGAGCAGTGGCATTTACCACTACTACTGCCACACTTGACACTGCCATCTTCTCCTCTACCTCCTCCACACCTCCTCCTTGATTGGTGAGGGATTTGACTGGACGATTGTGGCACACCAATCAAATGGAAGGAGTCAAAATTTGCCACACTACAGTCCATGCTCAAAGATGATATAAGTGACTTATTTGAAGACATGGTTGGTGTGCAACTAGACCCATCAAACTTCAAGTTTATAGCACTACTATTACTCCTACCAGAATACATCATATCAGCCTGAAACTTCTGCTGCTGCAGCTGTTGTTGTTGAAACTGTAGCCTCTGGTGCTGCAGGAATTGGAAGTTTTGTGGTGCTGGTGGTGTTGGTTGTGCGAGTTGGAGAGGGGACTTGACATCAACCTGGACAGGATTTTTAGCATCTGGGGTGGTGAAGAAATCAACAGGGATGATTTGGAGAGGCTTTGGAGAGAAAATTGGTGTATAAATAGGACTATCTAGGAAGATATTTTGCGGCAAAGAGGGTTTCAAATTCCTAAACTTTCTAACTCTTCCATGGCCTAAACTAGAGCTCAAAAGAGAAACAACCCTCTTGAATCTATACACAGCCTCACTAGTCTCCACTGCCAAGTTCCTTTGATGAACAACAACTTGATGATGATCTTTATGTTGATGATGATGAGACAACACACTTAGAACCTTGTAGCAGCTCTCCACAGCTGCCTTGTTTGCTTCTTCAATCTCCTCCATAATTTCCACCAACTCTCAAGGCAGCAGCCTAAACCATACCATAAAATAAAGAGACCACCAAAATTGTTGTCTAGAGAAAACTATAAGACTATACCAAGATGAAGATAGTGATTTTTGTTTTTTTGTTTTAATTTTTTAAGGTTGAATTCTCATTATAGTGAAAAGAAACAGAAAACAAGAAGACAAAAATTGAAAAAAAGTTGTGTTTAATTTGAGCTTGGAATCCTAAATTATCCCCCAATAAAATAGTTTGAATAAAAAGGTGTGAAAGAAGACTTTGTTCCACTTTATGGAACTTGTTAAATGACCCAAAAGAAAACCAGTCCTCTCTCCTTTGATTATATTCTTAGACTAAAATTAATTAAAATAAATATAAAAATAAGAATCCAATAAAAAAAAATTATAATAATAAAGAAGAAGAAGAAGAAAAGTGTAGTGCGCTCTCTGTTCAATGTGGAGGCCATAAAACAGAAAAAAACTGAACTCCCTGCTAAAGATCCTCATTTGGGTCCCCACTAAAAACTTCTTTATTACTTTCGAAAATATATCTATATATATATATATATATATATATTAAGTTGTTTAATTAATATCGTCTTGAATTCATATTTACAGGTCAAGCGATATTGTATGCACGAACTTAGGTAAAGTAATTATAAACAACACGATCTGAATAACTTAGTAAAATAATATGGTTTAAATTTGAAAAACTGAACACGATGTGTCATGATTTAGGTTAGATTTACAAATCTGAGTGCGGATAATGGATAGTGAAAATGAAAGGAATTCGAATTTGACACAACTGGGTTGTATTTAAAAAATCAAATACCACATAAGCAACTTAGGTCAGATCTGCAAAATTATGGATGGATTATGAGAATGAAAATGAAAGGAATTCAATTTTTACTAAAAAGAGAGTCAATAAATAAAATGAATTTAATTTCATCGTAAAATGAATAGTATCATTTTTCAATAGGAATTTAATTTATAATTTGTGCTTAAGATCTATGTAATTTAATAAAAAATGTTTTAATAAAAGAAATAATCCAAGTTTAAATGGAAATAAAAAAAGAAAATTGATCATAAATTGTTAATTAAATCATATTTTTCTTATTAGAATGTTGGTTACAATTTAAGGATTCTGATTTCCTAATTATAGTTTCTAATTAATAAACATATAATAAGAAACTATTAAGGGTGACCCTGACTAAAAGTTTATACTTTAAAAATCAATTTCACTGACTTCTTTTGACAATCTATCTAATAAATAAACACAACAGTTTTGAAAAATTGTTAATTAAAAAAAATCATTCAAAAAATTCTATCAAAATCTCATCCAAAAGTAATTGAAATTAGGGTCTACATGCAAGTCCACATTGGCTTTCTCGAATGAACCGTTGGAGGATGATGGAGGGTGTGGATTGAAACACCTGGAAAATGCCCTTATTGATATGTGGACGGAATGATATTTGATTCTGGACAGCAAATTCAATCATGTCTTTTGATTTTGAAGTGTAAACTGAAGCAAAAGTGAAGTTGTTTGTTCATCAAGTTTGTTTGGTAGGTGGGACCACCAGCAAGCAGCTTGTAGCTAGTCAGTCTAGACAACAGTTGACCTGACATAGATTCTCTCTGCCATTCCATTTTAAAGTATGTTCAAATTTGTTGCTTTTCTTGCTCGTTAGATTTCACGATATCTTATCAAAGTTGATTTCACAAATTTAAAAAAAAAAAAAAGAATGATCTCATTAAAGTTTTCTCATGCACTTTTTGAAAATTTTTGTATGAAGGAATTAAGCAAGAAGTTATGTTGTTGAGTTGGTAAGCAATTTTTTATTTTTTTCCATGGACAAGGAAATTTTGATGTACAAAAGGTCTTGAATTTAATTTTATATAAAAGATAATTAGAAATCTATTATACCAATTATTGAAGGTTCACTGAGATCTATTAAAATTAATATAAATTATGTAAAAATATGTTTTATACATGTTAGCAAATACTTTGGGTGGGACTCAAACTCTTATTATAAATACGAAAAAGATGTGCAATAATCACTTTAAGGTATGAATATTTTTTTAATACCATTTATTATATCGACAACTAAAAACTAGGTTATTAATAAATTAAATTAGTGTTTTCTACCACAAAGTCACATTAATAGTAGCACTCAAATTATGAATTTAATGTATTGAAATTACTTTTTTTTCTTAGTTGGGCCGGGAAATTTAAATTTGAATCACAGTTTTGTTGAAAGATATGACTATTGATCTAATTATATCTAAGACCACATTAACTTTAGTGATTAGATAGTATAAATTTATACATAAAATAATGAAAACATTTTGTTAAAAGATTGAATAAAGTTTATATTTGTTCCAATTCTCACGAGAGTAAATTATATTTTCATTTTAAAAAAATGAATTCAGTTTTTCTAAAAGTTATTACAAGTTTGAGTTTCAAGTCATTTAGCTCCTTTAAGTCCATTTTTCAATAAAACACACACACACACACATATATATAAGATAGATGGCAAATTTGATTTGGCTAATTCATATTGCTGATTTGAACTTTACAGAATGTGAAAGATATTGACTTGATAATTACTAACGTAAGTAGCACAACTTTAAGTAATCTATTTGAATGGTTTGTGTAAAAGACAATATTGCTTTTAAAAAGGAAAAAAAAAATGTTGAATAACAACTGAAAATTTTGAAATGTGATGGTTTCTTTACATGGGTTCATAGTCCTACCATTTTTTTTCCTTTCACGAACTTTGAGTCCTCAAAGAATAAGTATCTATATACCTTTCTCGTATGTAGAAAAAAGAAAAAAAATCAAGAACTGAAAAAAAAATGGTTTAAAAGTTCATTGTAGATAAAAATAAAGCATTGAAACGTATACCTCAGAGGTATGACCATTGACCGCGAGCCGAGCTATCCTGCTCGAAAGTCTAAAGACGAAAAATTAGCAAGACGCGGTTTTTAAGGTGTGGAGAAGCACATTTTTCTTTTATTTTTTTCGGAAAAATATTATTTAAAATATATATACACACACACACAATTATGCGGTCCCAATGATATATCTTCTTTCATAAACCAAAGGTAACTACCAAAAATAATTATCTTCATGAACTATAATACTCTGTATTTTTCATTCTTTTCCCTATCAAAATAAATTATAGAATTTTCATTAAATAATTTCATCCCAAAAATTATCTTTTTTTTTTTTTCCTAAAAGAGTCCAAAAACTGTAAATAATATGAGGATTTATAGTGTAATACATATTTTAGGGTGATTGATTATAAATTTAATATATATTTTATTATAGATAATTAGATTGGTGATGAAAATGAGTATTTCGTTTTTTTTTTGGCCAAGGTGGATTTATATTCAAAGAAGATGACAATATGTGGAGAATAGAAATTCAAAATTCCATAATAGTAAGAGAGATACTCTTACATCTGTTAAAAGGAAATAAAGTTTAATATTGTTTGCGGCAAATGGTTTAAATTTTTTGTAAAAATTTAATTATGTAATATTTATCAAATATTTGTATATGTAGTAATAACTTAATTTTGTAACTTCAATTTTTTTGTTAAATTTTTTTACTTTCAAAATTTAATTATATATGTGTTTATAATTCATTGATTGGGATAATTGTTTGAGTTATTATCAATTTTCAATTCTTCAATTATTATGAATAAAAATGAATGATTAAATGTTAAAATCGTAACTTTCAATTATAAAGTTAAGTTGGTTTGCTTTAAGTTTTTTAATGATGGAAGTTTTTAATTAAAATGATAATTTTATTTTACGAAACTTGAAGTTTGAATTTCTCCAAATGGATTTGTTTTTGATAATTCAAAGGAAATAAATCAAATTTTTAGGGAAGTTAAAGAAGAATTTATTATTTTATAAGGGCGGCAACGGACATGATCAATATGTGTAATATGTAAAAAATATAGTTTGGGAGGATTTATGACTTTACATTTAGCTTCATAATTTTTCATTGATTCAAAATATAATTAATTTGCTCCAAGTGCGTTGCGAGTGTAGGCACCAACCCACCTGTCCAACACCCTTCTCATGCAAGGGGCAGGTTTTGCACACTAGCCACATAAGAGACCTATGGCAATGTTCCCACTAATAATGTGGGTCAACCTCTCCTGTATCTAGGAGCAACAATTCGAGTTATATGATAAAGTCTTATCTCAATTAAGTTCTGACGGTTGTTTAGTCTAATGTTAAAGAGTAAAATATAATTAATTAATTAAATTAATACAACATGGGTTGAAAATGAAGTGGGAAAACAATTGTTGTGTACAACTATTTATTGTGATTATAATATTGCTTGTTGGACATGACTAAATTTAAAACTACACAAAAAGATTTCTACTTTTAAAGGTGATTATGATTTTTTTTTAACTGGTATGATAACTAGCATTATCTAGATAAAACCACCATTGAGGTCAATGGAAGAGGAGAAGCACAATAATTCGATGTTAGTGGATAATGATTGTTATAGACAAGTTTATGGTGATTATTAAATTCTTCTTGATGAAAACAAAGATTTTTTTTTTTTTAATCTTCTGTGTTGTCCACATTAAAATTTTAAAATATTAATTCAGGATTCAAAGAAAATTTAGTACATCAAAAAGTAATTTCATTTTACAATTATTTTATATATATATTTTATATATATTATCATTCGAAAGCCTTAGGTAATTTCTTGAATATTTTTGTACCCTTGCAGGTCACACTTCATTAGTGCTGAACCCATAAAAGGAACAGATAAGTAATAATCACTACTTTGATGATTTCTTTGAAAATTTTTGAGTGATGTGATACTTCAATTAGATTTAACCATTATCTTGGTGGGCTGCTGCCAAACTGACGATGCCAATCAAAGACTAAATAGTTTATTTAGTTAAACATTACCCTACGGTTTTATACATATTTATATACGTATAAGTAACATTAGTAAATATATATATATTTTTAAGAAAAGTAACATTAGTGAATAGATACAACATCCATTAGTAGTCCTGGTTGTATATTTCCCATCCTTCAAAAATTCGAGGATTCAATTTGCCACCAAGTTCATTATATTAGAGTTTGTTCTCCACATTATGAGAATAGTTAACCTCCATTCATAAGAGTATATATTTGAATCATACAAGTAATATTTGATTTCGTCAAATTCCAACAAACTTCTAATCAATTATTCATATTGTGAGAATAATTGTCTCTGGTTTATAAAAATAGATATTTAAACTACATAAGTAATATTTGATTTCGATATATTTCAATGGACCTTTAACTTATTTTTTATATTGTGGGAGTAGTTATCTTCCGTTCATAAGAGTAATATCCGAATTATACAAATAATATTTAATTTCAGTAAATTTTAACAGACCTCTAACTTATTTAGTGTCATTCTTTATTGTGGGAGTATTTTCTTATTCATGAAGTAGATATTCGGACCACACAATTAATAAAGTCTAATGATCTCTCACATGTTCAATGATCTCTCACATGTTCAATATCAATTTTTGTATTTTTTTTTTAAATAAAAAAATCATTAAGCACATTTATGAAGTTTTTTTTTTTTTTTTTTGAAATATTACAATAAATTCAAATTTTAAAAACAAAAGATAACTCGAATTTGCAATATAAGTGTAAGGGGCTGCCGCTAAACCAATCTCATTTAGTCCATATAACAATAACAAAATGCTTACAAGGAGTTATCTAATTTATTAGTGCCCACGATTCATCCACCATTTACAATTCCTACCACTTATGAATGTTAGGACAACATATAACTCTTTAGTATGAGTAGTTGAGTACCCACCTTAACTTTGAGAGGTCAAAAATTTAAAACTCACTCTTATCATTTAAAACATAAGATATGAGTTGTAAGTGAATTTTTGTAGTAGTTGCTCTCTTCTCAATTATAGAAGTAGTCATCCGAATCATATTATCATTGATCCATATCAGCAGGCTCTGATAATTATTTGACCCATAAGATATCAACGTTAAAAAAATAACTATGAATGTTAAGATTGCAAATTCTAAGAGTTGATAGCTTTTTTATTATCGTAGGTGACTTGCACAAAGCTCGCAGGATGATACAATGACCTACTTCTACGACATAAAATTATTCAACTTTTATTTATTAACAAATTCTTCTTAATAATTGTATTAGGGGAAAAAATTCTTATTAATAACAAATCCTTTTATGTAAAATTTTTATTTGATTATAGAAATAATTTACTAAAAAAATAAAATTACATACTATGACCAATTGATAGGATAATAACAACATAAATATCTTTGAAATCCTAAAATATGTTATAAAACTATACATATACTTTAACTAAGGGTCATTGGTTTTTTGTCTGATGATTAAACCGTGTTGTTGAAGACTGACGACTGAATAGTGACCGAAACTTAAAATCTGAATAACATGTTTATTTTTTTCTCTTTATTTTGAATATATTGCAAATTTATTTGTTTTTTAATTTAAAATTATCTGAATACTAGTAAATTGACATTTATAGTTTTTTACTATTTATTGTTATGTAATTTTAATTAATTTAATATAAACATATGAAAATAAATAATTTAATAAATTCAAAAACATTTTTTTATGTATATATTAATAATATTTTATTTATAATTAAAATATAATTAAAAAATATCATAGTATTAACTATATTTATATATATTAAATATATTAATATATTTAAGAAAACAATAAAAAAATGTTTAAATTGTAAATTAAAATATATTAGTTTAATTTCAAGATAATTTGAGTGAGATGAGATGTATTTAGATTTTACTTTTTAAATATATATATTTTTTGTTTTTGTAAGTATCAAGGAGAAAAAACAAAGAAAATAAAATTCGAGTAACATAAAATTATGATAAATTTGAAATTATATTATTTCGGGATGATATATTTTGAATAAAAACTTTTAAATATCATTAAGTGATTTACAATTAAGTTAAAAGTCAAAAATTCTTACTTAATTTTTTCAGTTGCTTTTAATAATTTTAAGTGATTTGACTATTTAAAAAAATAATGAAAACAACTTAATAGGTGTAATTTAATACTATTAAATTACATAATCTAATAACTTAAAAGGAATATATAAGAGATAATCAAATAAGAAATTTCATAATTTTTGCAAATTATGATATGATCCTTATTCATCCCAAGCTAAGAAAAATAAATTCAAATTGCAGTGGAGGACCTTATCATATCTCGAAACATTGAAATACTAAAGTGGGTTTATATTAATAAAATATTTATCCAATTATATGATACTAATTTGGACACCTACGCGACCTTTAATGATAACCCACTAATGGAAGATAAGCAATCAGGTCGATGACAACTTGTTTTGTTTTTTTTTTTGTTTTTAATTTTTATGATAACAAAGAGTCTAAGACTAGTTACAAGAACTCTAATCTAGACAAATTCAGAAGTGTGTTCAAAAGTCGTTCTAACTTAACCAAGTTATTATTCACAATTGATTGTTTTTGTAAATACGATTTAAACTTTGGTTATCATCAAATTGAATAATTTCTATTCATCATCTAATCAAATTGGATAATAATTTATTCATAATTAATAATTAATAAAAAGAAAGATAACGAAAATACTTAATTTTAATCTACGCATTCATAAATATCAATGTTAATTTTCTATGATTAGAAACATATTCCAACTATATATAATATTTGATTTTAATAAATTTTGATAGTTTTATTAATATTTAATTCCAATAAATTTTAACAACTTTTCGTGTTATCAGTGTCAAATATTTTCAAAAAATATGGTAGATATTATAAGTGCAGTGGGTTTGATATGGAGACAAAAAGTTATGCTAAGTGCAATTGACTAAACAGAAACACCATCTATTAAGATTCCTTCTTTTGGCTTTAACAACTTGATTAAGCTTAATTAAGGGACATTTGCACCAATCGTTAAACATGGAATATAGGCACAAATCAGTGTTGTAAAACTCGATGAGTAGGACCTATTACTCATCTAGAACTTGTCTTAGAGAGCTCTACCGAGTTGAGAACTCCTAAATCGGGGGTTTTAGTCGACCTAGTTGACTAGTTGCTAATCCAACTCAGGAACTCGTGGCTCTACGACAAGGAGTCCAAAAGAAGCATAGATGTTTTGGTGTCCCAAAAACCCAAAAATAATGCTATTTTGATGTCCAAATGTTAAAATAATAATAATTATTATCATTATTAAAAAAAAAAAAGCTTCACTATTTGTGAAGCAAACCACATCAGACACCCCCTTCAAACCCAACTCACCCCCTCTTTTAAACTCTAACCCCCTTACTTTCATCGCCCACCGATTTGCCACTGCTGTCGCCATTTCATCATTACCATTACTGGTTGCTGTTGTCGAAATTCTACAACATTCAATTGTTGTTTTTGCTTTTGTGTGTGAAAGAGACGTAGAGAAATAAGAGTGAAAGTAAAGAGTAGCCAGACCAAAAGAGTAATTGAGTGAGAAAGAGAAAGTCTCTCAAAACTGATTTTGTGCTAGTTTCGAATTTTCTTTGTGGTGTGTATTTTGTGTGAGTCTCTTTTCTAGAGTACCGGAGCCAACAAACGTTTGAAATTGAAGTTGTGTTATTAATGAATTCTTCATTTTTTTTTTTTTTTTTTTTATATATTAATACCACGTACTAACTTGGTCTCCATTTATTATGAGATATCTCCTAGTATTATGAATTTTATCATGTAACTATCTTGTATAGTTACCTTAAATAATTACTGACTCAGTATACTAATCAAACTTTATATAAGATATGGTAAGACTTTTGAAATGTTATATTTTCATGTATTACAGGGTGAAATTATTGAAAAAAACAGTAGTTATGTTGTTAAAATTTTTAAAGCATATATTATATTGTAATTATGTGATTGTGTTAAAATGATTTTTGAGATTTTATGAAACAATTTTTATGATGTTTTGTAGTTTTATGATTGTAATTTGACTATGATTTTTTTTTTAATATTTTTTTTTTATAGGTTGATCGTTAACCGTTGACCGACGATCAAACTGACTAGTTGTCAAGTACTCGTCTATTAGTCAATTAGTTGCTAGTCGCTAGGCGGCCGACCACCTAGCAACTAGTGGTTCCTTAAACACTACATTCCAAATGTGTTATTCCTAAATATTGTCAAAAACGGTTCAAACATTCCAATATATTTCTTTGTCTATTCTATTCTATTTGATTTTTTATTTTTTATATTTTTGAAAATCTATTTGATTAAATTATCACAACAATTTTTTAAGGCTGTGATTAAAAACCACATGAGACTTTTAAACTACCAATTAAATAAAAAAAAATGTTAACTAAATAGTGTAGATGAATATAACAGTTAAGAAATTGACTTTATTAAAATGAGTTTGTATTAAAGAGTGTTTCTGTAGTTAAACATGATGTTGATAATTTTTTTTTTATGTTGATAATTTTACTAAAAGAATTGCTAAATTTGATGTTTCATTTTCAGAAGCAATTTCTAAATAATTTCTTATTTTTTAATATTATATCAAAATATGTATATATATTTTTTATTCACGATAAATTTTTTTTTTTTTTTAAATTTCTACATTATCATTATACCCTTGTTACTACTACAACTGCAATTTTTTTTTCAAAGAATTCTAGACTGATGCTTAATATAATTAATAAGAAATAATGCAAATAATTAAGGAAAAATAAAGTATATATCAGTTTAGTAAACATTATAAAAAGTAAAAATACACGTAAATTAGTTGCTAGTTGTTTGTCATATCAGTGAGATTCGATGAATTTAATGTGTTTTTTTTTTTTTTTTTTTTTAATACAACAATTGTAACTGGGACAAGTTCAGAGGACATCCGGGACCATTTAACCGAGATATGACACTGGGACACGGTCCGGGGGATAACTCCCAATTGGGAGAGATCCACCCACACGGAGGTGGGGGAGAGACCCACACTGGGGTGGGAGAGCAACCCACACAATTGGTGGGAGATGAATTAAATATCATTATTATTATTATTATATTATTATATTATATATATAGAATTTAATGTGTCTTTGATTATTACTATTACTATTATTATTATTTTTTCATTTGGAGTCTAAATTTCTGGCCCGTCTCATTGAATTTGTTGAGCTTCTAGATATAAAGTAATCAATTATAATGAGTGTTAATTGTATACGCAACTATGACTTTATGTTGTCTCAGTTGTCAAAATAGAATATGCCTATATTCATATAATAATCAAATGGGTCCCTTAATATTCTACAAATTAATTAAAACATGAAACAGCTAAACCAAAATGTCTTACATAAAACACCTTGACACTGATGGATACTGGAGTATTTTAACATCATAAAGAACATGTTTCAATAGGAAAAATCACTTCTATATCATTTTCAACTATTTTGTTAAAAAATATTTAAATGTGCTTTTAAAATAAAAATGTATATTACTGTCAAAAATTTCAGCAAATTATTTATTTATTTATTTTAAAAATTGATAATAAATGAGTCAAAGGTAGTTTGCTAAAAACTAACAAGATCATTTACTATAAACACGAGATATTAACCCTCATAATGGGGAGACAATTACTCCTGAATTCAATCACTACTTACTAGATATCAACTCTCATAATGGAAAGACAATGATTTTAAAAATCAGTCACTAACTATTCAGCCTAAATATTAACGTGACCTTGATATCAACTCTTACAATGGGAAGACAACAGTTCCTAAAATTATCAACACAAAATTTTTAAAATACATTTTGTGGGATTTGAACCCTTATCACCGATGTGGATGAGATATACAACTATCTATACTGGAAAAGAGATGTGCATATCGTTATTCATTAGATGCCACCGGAGAAAACGTTGTTAAGGTAAAAATTGCCTTGGAAATCCTTTAACAACGGGGTTTATCTTTTCTTGATTTCCTCCATAAAAAAACAACTCTTTTAAAATATCATATGCACCTATAGATAAATATATATATTTTTAAACTATTGGAAAACATTGTTTCAAAGCATATGTACTCATAGCTAGAAGTGCTTGCGCATTTTCTTTTCATATTCATAATAACTTATAGGATTTGAGTTCCACAAGGCATATCTATCAGCATATACAAAACTATTTTACCCTATGTTGTATGATTTATGAGTTAATTTTTAAAGTATGTTTATATAATATTTAACATCAGCAGGTCCAAGTAATATGTTCTGTGATTTATGAGTTAATTTTTGTGCGTTCATGTAATGTTTAACATTGACGATCCAAAGGTAGCTGGTGGGTGGTGTAACCCCTATCTCTCCTTTGAGTGTCAAGGTTTAAGCCGTACTCCCACCTCTCTGTGAGTTCAGTTTGAAGCAATTTCTACTTGTGTGTATGGGTCTCTACTCCTGCTTCTGGGAGCTTATTTAAAATTACAACTTAGAGTTTATACCAGAAGATCTTGACTGTATTACTTATACTAGTCCAGAAAAAAAAAAAAAGCACTGACAGGTCCAAACAGACCCTGAACCAGGCGGATTCCAAAAAACACTAGTTGCTTGGAAGTTAACGGCGGTTTCAATATTCACTGATTTCTATAGCTTTTCTTCATTCCCAAGTAATCGTTTCTGGCGCACATTTGCAACTTCACGCTGTTAGATTATTAGCCTGTAAAATTTTTAAGTCCTAGAACATGCATACTCACATTTAGTAACACTAATTTAACATTCAACTTTATAGATTTCTGTTTTGTTTTAATTTTTACCAGAATTCGAACATCCCAAACTGTTAATTTCTAATGTGAACGGATTCGATCATGTTTGAATTGGTACATGTTCCATAGATCCTGGAACTCCTGCTACAAGCTACATGATTAAATCAGTTTTGATGAATTAATGTTTGAAACATATGAGGCTTAAATTCAACTGATAATCTAAGACATTAAACAATTATACATACCAAAAACAAAATCAAAGAAAAATAACGTCTGTGAAGTTAATCACATCCATGAAATTGAAGAATCTAACAAAAATTAATGATTCAGAGTCTTTCTATGATCATACATTGATATATATAATTAATTTATAATTACATATGAGGAAAAAAAATCAAATATAACTTAAAATCATACACAATTACCAGGGAAATGGTTTTTTTTTTTTTTTCTTTTTTGGTTCCTGGTAGAGAAAACAAGTCTGCTATAGATTTTATATGGCCTGCCAAATATCTTATACTAGAAGAACAAACAAACAAACTAGTTGTTTTGAGAACTGGGATATATCTTTTTTTTTTTAGTTTTTTCTGATAAGAAGTTTCGGATTCACCGTCCTGTAGGATTGACAATCTGTGAGAAGATGGCAGAGCTGTTAGTGTCTTCAGGTTGTTCATTTAAGTCAGACTCACTTCCCAGGCTGAGATTGCTTATATGTAATTGGGGTCGGTTCCTGAGGCTGAGGTCTTCAGAGGAAGTATTACTTGCACCACGACGAGAGCTACGTGATGATGATCCATCTGAGGATGCACTTTCTTCCAGCTGAAGACAGAATTCCAGGTTCCATAGCACGTCTCCCATGGAAGGACGGTCTACTCCATTATCTGACAAGCATTTCTCGGCTGTGTCTGCAAACTTCTTCAAGCATTCGGGGGTAATTTTCCCCTTAAGGTGTGGATCAATGATGTCCTCCAAGGTTTCTTTTCGCTTGTTACAAAGTGCCCAATCTGCAAGACTGACTTGATCCTTTGGCAGGCTAGGATTGAGAGCAGGCCTTGCACACAAGACCTCGAAAAGGACCACACCAAAGGAGTAGATATCGGATTTTTCTGTCAATTGTTGCCTTCTGAAGTATTCAGGATCTAAGTAACCAAAACTGCCTTTCACTACAGTACTAACATGGCCATTTTCCATGTTAGGACCAGTTTTCGAGAGCCCGAAATCAGAAACCTTAGCAACCCAATGCTCATCCAGGAGAATGTTTGTTGTCTTTACGTCTCGGTGAATGATTGTGTACTTGGCTCCTGTGTGAAGATAGTGAAGTCCCCTGGCTGCTCCAATGCAAATCTCCAGCCTTTGCTTCCATGAAAGATGACTCTGAGGCTTTTTGATGTTGTAGATATGCTCTCTCAGAGTTCCAAGTGCCATGTAATCATAAACCAAGCACATCTCCTCATCTTCTTCACAGAAACCAATCAAAGACACCAAATGCTTGTGTCTCAACTTCGAAAGCATCTCGATTTCAGTCACAAACTCATTAACTCCTTGTTCTGAAGAAGGGTTTGATCTCTTGATAGCCACTTTCATCATTCCATCAAGAACACCTTTGTACACCTTACCGAAACCTCCAACACCAATCACATAAGACTCGTCGAAATTCTTTGTAGCCTGTTTAATCTCAGCGAATGAGAACCGCCTGCAAAGACCTTGAGCCATTGCTGAGAGATGACTACTAGCATTGCTCTTGCCAGAGATTGTTGATTTGGTTCCTGATGTTTGAGAGTGTCCATAAATCGGTAGCCAACTCGAAGTGTGTGAGTCTGTGCCAGGAACTCTTTTCTTCCTTTGGTACACAACAATACATATGGCAGCTACCAGGCCAATGGCAGCAGCCCCTCCTGCAGCCCCTCCAATGACTTGCATATTACTCGAACTGTTCCCACTACTAAAGGTTGCTGCTGCCATGGCATGGTCATCCTTGTCAAGCATTGCTGATACCTCAGGATTCGGTCCTGCCAGCTTCTTGTCTGTACTCATCTTAAATAGTTCTAGTCCATTAAGTAATGCATCGTTATATTCAGGTTTATTTTCAACATTAGGCGTTATTGCAACCCAAACCTCATCATCATCAGCCTTATCATCAATGAATATCGTGTAGTCTCTATACGTTGGCACCCCTTTGGCTCCTGTCCATCCTATCACATCAGCTGGAGGATCAACCTGAGCTGTTTGATTGTTGATGTAGATATTGAACGGTCTTTGATTGACTTTAGTATATTGGATTTCGCAGAAATGTAACCTTACAAGATATGTGAAATTGGCATCAACCCTGAATGTCCATGTGAGATTGAAACCCAAGTTGACATTTTTTTCCGGTCCCATTGATCTTGCAGTCCTGTAAACATCATAAGGAGCCGTATATTCAGGCAAATCTTTGTAGTCAATTTTGAGTTTCTCATCTGCCATCTCATAAATCCCAGCTGCAGCTCCATACATGTAAAGTATATCATCATACCAAGTCCTCATCAGGCCACCAGAATCATTGGTGGCAGAAATGTACTGTCCACCAACATTCAATCTGATTATTGTCTCCAAATCAGCATTCTCAGCATCAACTTTTTCATCAGAGAATCCAACCATTGTCCCAGAACCAAACAAATCAGGAGTTGGAATCAACTCTATACCATTAACAAAAGCAAAACTTCCAGGATACTTATCAGAAGGCTTGAAAGTGATAGTGAGAGTATCAGAATCCATCGGAGCCAAAGAGTACTCTTTGATAAGATATGCTTGTGTTAGAGCATGAGCTGTTAGTTGAACACTGAAATTGCTCAACAGGGTCACATCATTTGCAACCACAGAGAAATACGAGTTTGTGATGTTGAAACCTGGATAAGTAGATGGATAGAAATGGAACCTGACAAAGTATCTCTGTTTGGAT
This sequence comes from Litchi chinensis, assembly GCA_019925255.1. NCBI lineage: Eukaryota > Viridiplantae > Streptophyta > Magnoliopsida > Sapindales > Sapindaceae > Litchi > Litchi chinensis. Next base: position 25,164,672 of record CM034466.1, read on the forward strand.
TCTATAGGGAACTTGTAGCTGAATTCTTTTGAGAAAGCTCTGGCATCCATGTATGGAACGGTAGATTGAAGTGAAGGATCCTGGAATGTTGCTCTGACAGTTTTCGATTCTCCTGAACCAGCAAATTTGTTATCTGAATCCCATTTCCTCCCTAAGTCATCTGTCTGAACATCCTGAGAGCCACAGCTCAAAACCAATGATGTTTTTTCTCCTCCTCCTCCACCGCATAAAACCTGAAGGGCATTGAGAAGAAAACACAAGCAAGCGACAGGAAAGAGGATCCTGGAGCAGGTGTACATGGCTGGAGAGCTTCAACAAAACAAAAAAAATGGAAAACCACACTTTTTCGGCGTACAGGAAAACACAAAAAATCAAAGGAGGCTAGTCAAGTAGTTAGAAGAAGAATGTGTTTAAAAAGTTCTCCTGTACGCCTGAAAACTTTGATTCAGCTAACCTGGTTTTGTTTTCTATGGAGGTTTTGATTATCCTGAACCGTACAAATCATCCATGGAACCCCAAAAATATTTAACAAAACTTGCCTGGAAAAATTCACAGGAGGGACCAAACCAGGCAAGAACAGAAAGGCTATGTTATTGATTCCTGTGGTACTTTGATTTGGTTTCCATTTTTGGGGTTGGTCCTGACAGGTTTGTTTGAGAGTTTTTGGAGCTTGTTGGCAATCAATGAAGGAGAGAAATATTCGCAATTCTTATGAATTTGGTTGGCTCTTAATGGTTTGGACCTAAATTTAGCATTTTTGTCCTACAAATTCTAAAACTTTCAATCGTTGCAATGACATGGTGCAATTTAATCAACCCCCCAATACTGTTGTAATAATGCTATATATGTCTGTGTATGTATATTCATATTGTCACTGAGTGACGGATTTTAATTCATGAACATTAAGATCGGAGTTTTATGTGAAATATAAATAGAAAGTGAATTTCCGTGAATTTGGGTAATTTTAACATTTTGCAAACAGTTTTCAGTTTAATGGCAGGCTTGATATAACAGACTTCACTAGCATACTTCCATACAATAACCTTTAAATTCTAATGCCAATTATTAATCTGATAACATGAGCAAATAAAAAATAAAGTTGATTCCTAAATGAGAATTCTTTTAAGTGGAATATGCATTGAAAAGTTAAAAAGAAAATAGAAAGTTTCAACCATGTTATAGAGCGAGTATTATAGAATATTCTATTATCTTTTAGTCAGGCACAGTCTTTGTTTTCAAGAACAGTCAATTTTTAATGGTGTAAATTTGCAATTGTGCAGATCGATTTACATTGCTATTAATCGAGTGGCCTTGATAAAAATTTCAAGGCTGATTCTGACAAGAGACGCACTCAATCTAAACTAGGAGCTGAATTCTATATTACTTTAAAAGTTTTCACAGTTCTTGTTTGTTAGGGTTTCCATTGAAATGGGATGAAAATTAGGAACAAATTCTTTTTCCTGATTTGACAAATTAAAAAATATTTAATGTGACTACATATTTGACTTGCATGCTAAGTTTTCATTCTCTAACTTCCTAAGAATCAAATGATTATGTAAAACATGTCTCGTTTGATATAGTTTTTGAGTAATAACATGTTAGCGTATGTAATTATATGCTTTCGCTTACAAATCCCATGTTTGATAAAGATAAGTGATTATTTTATCAATGTAAATCGATTTTCTTCACTTATGTTGAGGGGTCATTAAAAATAAAATTCCCTCCAAGTCAATAGAACTCCTGAAACATCGAATGAACAAACGCTTGAAGCCGTAAACCAGCTTATTAGAAAATCAGTTTGAGAAAATTTTTAATTATAGAACCACTATATATCTACCAATAAAAGATAACAAAATTGATAACAATCTATTTACTCGCAGAATTTTCTACAATTTACATACTAGTAATAACTGCAAAAATCCACTCAAAAGTACATAAAATTAAGACAGCTAACATCTATTTAGTAAAACTATAGTAAATGATAAGGTTACTAGGGAAAAAAAAATGGTAGTTGATATAGCATCATTATACTGAAATTTAGCTGGACCTCCTAAAAAATAATCAAGAACAGCAAAAACAAACCCCCCACTATCTTTTTTTCTCTCTCTCTAGATAATCAAAATATTCCAACCCCATCCAAATTTAACAAAAAATGGCAGTTACAAATGAATGGTGAACCATCCATGAAGGTCTCCATTAAAGCTCTCTAACTCACCTCCTCCCTAATTTGGTCGGGCTGGTGTCGTTCCACTGAACCTAAATCTTCAACAAATTATTTACCAAGTATCTATCTATATATAATTTAAGTATATTTATATATATATTTTGTAGATAGATAGATTTACAAACAAATAAACGCACCCCCACCCAATATCAGGGTTTTTTTCTAACATCAGGCTGGCCGGCGCTTGCTGTTTGCGACGGCCTGCCTTTTTTTTTTAATAATATATAACAGTTTAGTTCAATGAAGTAGATATATTTATATATAAATTATTGTCTGTACGTGCTTATAACCAAGATGGATATGGATGATAAAGAAAGGAACTCATCATCATCATCATCATTGTCACCTGCATCATCATCTTCACTGGCTTTAACATCCTCGCTGCATGATTCGGATTCCGAGGACTTGCAACGGATGCCCTTGGCTCCAAACCTATGGAAGAACAAGAAGAGGTTGTCCAAGCAGCTGTCCATGTGTGAGACCCCGCGGGACAGGGCGTGGGAGAGGAGGCGCCGCCAGATGCTTCACCAGGAGCGGAGGAGGAACGGCATCCAAGACAACTACCACGACCAGGACTTGACGGACGAGGACTTGCATGAGCTAAAAGGGTGCATAGAGCTTGGTTTTGGGTTTAATGAGGAAAAGGGACAGAAGTTGTGCAACACGTTGCCGGCGTTGGACCTCTATTTTGCCGTCAACCGTCAGGTTTCGAGTCCTATCTCCACCCCTCAGAGCGGCAGGCTCTCCATCTCGTCTCTCGGTACTAGATCATCCTCATTTGGGAGCCCGAGAAGTGATTCGGATGCATGGAAAATATGCAGCCCTGGTAAGGTCTTCAAAATTCATTACCTGAACATATTATATATATACTTGAGCACAAATTTTGTATCTTGCAAATTTTGCGACAAAAACATAAAATCAAAGGGAGATTACAGGATTTTTTGTTTTTTTGTTTTTAACAAAATCTAGAGCTTGTCATGAAAAGTTTTCAGAAGTTTATTTATTTATTTTTAATCTATTTTGTAGTATCTGATTGAAATGGGGATCAATATTTTTTTTTTTTGAAGGATTTTTATATGGATGTGTACTCTATATTTTTCAATACTATGTATTTAAGAGGGGACTGGATGAGAATTTAGAATTAATATACTCTCAAAGAAGCATTCTTGAGCTAGAACAAATTCTTTGTAAGAAACAAAAACAATTTTACTCAAAAACATTTGTTACATTAATATTCCAATACACATTGCTAGTCAATGGAACAATTTGCAATGGTTATTGCATTGATTATTTGATAGAATCCTACACTTTTTTTTTTTTTAATACATGATCTTGATTTTGTAGTGCTACAAAACTATTTGTTGCATAGAATTAGGCTTCTGCACGAAAAAAATAAGCGGGATCCTGAATTGAATTAATTTTATTTCATTAAGTTAATGTTTATGTTGGGTTGGTGGACGTGCAGGGGACAATCCTCAGCAGGTGAAGACCAAGTTGAGGCATTGGGCTCAAGCTGTTGCTTGTTCTGTGATGCAGTCCTATTAATGATATCCACTTTGTCATTGTACAGAAAAAATTTGAACAAAGCAAATAGAGTTCCCCAAAGAAAAAGATAGAGAGAGAGGTTAGGATTTTCTTCAAATTTGGTTATTAACTGCCAAAGATTAATGGAAGAAGACAAGGAAAGGAAAAACGTTGCAGAATAAACAGCAACAGGAAAACAAAAGGACAGCAAGGAAACAGCAGCTGTGAGTTTTTCATTCTAAGGCCGAATGTAAATGGTTCATTGGATAGAGAAGGCGTTTAATTTTGTAACGTACAATAATGTTAATAAAAAATCCTGAAAGAACGTAAGAGGATTATTGTATATGCGCGTATATATGATAATTTCTGTCCATCTTCCTCATTTTTTTCCTTACATCTGGTTTTTGCCAGTGTCTTTTTGTTTTTGGGACAAGAAAAATAATGTAAGCAGAAACTGACTGCTTGCATTTGTAGGCATTCATGTTACATAGGTGGATGAGGGAGTTTGTAATGATCAATTATTACTGTTTAGATACAATTATGCTGTCACACCTTGGAGCTATTAATGAGATTTTTGTTTCATTTTAATTATTGTTTTCTCTCTCTCTCTTTTTATTTATATTTTTTTGCCATTCTTTTGGTTTTTCTTGGAATGCCAAATTGATAGTTGTGAACATCATTATAGTGATTTAGGGTAGTGATCATATATAGAGTTCTCGAGACTAGTGACCGAAAATTAAAGAGTCTTATTAAAATGGATCAACCTCAATGCTTTTATCAAATTTGACCCAAAATCAACATAATTTTGTATCATTACCCTTCACTAATTTAAAGTTTTACTCACATGCTATTTTAAAAATACTGAAAAAAAACCTTGAAAATATTTAGCCGGATAGAACCTTCCACTGGATGATGCTCCATCTTTGGCCAAACTTCTTTTCTTCCTCTTCCTCTTCTTCTTCTTTTTCCTCCTCCTCCTTTTCTGCTTCCTTCTTCTTTCTCCTACACAAATCTTCTTTGCTAATAATGAACCATTGTTGATGGCATTTTCCTCTTATTCCTCCTCCTCCCTCTTTTTTTTTTTTTCTTTCCTCTTTTCACTTCTCGTTATTCTTCCTCTCCAGCTTTACCATGAAGACAACAAAGTTCTTATTAGAGAAGGTTACAGATCTATTACACAGTGGTGTTAATAACGCCTTCATTAAGGGACATTGATGATGCCCTATACTAGGGCCTATCTATAGTTTTCTAGTGAAAATTAATCGGAGAAGGTAGAATAAGGAAGAAGATAAAGAAAAAGGAAAGAGAAGAAAGAAAGGAAGAAGGAGGAAGAAGAAGAAGATGAGGAGGAGGAGAAGGAAGAAGAAAAAGAAGATGAGGAGGAGGAGAACAAGGAAGAAGAAAATAATTAGTGGAGAAGTGTCTAAAGTTTGTTGCTGATGAAGACCAGATAAAATAGAGGTGAAAGAAGATATAGGTGGAAAGAGATGCAGATTGAAAAAAATAAAAAATTATTTTTTATTTTTTTATTATAATTTATTATGTTAGTAAAAAAATTAAAATGATAAAATGATATTTTTGTCCATCCATATTATTTATTGACAGTAATAGTGCAAATATAAAATTGAGTTATTTTTAGTAACAGACCATAATTTTTTGTTAGTTTTGATTGTTTCCTTTAATATGTATTATATATATATTCTTTTAATACATCAATATATATATTTTTTATATTTTAAGAAAGTAAATTTATTGTATGCTAATATTTTTCTTTCATGTATAGTTTATATATATATATATATATATATATGCCATGTTTGGAAATTAGCAATTCTTGTCCAAATTGTTAACCAAACCACACTTGAATTTGATCAAGGTTAAATCCATAGAACATAAATCACTAAAATTCTTTAAAAGAAAAAAGAAGGAAAAGAGCAACTTCTACTTAACGAAAGTTGAAAAATTTTCACCAATTTTATACAAATTATCTAAAATTTTAACTTATATTTTCAAGTGTTAGGAAGCTTTTTTTTTTAATATAATTTGTATGCACTTTTTAATAAAATCAAAAACTATATGAGTGACACGTATTTATTGTTTAGCCTCGAGTGACGATCAATGAGTATAATACATTACTATGGTTATCAATAATTTTTCATGATTATGTCCAAACACTTTTCACTACATATATTACCATAATCCATTATAATTGGACGATAGAGAAAACTCAGAGCTCATTGGTTTTTTCCATTTAAAACTTAGTGATGTTGAATTGTACTTATTAAATTATTTTCGTACATTTTTTTAAGTGATCAAATCACTTAAAACTACTAAAAATCAACTAAAAAATTTAAAAAATTTTAACTTTTTACTTAATTACAAATCATTTAATGACATTTAAAAGTTTTTATTCCAAATCTATCTTATCAAAAATAACATAATTTCAAATTTATCATAATTTTATATTACTAAAATTTTCTTTTCTTTTTTTTTTTCCTTGATACTTACAAAATATATTTGAAAAGTAAAACCTAAATTCATCTCATCTCAACTTGTCTTAGAATTAAACTAGTATATTTTAATCTATAATTTAAACATTCATTTTTTTAGTTGTTTTTCCAAATATATTAATAAATTTAAATATATTAATATATTTAAATATATAAATATGGTTAATACTACTATATGTTTTAATAATATTTTAATTACGAATAAAATATTATTAATGTTTTAGAATTTGTTATTATTTATTTTCAAATATTTATATTAAATTAATTAAAATTCCATAACAACAAATAATAAAAAAGATATAAATGTCAACATACTAATTTTCAAATAATTTTAAATTTAAAAAACAAATAAATTTATAACTTATTTAGAGTTAAAAGCAAAAGAATAAACATGTTATTCAGATTTCAGTTTTCAATCATTATTTAGTTTTTAGCCTTCAAAAACATTGTTTAGTTTTCAGACAAAACAAACGACACCTTATTCAACCTAATTCCAATCCACTTTTGAGTTGTTTCCGTCGTGAATGATATAAAAAAAATAATAAACCACACATATACGTGCAAAATTCATTTCTTTCAATTGAGATAAAAAATCAATTTAAAACAAAACCAAATTAATATAAACTTTTGTCACTAAACAAATAAAATTTCTGTTCACCCAAGAGTACACAAATTGTATTCACTAATTTAAAGGACATTGAATTGCATATTAAGCACTTAAAATAATTAACTCATAAAATCGTCTATTTAAATCCAAAAGTTAGATTTTAAATACGAAATACTGATATAACTTGACATTAATTTAATATATATTGATATAAATTGAAACATTCATACGTGTAAATGTTCATATATAATCATTTTTAATAGTTTTTTTAAAAGAGACAATGAATGGATTAAAATTTTAGAAGTATATATAAAAGAAAATAAATATGGATGGAAATTTAGAAGTATATATATAAAAGAAAACAAATACGAGTCATTGATTTTCTACCTGGTCAACTCATCCGAGTCAAATAAACCCTCGTGTCTTCTCTTCTATAAACCCCCCAGAAACGTCTATTTTAGTTCATAGTGTCACGTACACAGACATATATTGTCACTAGACAGCATCTACACAAACTTCCCAGTTCTTAGATTCTGTCTTTTCTCTCACACACAACCCACAAAAACTATCTTCAAAGATTTAACCTTTATTGCCCATTAGGGTTTCACTATGGCCCCTGATGCTTCTCATGCTCTTGCAGGTCTTCCCCATCTCACTTTGTCTATGTTTTTGCACTCTTATTCGTGTGTTTAGCCTTGCAGATTTTGTTCTTCATTGTTTTTGATGTTTTTGACTATGTGGGTTGTGTCTAGATCAATCGTAGAAACATGATTTTGTTGATTTTGAAGCATAAAGTTCTGTTCTTTTCAATGCCTTTTGATGTGTTTTTTTGTGTACATGTTTGTATATAATCAATCTGAGAAACATGTTTCTGTTGATTTTGAAGCATAAAGTTGTGTTCTTTACAATGCTTTGTATATGTTTTTGTGTACATGTATGTATATATTTATTGGTGCATGAAAATATCTGTTGTTGTCTCTCTTTGTGTGTCGTTTGTGGGTTAAAGTTATGATTTTGTTTGTCTTTTGAATGTAGTAAGGGAAAAAATTCAACAGTTTCTAAATGCTGCTTGTACTGGGAATCTTGACCTTCTCAAGAGTAAGTGTTGATATGGAGATTAATGGTGAATTGTGTATTTATGTTTATGTTTGATTTTATGGTTGCGTTTGTTTTAACTGAATTGCTTATGGGGTTTATGTTTTTAGAGATAGCGAAGCAACTCGATGAAGGGAAAGAGTTGGGATCAACTGTGGCGGATATAAAGGATGCAAACAAACGGGGTGCGTTGCATTTTGCAGCTAGAGAGGGTAAAACTGAGGTGTGCAAGTATTTGTTGGAGGAATTGAAGCTTGATGCAAATACAACAGACGAAGATGGTATGAATATGTTTGTTTTTTCTATCTTCCTGTTGTTTTCTTTATTCATTATACCTATTCTTTTTTTGTTGTTTTCGTTGAGACTTGCGAAAATTATCTGGTGATGTCCATAAGACTAATGAAAAATTTGGGTTCGCAATGCTTTATGAATTTATACAGAGCTTAGAGGGATTGTATTTTCTTCTGGTTTAGGAGTTGTAATTACTTATACGAAGCTTTTTCGCCTTATCTTCTAGAATTTAAAATATGCAGGTGAGACTCCTATTCTTCATGCTGCCCGTCAAGGACATACGGAAACTGCCAAATACCTTTTTGAGCATGGTGCCAATCCCGCCATACCCAGTAATTTAGGGGCCACAGCTTTGCATCATTCTGCAGGAATAGGTATGTTGATTAGTATTGGTTGTGTGTTTGTGTGACTGCATGGATGGCTGCTGGTGTTATGAAAATAGACGAACCTTCTTTTGTTTCACTGGATATTGGGGGTGGCCCTACAGGAAAAGAATATGGTCCAGTCTTTTCATGGTTTTACAGACTGAATCATACATCTTGTTGGTTGCTTCTGGTCTTGTTTAGATGGTTGGAATTTCAGTGCATAATCATTATTACGCAAAACTTATACGCAAGCCTAGTATTTTAAGAGGAAAGAGTCTAGTGTTGTTAACTATCTCAGAAAGTGATATGCTTAGTTGAATTCAAGATTATAGTTTGCAGCCTCTTTATGTTATGTAAAATCTAGTTTTTATATGCATTTCGGCTCTCAATTTGTTTCATGTTTTTAGTTTGGATCTAGTTAATAGATTCATCTGAGCTTCTATAAGTCATTTGATCCAAATTCTTACTAGCACTTTAATTCATCCTTGCTTGCAGGCAATATTGAGCTGCTGACGTATTTACTTTCCAAAGGTGTTGAGGTTGATTCGCAAAGTGATTCTGGCACCCCTTTAATTTGGGCGGCTGGTCATGGCCAACCAGATGCTGTGAAAGTTTTGTTGGAGCACAATGCTAATGTAATTTTTTCTTCTTGGTTTTTTTTTGAACAATGTTATCTGATACAATCTTAAAAGAAGCAGAATTTTGTTTCTGTTGTGTTCCTTTTGATTCCTCCAAGTGCTTGGGAGTTGAGAGAGAGGGAAAGAGAGAGCGAGAGAGGGAAGTGCTTGCATGAAACTTCTTTTATACCTCTTCTCTTGGAAGCTTTCATGCTGGGGAACTTCCCACTTATACCATTCAGGGAATTTCCTGCGTTGGGCAAACACTTTTCTATGTATGGGTGGTTGTGCAAGGACTAAGCTTTTGGATTCCTTCATAAAGGCTTACTGTTTTTATAACTTTCCTATAGGGTGTGTTCCTAGTTTGTTTGCATAGTACAAGTGTCGAAGTGTTAATCTGCATGGCAATTTTCCTTTATTCCTATGCATCAACTGCTAAATCATCTATATTTTTCTACGCTGATTCTATTGCTAGGCATGTTCAGTTTCAACTTTTTCTTACGTTATTTGTGTCATATTGAAGTTTTTGTATGATATTAAAAGCTTTTATTTATTGAATGAAAATGTGCAATGAGTTTATGTTATATTGTTTATTTGTTATTTATATTTTTCTTTGTTGATGTCATCTGGCAGCCTAATGCTGAAACTGAAGATAACATCACCCCTCTATTATCAGCTGTAGCAGCTGGTTCACTGGAATGCTTAGAGTTGCTCGTGCAGGTTTCATTTTCATTACTCCAAGATTTTTTTATTTTTGTATTATTTTTGTATTTTTTACATTGTCTTGGATTTTGTACTAGTTAAGGTTCTAAATATATACACACACACATGGGATTGAAACTATAATGTCTAATATCTCTAATGAAGAGCTTGTTATCTTTCATTACTATTTTGAATTCTCCTAAAGGCAGGAGTTATGTTTTTTTAACAGCTAGGTGATTGATCAATTCCTATGATGCATCTTGTTTGAACCTTGCTTTTAGTATACTAATGTGTTTCTTTTTATTAGAAACAGTGTTGCCAGATAACTAAACATGTTTTAGTGAATTGTTTACTTATATATTTTGTGTGCTTGTTTTAGCTGGTATTTTAGGCAAATGATGAAATAAAATGGCTATGATATTATAAACTCTGGATTCATACTTATTTCAGCCTTTGTTTATGTTTATTGTGCTTACACATACATGCGAGATTGTATTTAATAATTGCTCGTATGTTCCCTCCTTTTCACTTGCAACAATTTCGCATTTACTTGTATGTAGGCGGGTGCTAAGGCAAATATTACTGCTGGTGGTGCAACCCCGTTGCACATTGCTGCTGATATCGGGAGTGTAGAACTCATAAAATGCTTATTGCAAGCCGGAGCTGATCCTAACGTTGCTGATGAGGTTAGCACTTGCTGTATTCATTTACTCATGATACTATCACCTTTTTCCAATAAGTCCAATTGCTTGTTGTGTAGATGATAACTTAGTCAATTCCTTTTTGGCCCCTTTAGTTCCTTGTGCTGAGCACTTACCTTGTTTTTAAGGTTTAGTCCCAATGGTTGAAAGAAGTATGATTTCCTTGTTTAGTTTTATAATTTTAAGGATTTATTCTTGAGCTAGAAGCCTATATTATTATCTTTTTAGTGACAAACTTAGAGAGTTTTGAGAGAACTATCTTCTCTTGTTAGAGAGTTTTCATCATATAGAAGATATACATGCTGATTTACAGCTCTTACTTTTGCTAACTACCAGATTTACAGCCCTTACTTACATGCTGATTTACAGCCCTTACTTTTGCTAACTACCAGATTTACAGCCCTTACTTTTGCAAATTACCATATACCTACTACAGCTAACATATCCTAATTTAAGGTAAGAATCAAGGCTTTAAAAACTGTACAAAAATAGAATATGCTGATTTTAAGTGACCAGTAAACTAGCAGACTTTTCCTTTGACATTTAGAACACTATTTTACACTTTTACTGAAAAAAGGCAAAGGGCATACCTTGCATGGTGTACAAAGCCTGCCAAGTTTCAACTGTATGAATGACTGAAAACTGCAATTGGTGACCAAATAACCTTCTACCAAGCAGAAGCGTTTTGTCATACTGAATATGCAAGCATGCCATCTTCCTAGTTGCTTGCTCGTTTTAGTCGATCTCTAATATTCACTTGCAAGGTCTTTCCAAATGACCTTGCTATACCTTGCTTTTAAGTTAGCTATAATGTCTCTCTATTGTCTATTTAACATTGAGTTAATATTAGCTGGGAGTTGAATTCAGAAGTCTTGGCACTGAATTTCTTGTAAGTTGATTGTATTGTTATCACATATGTAAAGTTTCCCCAACTCCGTTGTTGTGTAAGTTTCTTTATGGGATCTTGAGTTCAAGTCCTTTCAACTAAATGGCAATTATAATTTTACGAGAGATGTCATGTTTCACTGTATTATTAGTTGACCCAATCCAGAATTGGGAATAACTTTTTGTCTTCTCTCTACGTCACAGGATGGACAAAAGGCCATACTAGTTGCAGCTGCAAGAGGCAATCGTGAAGTTGTTGAGGTCCTTTTTCCCTTGACATCAAAAATTCAAACCATCCGAGATTGGACAGTTGATGGAATTCTTGAATATATGCAATCTGAAGCTAGCAAACAGGTAATTTCTATATTTGGTTTTTAATCATAGGAGACTGAGAAGCTCTCCAAATTTTTTATGTTAATATCATATATGATCCAACTGTTTTTATTTTTTCTGTCTCTTTTTGTTTGTTATATTGGTAATGTATGAACTTGTGTAATGTCTTTATAGCTCATAAGATTATACCTGCTTAAATTCATCATCAGTTTATATTGGTCTTGAACTGGGTCTGTAATCTTCACTAAGATAATTGCCCTCTCATATGTGTGTTTCTTTGTAAAATCGAAATAAAAATCCTACTGGTTTTAAGTTCGAGTAAATTGCAAACTTGGCCAATGTTAGTTTCTATTATGCTTTAAGATAACAATTTATGTGGAGGTGGTTTTCACTTTCAAGGGTGAAATTTTTGCAGGAAGAAATGAGAAACCTTATGGAAGATAAAGTACCAAAGGAAACTACGCCCAAGAAAGATCTCCCTAAGGTGTGCCTATTTTGCTCTGCAATTTAACTTTTCATATCGGTCCTATGTTACCTTTGCTAAGATCATTTCTTCAAGTTCCTTTGTTTCTTAATAGTAGGTTAATCTCTTTTACTGATTAGATATTTATGAATACTCATAAGTTCTTATTGTGTAACTTAACTTACTGTTATTTACTATTATTACTTATTGTTACTAATTAGATATTTAAGCTTATTGTTATATATTATTACTTAACTTAGAATGGTTGGTCTGATTGTAGTTTAATTGATTACCTCTCTGATAAGATAAAAATATGTTAATGATGTATATGATCTTGTGCTTGTCACCCTTTTGATTGTTATACAAATTATCCAGGTGGCACCTGAAATAAAGAAGAAAGCTGAAGAAGCAAAATCAAGAGGAGATGAGGCTTTTAAAACAAAGGATTTTCAAACAGCTGTAGATGCTTATACTCAGGTAAGTTGTTAAACTTCTGCTCTGCTATGTCAATGGAATCTTATTCTGTTAACAAATGTAGGAATTGTTGTCTGGAGTTTTTGACTGATTGAATGATGGAGAATACAACCTTGAGTATAGCATTCTCGGCATCCATTCTTGAACTAATGATAGAACCTTTTGCATGTTATGCTCTAATGTGTAAGTTTGGTTACTCTGTGCATTTGTTAGTGTCCTTATATCTGGAATAAGCACATCTTAACGACAAATTTTTCTGAAATTAATTGCTGTGAAGCTTCCTTATGGGGAGATAATTTATCCACCTTTTGACATCTTAACTAGATGAACATTAATTTAAGTTGATTGGATTGAGTAGATGAGTTTGGCCTGTTCAACTATATTTCGATCAATAGCTTTTATCTTAATGTCAGTAAATTCTTCATGTTCTGGTGCCTAGAATGGAGATTCATTCTTTGAAGTTTTGTAAGGTCATCTTTCTTTCCCCGTCTGAACAAGAGAAGGGAGTTCCTTGTCCAAACAATTTTTATATGCCTCATATTAGTAATCAATTGTTTGGTGCTAAATGGGTCATCAGAGAGCTTTTTGAATTTTAATTTTGTATGATGGTGCACTTTCAGGCTATTGATCTGGATCCTTATGATGCCAAATTACTCTCCAACAGAAGCCTTTGCTGGATACGTCTTGGACAAGCTGAGCATGCCCTCACTGATGCGAAGGCATGCAGAGCATTAAAACCAGACTGGGCAAAAGCTTGCTATCGAGAGGGTGCAGCATTGCGTTTGTTGCAGGCATACAACTATTTACTCTTCGCAGTTTTGAATTTTAAACTAACATCTGTGTCACATTTTTTTGACGCTTTTATATTGTTCTTTTTCCAGAAATTTGAAGAAGCAGCCAATGCATTTTATGAGGGTGTGAAGATTGACCCTGAGAATAAGGAGATTGTAAACGCTTTTAGGTTATTGATTGCACACTCTTCACCATTCTGTCATTTTTCATTTTTTATTATTATTTTTATGTTGTTCATTTAATATTGTGCTAATTGAGTGCTGTTAGTTATGCAACTTGTGGAGTTTATGAACCAACTGGTAGATTGTCTGGGGTGGAAAGGCCTATTTAAGAGAAAAGGCTATGCAACATCCGTGGACTCAGGAATGGAGCTAGATTCCAACTCCTTTTTCTCTTCCATTGGGAATTGGGGGCATCATGCAAAATAATAGAACTTAGGGTGGGGTTAATAAATAATATAAGTAAAATATATACCGAAAATATTGTCTTTCTGTTACTCGGAAACACAATTTCAATACAAATGAAACCTTCTGTACCTCAGAGTAAGTGAAAATTCAGTCTTGGAACTCTCTCATAATTATGAGATATCTTACCAATTGAGCTAGTTGGTACCACAAAAAATTATTTCTAAACTATCTTAACAAAAGAACAACTTGTTCCTGCTTTGGCATCATTTAGGAAAAAAATCTAATATTCATTTTCATGAAACTGCCTTTATAGTCATTAACCACCTAATCTACCATCATTGCAGGGAAGCTGTTGAAGCTGGGAAGAAGTTTCATGGGACAGATAAGGCAAAGCCATAGTATGTGCCAAAGATACGAGGGACTAGGAACCGGAGAACTATGTCAATGAATACTCTGCTGCTTTTCGAATCCCGAATAGGATTTTTTTAACGGCATTTACGAGTGACTACATGCCTCCTGAGTTTTATGTCAAATCCGAGGAAATGAATCAGATGGGGTTGTACATAGCACCCTATATAAGATGATATTTATAGCTGTTTTCATCTCAAGTTTTTGTTAGTGGTTTTGATAGAGCTTTCTTGACATATAGCTATGTTCTATGCCCTTATATCACTATTCTCTATGTATTTTGAATTTACAAAATGATACATCAAAGTTTTCCCGCGTTGGTTTCATCTCACGTTATGATGGCAGGAGAGCCTTTTTCTTTCAAAATGGTCTCAGCATTTTAGATAGTTGAATTCTACTTCAAATCTTGAGTGAATTTTTTTTCCTGTTTTTTCCTACTAAATTTGAAGTTGCATTATATTTGTTGGACAAGTTGGGCTGGGGGAGTCAGAACTAGTGAAAGAACTTGCTGGGATAATTGAAGTCTTGAAGAATGCGTAACCAATCTTAGGCCTTACAAGTGCTGTTCAGGCTCTCGTAACAAGTTGGATCATTTTCTGATCAAATAAGGGATTCTTTAGGGGTAGGAGTTTAGTAAATATGTATAGTAGGATTCCATATAAATCTTATTGAACATATCTAGATTTTGATGAATATCAAATAAATTTGGATTGGATGTACTTAAATTTTAATGAAACTTATTTAAATTTGGATTGAATACATTTCAACTTTTAAAATGTTTTAAATTGTAATAAATTATATACCCAATAAAACACATTGAACCTATTAGATAGTGACTTGAACGGAAACTTTGAACTTACTTCGCAGAATGCTGAACCACCCATTACACCAGTAAAACACTAAACCCATGTCCGCAATACCTTGAACCGAAACTACAAACTCATCTAAACGGAATCCAAAACCAATCTCGAACATACTTTCCTATATAAAAATCAGAACCATGTCTGTCATCTTTAACAAAACGCGCAATACTACCAAAACTCAGTTTGTTTGTTGTTTTTTTTTTTAATCCAATAATTAAACTCAGACAAACAAAAAACGAAAAAAAACAAAAAACAAAACTAAACCAATTCATTTCCCAGTCCAAAAACCGTTTTCCAGTTTTCTAAAAAACTCATTTTCATTTGTGATTTTATGAGACAGCAGACACCCCACATCACAACCCAGAAAAACGCTCCAACCCCATCACTCCCCATGTCCACCGGTTACAATACAATCACCACAACCTCCCCCACCCCCTCCTCCTCCCGTTCCTTCTTTACACGCGCCGAGTCAATGACCGCCACGCGCCGCCCTTGGACGGAGCTCCTCAGCCCCTCCGCCTTCTCCTGTCCGATCAGCTACGCCGACGCCATGTCACGTGCAAGGAAGAACGTCAACCACTTCCGCGTTAACTACGCAATGGTCATGCTTTTTATTCTCTTCGCGACCCTCCTCTGGCACCCTGTCTCGATGATCGTGTTCATCGTCGTTTTCGTCGCCTGGTTGTTCTTTTACTTCGCTCGCGACGACCCAGTTGTTGTTTTCAACCAGGTTATGGATGACAGGGTCGTCTTGGGGGGTCTGGCGCTTGTCACGGTGCTGGCACTGGTTTTCACTCATGTGGGGTTGAATGTGCTGGTGGGGTTGATTGTTGTGGTGGTGGTGGTCGGTGTCCACGCCAGTTTTAGACGGACTGATGACTTGTTTTTGGATGAGGAGGGAGCTGCTGAGGGGGGTTTGGTTTCGGTTGTGGGAGGTGGGACTAGTCGCCCTGTCAGGTTGTCTGGTTATACAAGCATCTAAAGGTGTGATTTTCAAGTTGTTTTTGTTGGTTTGTTTTGATTCGTTGTCGAGAATTTTGTAGAAGATGCTCATTTGTTGATGTTGGATTTCAATGTAGGTTGTTTCGGTTCCTTTGGTGTGAGAAAGTTGAGAACTTGGTGGGAAACTTGATTGGATGTTAATTGTGAATGTTGGGATGGAGTGGAGGTGGTTTTGTTTTTGGTTGTTATTGGATTTGAATGTAGCTTGTTTCAAGTCGTTCGATTCATTTTCCACAAAAAATGTAGAAGATGGTAGGAAAATTTGATTTTTGGTAATTGGTTGCGGGTGGTTTGCATGGTTGATACTGTTATTGAATGTAGCTTATTTTGATTTGTTGTCCGCAAAAAAGTGTGAAGATGGTGATAATTGGGTGTCATTGAGGGGTGGTTGGTTGTGTTGTTTGGTTTTGATTATTGTTTTTGTGTTGAGTTGGGATCAAGTAGGATTTTTTGAAGTCATGATTGATTTTCAGGGTGTTTCTTT
The DNA here is from genome assembly GCA_019925255.1 of Litchi chinensis. Lineage (NCBI taxonomy): Eukaryota > Viridiplantae > Streptophyta > Magnoliopsida > Sapindales > Sapindaceae > Litchi > Litchi chinensis. Next base: position 25,181,419 of record CM034466.1, read on the forward strand.
TTTCCTTTTTATATGTTGTGGTGATACATTTTCGTGGTTGAGGAGGTAGGTTTTTGTATATTATCGGTTAGGTTGAGATTTTTATGAGGGAAGCTTGCAAGCATTGCGAAGGAGTTTGTTTACTAATACTATGTTCTTGAGTGAAGTTTGTGAATTGGATTTGATTGGGACAGTTTCTGCGTTGTTGTTGTTTCTTAACTTGTACATTCTTGGTAGGGATGAAACTAATTCAGTCCTGCAAAGTGACTTGATTGCAGTTTTGGAGACTGGAAGCATTGGTTTGTGGCGTCAAGAGAAGATCTTATTGTTAGGTGGTGGTATCGCTAATTTGGATTATAACTTTGTTTCAATCATTCTAGTTTGACTAATTTTTCAGTTTGTGTTGTATGTTAGTACAAAACAGAATTGGAATCATTTGAAATGATCAACCATTTACAAAAATTCTTGTTCCATGCTGTTAGTATCTCTATTTCATCTTTGCAATTACAAGGTGAATGTGATCAGTTTTATGGTTCGTTTTGTTGCATTGGCCATTTGATTGCTGACTTGTTAATGAAAGAAAATTGGATTCACAGCTTATGTTGAAATGATAAATTAGCCTAGGCATGAACTTGATCAATGGCAGTAAAGCAACTCCACGATATATTCTATCGATATATATGTTTTTCTTTACCATAATAGTCTTGAATCTCATAGTGAAAAGTTGTGAAATAAATGACTTTTCTGGATATTATGATGTGGTGCCATGACACATTTGGCTTTCGAGGAACTTCTGTTGCATAGTCTACCATTTTTGTGCTTTAACTGTGATCCAACACAATTAACATCTCCATTGATGTATGAGTTGATTTGTTTACACTAGAATGGGCTTAATCAGATAATTTGGCATAATCAGATTATATTGATTAGTAGATTACTACTTAATACAGTCTAAAAGGTTATTCAGTAATCATGTGGACAGTTGACTGTAGTGCACTTTAGACTTATTATGTGCGCATTTTATTTTGGCGATACAGTCATAGATGATCTGGAGTGAGGTTTTCCCAAGGGGTAATGCAGTCATATTTCATTTGTGCTGATGTTCATGGACGGTTATGATCTTTAATATATTGGGAAATCTCAATAGCACTTATATGTTTATCCATGCGGATTGAATGAGATTGTCAGAAGCAATGTTATTTACGTCAGTTTTATGTTGGCGAAGATTTATGCGTTCATGAGCAGGCTCTGCTGATTTGCCAACTTCTGGAATCTGGGAATTCGTCTGCCTCTGCTTTTCATATGACACAAATCGAGCTACAATATAACTCATTCAATGTGAATGTGCATGATAATCAAAAGGCTAATTTATGTTGCAAAAGAGCTCATCAGAACAATTAGCTTGGTCTCAAAACTTAATTCCAATTTAGGTACTGGTATCAGCAAAACTTAAATTCCAATTTAGGTACTGGTATCAGCAATGCAGCCGTCGGATATATTTTCGAATCTTGATACCACATTTCGATGAATGACGATCATTCACTTAAAGTAAGATTGCGAAGTTAAATACTGCTCTAAAGGGGACTCTTGGCCACATAATTATGCTTGGAGTTTCTCTTCACTACCTACATATGATCCTTTTTAAACAAGAGATCAATTTTATGTGAGCTAATTGCTTAAACAAGAGTAATTATGTGCAATAGATCAACTTTAAAACTAAAACTGAAGATATTAATTCGTAATAGACAACACTAAGACTGACATCATTCATCAATTCAACTGTCAAAACGTCTGCACACAGGAAATCCCAATAAACCCTCCATGAAAAACGCAGAAAAGAAGGAAAATCGTACAAAAATCATAGTGCGAGGTGATGAGAGGCAATGAGAATTCGGGGAAGCAACAAGACATTTGATTGCCTATATTAATCTTCCTCTAGGTTGATAGAGTCCTTAAACTTTCCATATAGAATTTTCTTCAACTCTGCCATTTGGGCCACTATTGTTTCCTTCTCTTCCTCAAGTTTTGCCAAATTCTTGTTCGTCACCTCTCTCATCTCTTCTATCCGGTTCTCCACCTCATCCTTTGGCACATGAGCAAAGACTTCTCCAATTTGGAATCGAACCACCTCCTCATCAGTGAGTATCAATTCATTGCTTGCATCCTCCAGATTATCATTTGTTTCCTAAAGATTTGAGAAAACACACAAGTTAGCAAGGGAACAAAACTTAGTAGAAAGCCAGAAAGAATCAAACAAATGTATATGGAAAAGGTATGGTCAAGAATATAATAACATTAAGAGAACATTAACAAAATCATACACAGAGTCTTGCTGGGAAAAAGAAACCGCAGTTTATGTACAAAGGAAAACTAACTCAAAGGAACCATAAGCTCCTAGTAAAAGGTGTTACAAGATATGGAAATGACCAGGAAGAAGAAGCTGTAGCAACAACGAATGAGAGCTTCTATTCCCCAACTACATACAACACTGTCAGAGAATAGATAGCGGAATGACTCAAGGATCAGGACAGCCAACTCCTGAACAGGCTTTGTTGAATTGACTAAGGTCTAACAAATGTTTCTCAATGTGTTGAAGTCTACGACGGTAAAGGCTAATATAAAATTCATCACCACAAAGTTCAATCTTCAATGCTATATTGGGCACTTTATCAATATTATATGTCTAGAATATTAAAACGAGAACATGATTTTGATCATGCATTTATACAATGCAAGTTGGCGTATGACTGAAGCTCAATTCAGATAATTTTCTCGTAAATCAAGGTTGAGCCAGAGGTCTTCAAAAAAGAGAAGTCGGTGAGAGAAGCACATACAGACTCAAGTAGATGCCATATCAATTGTCGATAGGTTTGAATTTAAAGTTGACACGTATGTCATAGCACTCATTAAAAGGTAAAAATACTCACAAACAAACAGTCTCTTAATTGGCCCATAAAAAATATTTTGTATAATTTTTCAACGCACAAGAAGAACAGACTTCAGATATCTATGGGAAACTCCCAAACATAACCATTGTGCCATGTTCTCAACATCACTTTCTATCATTTTACGTCACTTATGAGTCATTTTAACCATCCCTTTTCAAAAAGATCCCACAAAAACTGCCAAAAGTTGTTCACAAGATGAACAATAAAAGGCCAAGACATGGAGTAGGGCACAGTAGCAGTACTAGAATACTTTTCCGATGTCTGTAATATACAAAATATTGTCTCAAAGGTTTCTAAAACCACAAAGAGGCAGCAAGAAAGATCACGAGTACTCAATTTCATTGGTCAAATAGTGTTTCCACTCACCAAACTTCTCATTTTAGATTATGAGATACCTCAGTCAAGCTCAATATCACGTCACACTAGATCCATCAACATTTTACAAACTAAACTGCACTTAAACAGCTCACTTGTCTCAACTCAACTTGCAAATCAGCTCCTTTTTAAACCTAATAGTTGCCTATTGCAAACATATTTACAATCAACCTCATTCCTCAATACATTAATGAACTCAAAAACATCCTCAACATATACAATAATTCAACCCTCCAAATTCCTCAAACCTTTGTATAAATCACACACACGCATGTGTGCGCACACCCACAAAAGTCAATGCTTATTATACCTACCAAAGCAACCTAAACCAGAGCTAGATTTTCTCTAATTTTCAACACACATCTCATATCACACAACAAAAACAAAAACTACAAAAGGGTTTTCTCTAATCTTCAATATCAATCTCAAATAACACTTCAAAATCTAACACCATTACATTAAAAAAAAAAAAAAAAATCAATACTTTATCAAAAATAAACCAACCCCAGATGAGATTTGAAAGTGACAAACACAGCACACACCTTGGCAACCTTGATTTCATCTTCAAGCTCATGAAGTCTATTGTTCAATCTTCCAAAATTGTTGATGTTCTGTTGATCTTCCCATGTCACCTCTGTATCAGATTTTGCACCCTTTTTTTTTTGTTCACATACAAGCAAAGGTTATACAAATAAAAATCGTTGCTTTTTAGGATAAAAAGTACTAGAACGAATAATCAAAACAAGACAATGAAGTATTAGATAAAAGGGTTTTTGATTACCTGTTCCTGTTGCATTTTTTATTCGAGAACGAGAAACAATAGAGTTTGAGAGGACACACTTCCAAGAGCTCTCGTCTTTGGAACAAGTTTAGTTCAACCGAAGTTCTTTCTTTTGTTGTTATGGGAAATTACTTTTGGACCCTCACTTTTTTTTTTAAAAAAAAAATTGGAGTTTTGTATTTTTAATTTTTTAATTAGTAAATGAAAATGAAAAATACAAAAATAAAACGAAAAAGAAAAATTTACATGCAAGAGGATCTTAAAAAATAGGTATGGGGTTCTGAAAAAATATTTATAAAGTTTTTCTTTTAATTTCTTTAAAAATTGATTTCAAAATTTGTTGAGACTAGTTGAAATTACTTTTAAAATAGTTAAGATATTTAGAACTTTTAAGATAAATACATCATAATTTTTAAATTGTTAGAATCAATCATTTTAATGATTTATTACATCTAAATTAAATAAGAGTGATTATTTTTTTAGGAAAACAAATATAATAAATGATCGAAATGATTAGTCTGAACAATTTAAAAATTAAGATGTACTAACCATAAAAGCTCTATTAAGTTATTTGGTTCTTTAAAAGGTATTTGAAGTGTTGGAATACTGGTTCACAACTATTGGAATTAAAAGGTGATGTATAAGTTTTTCTTTAAATCTTAAAAATTCTATTTTTAAAAATCAGTAGAGAATAACAAACACTAAACCAACTATTTTTCACACTTATATAGTTTATAGGTAATGACTACAACTGATGGTACTTTTTAATTTAAAAACTTTTTAAAAAAATATTTGCATCACAAGTTTGTATAAAATATATTTAAAAACTATTTCATTAGTCTTAGTAAACTATTGTAAAATAGTTATATAATACAGAATTGTCTCTCTAAGCAAGACTGATCAATTTCATCGATTTAGCTAGTATACAAAAACTTCTAGGATTTACAAAGATATCACAATCTATTTTAATATATTTTTAACATTTCTTATTTATTTGAATCAATCCATTGAAATTTAATATATATATTCTGTACATCATCACACCTTTTGCTATACATTTGAACTGAAAGTAGGCAAATTCAATCATTCATTCTGCAGGTTCTGGAGTTGCAGTATGCAATTTTGATTTTAAGATGATGATCATCAATGGTTGACATATAAAAGTGACCAAATACAGAGTGAACAATGAACATGTTGATGTTATTTTTCAACCAATGAAATTACATAAAAAAATTTCAATAAATTCATACATGTAATGTAATAGTAAGACAGACAGCCTGCACAGAACAAACACACAATGAATTTGATGGCGCAACTCAGTCAGACAACAGATGTTGGTGATTCTACAAGAATATATTAATTAGTATAGATGTAACTAAAAACTCGTGAAAGATTGGAAAATTTTGAAGGTGACTTCAAGGGACTTGGACTTTTCGACTATATGACAAGACCATCACAAAGTCCTTAGCTGATGAGCCAACAGATGCTGGTACTTTTTTCGCGGTTGATCCAGTCCGGAACCACAAGTCTACCAGGTTATGAAGTTGCAAAGTTGGAAGCACTGGCTGGCCACGACACAGAATTTCCACCTGTAAAATATGTACACAACAATGATAAGAGGAAGACTGAATGAAGAAAATCAAGCATTGATAATTTGATAGTTACAAATGACTTGGTGAAAAAAAAAATGGCTCTAGAAAGATGATAATGGCAAACGATTAATGTGTTCCAGCCATATTTAAGATGAAAATAAAAAATGGCAACAAAATAAACACCAAGTCCTGAGCTATGTATGATCTAGAACACAGTCCATCAACATAAAACTTGCAAAAACTGACCAGCATGCCTATCTAGCCTCCTATAAAGATGATCCGCATTTCCAAACATATAAGTAAAGAACGGTATACTGTACAATTTGTTTTTCTGTTTCGACCTAAAGTGGCTAAAATAGTTGTTTAGAGTAGCAGTATCACAACATTCTGGTCAAGTATCATTTTAAGTTATGCTTGTTTTTTATCTTGTTTTCAGTTTTCGTGTTATCAAAAAACGAAAAATAAAGATGCTTCATACATTAATACATCAATAAACAGGCAGCAAAATATTTCCTTACATGACAATCTGATCTTCACAGTTTTTCGGGAAGGAAAGAAAGAACTCACCTCAGCCTCACTGGTAAGATCAAGTTTCTTTACGAGGTACTTTTGAATAAACGAGACAGGCATTTTACCATCCCTACAACCAAAAAGTATAAGAAAGTCAACAAGTAAGATATGTTAATAAGCAAGCAACTGCTGTCAATCACCAACTTCATTAAGCACCAAAACATTTCAATTAGGGAGGCATGTGACAGATACAATCAACAATGGGCTACAAATTCATTAGGGAGGCATGTGACAGATACATAATTCGACATAGAGCTTAGAGCTCTGTATGGAGTGTCAGTATAGCAACTCTCCAGCAAAAAGCTAACCTGATTTTTGGCTTGAGAGTTGAGACTCTCATATAACTTACCATGAGAAAATCAATAGTACGTTGTGATAACAAGTTTACAATTTAATACAGGCTAGTAAACAGTCACAAGTATCTGAAAAGAAATGAAATGTTGATTTAAACCACACGCTGAACAGACAAGCAAAACAGAAAGATCTTAAAGTAACTCACTTTATCCTCAAGTAACATGCTGAGATCTGTGGCAAGGAAGCACCCCCATTCCTGAAGCAATTTACCATTTTATCAGAGACTTGTCATCAAGCAATCAATCAGGCTCCAAACAGATCAGATACATTACACACTAGAGCTTTAACTCAACAGGTAAATACAAGATTTAGACATGATCACATGAAGAAACTAATAAATTAAATGCATGTGAGTGAACAATACAATGAAATACAAGTTCTAAGTAGCATCTTACTGATCTTCAGAAGCAATTAATGAGAACCAAATTGGACTACTCTTTCTCTTGTGCTTAACTCCTGATGCATCTAGCATTACTTGTGCTGCAGCACACAACTCATGTGATCCAGCTTCCCGTTTTTTAGCTGCTGCTCGCAACCTTCTGCGCTTCACAGGTCCTGGAATTAAACCTGTTTCATTCTTGTTATCTTGGAATTTTGCATTCTGTCCATGCTCTTTCAATTTGGGTTTAGGCAAATATCCATCAGTGCCAGGAGCATTTTGCAATTCTGCTTTGGATTTGGTTTCTGGCATATACAATTCAGAATCAGCAACATTGTGTGGTTCTGATTTGGCAAAAGACGGCCCCTGCGAATTTAGCTTGGAGGACTTTGTTCTATTGGCAGCTTCAACAAGACAGTTTAAAGGTGTCCAGAGATCAGCTTTTCCTTCCATTATTTCAACATCATTCTCCACATCTTCATCATTAGGCCTTTGGCCATTAGAAGGCTCAGCCTTGGAAGAATCCTGCACAAATTTACTAAGGATGACTAACTAGAAAAATACGATTAATCTGCAACATAAACAGATTTGTATTATACTCATAAAAACACGAAAGAACAAATTTTCAGCTTCCTTTACCTGCCTTTTATTTGAAGAAATTTTGTTTAAAGAATCAGGTGAGCTTGAGCTCATTGGATGATCTTCAGCAGAATCTTCTTTCTTATCCTCAACAGAAAAACCACATACTCGTAAAGCAGCAGCTTTTCTTGCATTTACCTTTGTCCTCTTTCCGGTCAACCCAGTCTGCATTGACACTTTGGGAGTGCTAACCACCAATGATGATAGTGATCTTTCCTTTCTTTTCACTGGCAGAGTAATGGAAGGCATAACTTCCAGAGCCTGAATCTTTCTCCGTTTAAAAGGGAAAATTTTTGCCCTTATATCTTGCATATTGTGATCTGGCCTGCATGTATTCCATAGGCACAATGTAACATAAGCAGATAAATATGAAACCACCATTAAACAAGAGCATTCAAATTTTGATACTTCAACCTCCAGTAGCGTCAACGGGCAAGCAGATAAAGAGGGTGAGTTTATATATAAAGTTGCTTGAGACATATGCAATTATAGTTGAAGTATCCTTAGATTGCTTTAAATACTTTGCAGTTCCAAATGAATGATGTCTGTGCAGAAGCCTATGTTTTAGGAAACAATATCTAAGCACACTTAAATTACATTTAAAAACTAGAGAATTAGATTTTTACTCTTATTTAACAAAGCACCCAGGTCAATTTTCAGATTAATTGGCCTTCCTTTGGAATGGAAATTTACAAAAACATCAAATATCTTTCCTAAGCCGAGTTTATTGAAGACTGAGCAAGATTGGAATGCATGAAAACCAGTTACCAGGACAGGCACAATATCCCACAAACGGTTTGTTTGTCTTACATTCATCTAAAGGAAAGTCACTAAAATAAAAAAAACAAATGCATTCTTCTTGCTACACCTCATCTGATGACAAAAGGGCAACGCAAAGGTATCACACTGGTATCCGACAGAACAAAAAGAAAAAGTGCAAAAATTTATGGAGATATGGTAAAATTACCTTGGAAGTACAAACACCAAAGCCCAACACAGGTTATATTTGCAAGCAATGTACAGAATTAGAGGAAGCAAATGTTTAACAGACAACGACTATAAAGTTTAAGGTAAGAAAAATAAGATGAGTACAGGAGGAGAAGAGATCATCCATAAAAAACTCATTTGAAAACACAACAGATTGCGCAAGTAAAGGAGAAAATAAAGGCAGGGCAATTGGAGGAGTTAACGGGGCTACCAGAAAAATGGATAAATGTAAGACGTCTCCTAACAAGCACATCCACACCTAAGTTAACATGCCTACAGAAGCAAGAGCAGCAAAAAGGAAAAAGTTCTAGATGAAGGCAAAGAATGTCTCAAACAGAACCTGAGGTGTTTGGCCAAGTTTATTTAACTAAAATCTAAAAAAAGAAAACATATGAAAAAAAAATATATATATATATATATATACACATTTAAATGTAATGTGTTTCGCACAAATAGTCTTCAACCAAGAACATTCAAATGATACTATTACAAGGTTTCTTTCACTCAGTATCTAATATACTGCCTATTGGATAAATGTATCAGGATTCGAACATGAATTTACAAACTTCCTGACAACAAGCTATTCTGTACTTATACTAATAGACAAACTATCATATGCTACACTAACCTTAAATACTTATCAAATACCAACGCCAATGGATACTTACAACCAAAAACTCCAGGAAGGCACTGAAATCTATTTTCTATTACTATATCAAAACACCATTAACCATAAAAACTAAAAAATGCATAACAGCCGATATCACAAAATCTCTAACCTGAGTTTCTCAACAGGAAGACAGCCAAGATCAATATTGCATACAGGACAGCAATCCACCTCCTCATCTGAGAGCTTCTCATATATGCACTTCCTGCAGACTAATTTTAGGTTTCAAAATCCAATGTATCAGAAACAATCTGAGAGAACAAAATCCAAAATTATTAAAAGTAAACAAACCACTAATCAGGTGTGCCAATTGCCATATATTTTCTTCATAAACACTAACAAGACATATAATACTCAATAGATAGATTTTATTTTATTTCATTTTTTTTTAAAAAAAGGTCCATCCTTTAAAAAATGAACTACATCAATTGCACCAATTTCACCAAACAATCAAACATAAATATAAGAACAAAAAAATCAAAAATTGAAGCCACTATGTGATAAAAAAAGACAAATCGACAAACAACCAAAACCCCAGATCAGAAAACCAACAATCAAAGCAAAATTCAGAGACCACAACATGCAAAACAAGATCAAAAATCATAAACAAAGAACTCACAAGTATGGAGACACAAAGAGATAGTAGTAGCTTCTCTCAAGAGCTTGTCACAAAGAGGACATGTCATGCATGCCTCTAATGTCTCTCTCTTCACTTTCACCACTTGTCCCGCCATCTGTCACACCACACAACACATACAACAAATACAACACTCTCTCTATTTCCCTATCTATCTCTCTCTAAAATATACATATACACACACAGATATACAAATGAAACCATACAAAGCACATTAACAAGCGAGCAGAATAAAAAGAAGAAACTTGATGGATCTAAACAAGTGAAGAGGGTGGCGGGATTTAAGGGAAAAATGAGAGATGGGTATGGAGTACAAGGCAGATAACTACGTGGGGTTGGTTGGATTTTTTGGATAAACAACAAAAACAAGCTTGTGGGTTGTGTTGTGTTTGTCCTCTCGAAGAAATAACATGAAATGAAAAGCAGCACGCTGCAGCGGCAGAGAGAGAGAAAGAGAGAAAAGAGATATAATCTCAAGTCAAGATGGTTTTGTATGAAAGCGTGTGTGCGTGTGCGTGAGAGAGAGAGAGAGACAGTGTGGAGTGTAGAGCGTGAAACACACAACACGAAACACATGTACACACTTCACTTGCTGTTTCAACACTTGTTCTTCTTCTGTTGCTTTGTTCTGTTTTGTTTCGCTTCGATGTTTTCTATTTCAACGGATTTTTTTTTCCTTGAGTTTTGGATAATTGTTTATTTGAAAAAAAAAAAGAGAAAAATATTTTAATAATATCAAGCACTCATTGAATTTCCGTGTCAAGATATGCTAATAATTAAATTTTTAACGTATTTTCACTCCCAAAAACGAAAAAGATATCATTTTTCATGAATATCGGTTGTGAAGTGAAAACCGTTTACCTATATCGGTAAATATGCATGGATTGGTGGAACTTGAAAGTAGTTTTGTATATGATTTACCAATTTAATTAAACGTTTTGCAAGTAGTTCAAAAATTTATTATTATAACATTTAAGGATATCTACTTTTACATACAAAGTGAAAACTTTTTTTATATATTTATAAATATGAATAATAGGACGTGAAAGTGGATTTATATTAGATACATTTTTTTCCAAGTAGTGTTGAAAACATTCTAATCATATAAGTATAATTTGCTGATCTAATTCGTACAATTAAAGTTTTGACATAATAAAAAGTGTCATACAACTTATCATGTATATTTTAATAAAAAAAAATATATATTTTTAGAGGGTACAATTTATCAATCAAATTATATCTATAATTATATTATAATATAATATATGTTTCAAAAAAGAATATAATATAATATAATTCTAAATTATATAAAATATCATAATTTTTTTTTAATGGATAAGTGAATCACGTAGTACATATATTCTATTGATTGAATTTGAAACTTTTATATGACCAAAAAAATAAATTTCTATTTATTGAAACTTTTATATGAACAGAAACACAAAAGTCAAAAATATTGAAATAAATTCTTATAAGAATCCAATGAAAGTAGACCCACTACATTTTTTTCCACAATTGTGACCATGCATGATTCATGAAGGAGGACATTTGCATTAATTATTTGGACAACTAGTCTTATAACCTAAAATATGATGATAAGGATTTCTTTCTATAAAAAAAAGATAAAAATGACTTAAAATAGTTATTTTTGTAATAATTATTTTATTGTCTTGATGAGGCATGAATCCTGAATCGTCAGTCAATGCTTGCAATGAATGTCGTTCAGATTTGAACCATGGGCAGGTGAGATGCATAAAACCAACCCACCTTTGGCTTGGGCCAGAGGTTTTAGACTTGCGTTTTGTGCCTTTTGGTCTAGTTAGACTTGGCATTGGGCTTTGACCCCCTTAATTGATTTTTCTCATGTGTAAAGTGTAGAATTGCTGAAACGTTAGAATTTTAGAATAGTGTTAAAATTGATATCCAAGTAACGTAGCAATGTAAGTTGTAAAAGTAATGTTAGGTCATTCATAAATTTTACCCAAATTTATAGTAAAATGATATATAATATATAAATTATTAATATCACATTAATTATCATGTAATCTCATGATTTATACCGTATTAATAAATCATATGTCACATCAATTAAGTAAGAAGTTAGAATAAAATTTTTTGACAATCAATGTTACTTTTGGGGTCGTTTGTTTTTTTGTCTGAAGATTGGATAATATTGTTAAAGACTGAAGGCTGAATAGTGACTAAAACTTGAAATCTGAATAATATATATATATATATTTTTTTTTTTTACTTCTGAACAATATTATAAACTTGTTTGTTTTCTAAAGTTAAAATTATCTGAAAATTAATAATTTTATATTTATAGTCTTTTAATTATTTGTCATTATATAATTTTAGCTAATTTAATACAAATGTCTGAAAATAAATAATCTAATAAATTCTAAAACATTTTTTATGTATATATTAATAATATTTTATTCATAATTAAATTATGATTAAAAAATATAATAGTATTAACCATATTTATATATTTAGATATATTAATATATTTAAGAAAAACTAAAAAATGAACGTTTAAATTGTAAATTAAATTATATTAGTTTAATTCTAAGATAATTTGAGACGAGCTGTATTTAGAATTTTCTTTTTAAGTATATCTTTTGTAAGTATCAAGGAGAAAGAAAAGGAAAAAAAATTGAGTAATATAAAATTATGATAAATTTGAAATTTTATTACTTTTGGGATGATAGATTTGGAATAAAAACTTTTAAATGTCATTAAGTGATTTGCAATTAAATGAAAAGTTAAAAATTCTTACTTAATTTTTTCAGTTGTTTTGGGATAGTTTAAAGTTGTTTGATCACTTTAAAAAAAAAAAACAATTTAATAAGTGCAATTTAGCATTATTAAGTTTTAAGTGGAAAAACAAATGACCCCTTAATTTTTTCAGTTGTTTTTTAATAGTTTTAAGTGAGTCGATCACTTAAAAAATTAAATAAAAATAACTTAATAGGTACAAGATAGCATTATTAAGTCTTAAATAGAAAAAATAAATTATCTCTGCTCTCTTACAACTTAAATAAAGCTAATCATTATATTAATTACAAAATCATATAGACAAAGTATTAATTACTCTTTAAAAAAAAAAAAATTAATTGCAATACTTGTTATTTGGATATAAATTGTAAGCAATCTAGTATCTCTCATTTTTAATGCAAATGAACTTTTGCTAGGTGAAAAGGTCCGCATCAGAAGTGATTTTCTGCCCGTGACATTTTAGTTACAAGAAGATAGATTGTGATTAGAAGGCTAAAATTTCCATACTTTAATACTTAACAATTAAGACTCTTTTAAAATTAAAAAAAAAAAGAAAAGAAAAAGAATAAAGTACTTTTAAGCAATTAAATTAGGTACTAAACTAATTTTATGAACGGTCTCTCTCTCTCTCTCTATGTATAGATACAGAGAGAGAGAGAGAGAGAGATTATAGAGAGAGATTGGGGGACATGTGGAGGACAATAGGTAGTTGTGGACATGTAATGGATACGAAATATCCACACTATGTGGCTGCACAATAACAGACAAATTTTGTAGTCCATACCATACCATAATTGGTTCTCACCAATCTTTTGTTACATCAAATAATTCTACTTCTTTGGTCATTGAATCATCTGTTTGGCACCAGAGAAAAAAATAATGGCCACCATGAAAACTACCAACTTTGCCACATTTCTTCTTAGGGCAGCTGGTTCTATTCCTAGAAGCTCAATTTTTGGTGTTCAATCATCACCCGTGCATGGTATGTTCATGTTTATTTACAATTTTTTTTAGTGCATTTTTATTAGATTTTAGAAGACATATTAACATAATTTTGAATTTAATTATGATCTGATAGGACGTTCAACAATGGTAACAACAAGTGGAGGTGTGAGGTGCACTCTACAGAAGATCAAGCCGTCTGCCTGCAGCAGTGGCAATTCAAGTACAAACAAGGCGTAGGAGGAAGGCGACTCAACTATCACAAACAAACTAGTGCTTTCTTAGGACTTTTGTCAAATATTTGGTGGACAACTCCTAACAACACTAATAACACTTAAAATCTTGTTTGAATGACTACACAAATACAATAAGCATTACAATATAATGGCAAAAACACAATAAAGCTAAAAGCAAATCGAACTCAACATAACACAAGAGATTTTTACGTGGTTCACCGAATGATCATGTTCACAGAGGTTATTAATTTTACTAGTATGAGAATAACAAAATTACAAGAGATTACCTCTATTTTGAAGCTATCTTTTATTTCTAGCTCTTAATCTTTCAACTTCACAAGCTTTCAGTGTTAGAGTTTCTTTATTCTCGTAGAGATACACAACTCTCTCATAAATTAGACACACTTTACTTATAGATCTCTCAATGATACAATAAGATATATTCCGAAACTTTCTAAAATTATAATAAAGTCCATCCAAACTTGGATTACAAAATTATCCCAAAAAACTAACACACATAAGTTCCTTTGAGGCATACATCAACACAAAGTTGGTGATGCATCCTTGATGGCAGCGGCGGCCGTCCTGTTGACCACCGCATGGCCAGTCTTGGCGTTGGTAGCTGAGAGGATGAGCACAGAAGGAACTGAACTTCCTTTTGGTCTCGGCAACAACCTGCTTGGGTGGATTCTTTTTGGTGTGTTCGGTTTGATTTGGGCTCTCTATTTTGTTTACACTACAGGCCTTGAAGAGGATGAGGACTCTGGCTTGTCTTTTTGAAAAAATTATTGGTTGTGTTAGCTTCAAGTCGTTAGCACAAAGTTTGTCACAATTGTTACATTTAATCGAAATCCTTTTGTGGAAATTGTAAAAAATACTCATTTAAAAATGGTAAAATTTGTTTTTACCCACCATTTTTAAAAAAATTGTTTTTAACCCCTCAAACAAATATATTGTTTGATATACCAAAATTACCTAAAATATCCCTGGGCATTTTTACAAAAAAACCCTGAACAGGTTAAAATTTACGAAAAACCGAATGGTGAAATTACCATTCAGCCCTCCCATATATATAGTGCAAAACCGGTCGGTGGAGAAACAGTTCCACCGATTTCTCGCTCAAAATCAGACCGGTTTTTGCGGAACCCCGAACCCCCGATCGCGACCCCAGCTTCCCCACGACTTTTCCGGCCATTCCCGCGACGTTGCCGACCTTCCTCGAGCATCTCCTACCGCCGGCGAACCTGCAGAAAGTGTGAAAGGTTAGATTTATATGTTTGTTGTATGTTTTGATTGATATTTGATATTTTGAAATGTGTGTTGTGTTATGGATGTTAGTTTAGGAATCATTAGGTTTAGAATAGGTTGGATTTAGTGTGTTTGGTGGTTTTTGTGTTGAAAATGGCCGATTCCGACATGAGAAAGGTTGTCGGGATCGGATTGGTTTTCCACGATCGGTTTTCCACAATCAGTTTTCCACAATCAGTTATTCATTTCGGTTTTCCACAATCGGTTATCCACAATCGGTTTTCCATTTCGGTTTTCCACGATCGGTTTTCCATTATCGGTTATTCATTTCGGAAACAAATGAAAAACCGATCGTGGAAAACCGATTACGGATAACCGATCGTGGAAAACCGCAATGAATAACCGATGGTGGAAAACTGATCTCAAAAACCGATCGTGGAAAACCTTAGTGAAAAACCGATGGATTTCATTAACCGGTTTTTCAGATGCCTTCAAAAACTGATCAATTTCATTAACCGGTTTTTCAGATGCCTTCAAAAACCGATTCAGTTCAAAAACCGATTCTGCTACTGATGATTTCTTTGCTGTTTTTCTTTCCTACAGATGGATTTCGACTATAAATATAGTTCACACACAATTGACAGACATACGAGCGGGAACACACACATTGGTCAAAGATTGGTTAATAAGATAATTGTCGTTATTAAAAGAAGAAAGCTATACGATTGGTTCATAGCAGAATGTCCGTTCGGACATATTTTGAGGATAACTAATCATACGGCTGCTGGTTCTGTGATTTTGTGGGTGCTTGCTAGAGAGATAAATGTAGCGGATGCACGCCGTGATGAGAGGTGGTTTGAAATTGGGGAGAGAAGCTATAGGTTTGGGAAACAAGAGTTTCTATTGGTGACCGGACTTCCTTTTGGGGGCATCGACCGTAAAATCTTCGAAATAGCTCCAAATGATCCAAACGGTCTCCTAGGGCGAATGTTTAATGTATATAGTTTAACATTAATATAATTATATATTATATGTTATGATTAACATTAATATATAATTATAGCTTAATTATTATACATAGTTTATATATTATGATATTTAATTATGTTAATGTTAATATATGTTAATATAATTATCTTAATGTATATAGTTTAACATTAATATAATTATATATTATATGTTATGATTAACATTAATATATAATTATAGCTTAAATATTATACATAGTTTATATATTATGATATTTAATTATGTTAATGTTAATATATGTTAATATAATTATCTTAATGTATGTAGTTTAACATTAATATAATTATATATTATATGTTATGATTAACATTAATATATAATTATAGCTTAATTATTATACATAGTTTATATATTATGATATTTAATTATGTTAATGTTAATATATGTTTATATTATTATCTTAATGTATATAGTTTAACATTAATATAATTATATATTATATGTTATGATTAACATTAATATATAATTATAGCTTAATTATTATACATAATTTATATATTATGATATTTAATTATGTTAATGTTAATATATGTTTATATTATTATCTTAATGTATATAGTTTATATATTATGATATATACAGGACAAGCTGCGGAGCATATGTGGTCATGTACGTGCGCGACCTTGTGCAACGGAGAACGAGTACATGGAAATCAAAAAAATGTGAGACCGTTGCAGATGTCATTGCACTGAGGGCTGAGATGGCCAGAGACATATATATGTGCTCAAAGCCGATATATAAAGTTAATAATTTTGGAAAATGGTTTGTAGACAGTGATGGAGAAATTGTATATAAATAAATTTAATTATTCTTTTATTATTACTCATTATTTATTTGATGGTATTGCATTCTATATTTTCCAATTGCCAACAAATCATTATAATTAAACATTATAGTTAATAATATAATGTTAATATAATATAATATTAACATTATATTTATCTAATGTTAATAATATAATGTTAATATAATATTAATCTAATGTTAATATAATAATATAATGTTAATCTAATGTTAATATATTATTAATCTACTGTTAATATAATAATATAATGTTAATCTAATATTAATATAATGTTACTATAATGTTAATATATTTATATAATATTAATCTAATGTTCATCTAATGTTAATGTAATGTTAATAATATAATGTTAATATATTAATATAATAATCTAATGTTAATCTAATATTAATCTAATGTTAATATAATGTTAATCTAATGTTAATCTAATATTAATCTAATGTTAATATAATAATATAATGTTAATCTAATGTTAATATATTAATATAATGTTAATATAATATAATCTAATGTTAATCTATAATGTTAATATAATGTTAATATTTATATTAACATATTAACATTATATTATATTAACATTATATTAATATTAGATTAACATTATATTAACATTATATTAACATTATATTAACATTATATTATATTATATTATTATATTAACATTAGATTAATGTAATATTAACATTAACCTTAATATTATGTTAACATTAATCTTAATATTATATTACCATTATATTATTAACATTAACCTTAATATTATATTAACATTAGATTAATATTAGATTAACATTATATTAACATTATATTAATTATATTAACATTATATTAATATATTAACATTATATTAACATTATATTATTATATTAACATTAGATTAATGTAATATTAACATTAACCTTAATATTATATTAACATTATATTAATATATTAACATTAGATTAATATAATATTATTATATTAACATTAGATTAATATTAGATTAACATTATATTATTAACATTATATTAACATTATATTAACATTATATTAACATTAGATTAACATTATATTATTATATTAACATTAGATTAATATTATATTAACATTAGCTTATATTACCATTCTATTATTAACATTAACCTTAATATTATATTAACATTAGATTAATATTAGATTAACATTATATTAACATTATATTAATATATTAACATTAGATTAACATTATATTATTATATTAACATTAGATTAATGTAATATTAACATTAACCTTAATATTATATTAACATTATATTAATATATTAACATTAATTGACATTATATTATTATATTAATATTAGATTAATATTAGATTAACATTATATTATTAACATTATATTAATATATTAACATAATATTATATTATATTATTAATATAATATTAACATTAACGTTAATAGTATATTAACATTATATTAATATATTAACATTAGATTAACATTATATTATTATATTAACTTTAGATTAATATTAGATTAACATTATATTAACATTATATTATTATATTAATATTAGATTAACATTATATTATTATATTAACATTAGATTAATATTATATTATTATATAATATATTAACATTATATTAACATTAGATTAACATTATATTATTAACATTATATTAACATTAACCTTAATAATATATTAACATTATATTAATATAATGTAATGTTAATATAATGTTATATTAAGGTTAATGTGAATATAATGTTATATTAATGAATATATTAATATAATGTTAACATATATTAATATAATAATATCTACATTTGTATTATATATATTATTAATATTACATCCATATAAGTTATAAGCCATATTAGGATTATAGTTATAATAATTGTAACATGATATGAAAAATATTAACCATATTAATATGATATGTCAAGATAACACATATTATAGTAAAGGTATATTTATTAATTACTAATATTATATGAATATTAATAAATGATAAAATTAATATTTAATGATATTAAAATAATGATATAGTTTGTAATAAAATTATACGCTCCCTAATCTATATAATATATTTAAATATAACGATTTATATAAATAATTCATGTAAAGGGAAATAAAATGAACATACAAATAGAAATAAAATCAACCCAAGTAAAAACCGGTTTTTAGGAGTACATGAAAAACCGATACCGGTTTTTGAAGACCCCTTAAAAACCGATCCACACTTGGCGTGCTGGAACATGTGGTGGCAGTGGATCGGTTTTCGAGGAGGCATGGAAAATCGATACCGGTTTTTCAGGGTTACTCAAAAACCGATCGACATACCTCTACGTTGGGGAAACGAAAGGCAACTTGATCGGTTTTTCACCATATCTGGAAAACCGGTACCGATTTTTCAGGCTTCGTGAAAAACCAATTTTAATGGTTCCGAGATGATATGAAATGAGTCAAAAATGAGGAGACACATGGAATAATAATTTATACAGCTGTATTAATACATAATTGAGTAATTAATATAAAAACGTTTACATAAAACATGCATAAACAAAATGTCAATCAATTGCTACTCATCATTTCCGTCAGTAGCCATTTGTGGATTAGGAGTAGGAAACCATAATACACATCGACGTTGGTTGTGTCCAGTCTCATGACACAAGCGACATCTTCGAGAACGTGACTCATTTTCAGTAGCATTTGAACTCGTTCCAACATCCGCATCCACTTCTGCGCTTGTCCCTTCACTGATAGAAGTTGGGGGGTTAGGGCAACGAAGACGGTTGTGTCCCCTTTGACCACATCTTCCACACTTTTTTCGACGAGGATCTTCCCCAGCTGAAGGAATTCGAACCTCCTTCGGCCTACCTGCTTGTCTTTTACCTTTCGGTGGTAATACAACCATACTTCTGACTTCCGCTGAAATATTCCAACTGGCCAATTTAGGGACGGGATTAATCGGACGTGCATATGCAGCTTTTAGCCACTCCACGCTATAGTACTGACTGCAAAGTGTATCACAACTGACGCCCTTGAACCTGACATGTATCAACAATTTAAGTGTTATGCTATGACATGAAATACTAAAAAAAAACAATGTATAATTACCATACCTGGCCACAGCACATGCATGAACACATGACAACTGATCAAGGTTCCACTGCTTACACGTACATGTGTGCTGTTGAATGTCAACCATCGCATCTCCTTTGCTATAATGTATGACACTGTAATGATACGGTTCTGCAATGGGGTATACGCTACCTTCCGTGGATAAATCTTTTGCCAACATGATACGATCGTATGCTGCGGTAGTAACATACGTTGTGAGCTTCTCAGCAGCAACACGTCTATTATTAAACCATCTCTGCAATACATTTCTTACATATTCATGTGCAGTTGTTATTGGCAAACGACGTGCTTGCATCATGCAATTGTTAAGCGACTCTGCAATGTTGGTAGTCATCATTTCATATCTTCTTCTTGGACAATGTGCTCGTGACCACCTGCTCACTCCAGCCTTAACCAAAGCTGTATGTGTGGTCGGATGCAATGCACGCATTTCTTCCAATATTCTGTTGCATTCATCGGGCACATAACAGTATGCTGCATTGTAAAATGCATTTTCCACATCCGAACGCTTTTTACACTATTGCTTAAGGTTTTGCCACAAGTGGAAAAAACATAACACATGTGGGACTTCAGGAAAAGCTGCTTTCATCCCATTCGATATGCTCTTATGACGATCCGATACGATCACCAACTCGTCTGACACCCCGATTGCTCTTCTCAACCTTTTTAGGAACCAAGTCCACGAATTGTCTGACTCTCCGTCAGCAAATCCAAAGGCGATGGGATAAATCATCTCCGACCCATCTTTGCACGCAGCAAAAAAAATCACCCCTTTATATTCACCTTTCAAATGAGTGGCATCAATAGCAACAACCGGTCTCATATAAGACCGAAAACCCTCAATAGAAGCTCCAAGTGCAACGAAGGAATACAAGAACCGGTTGTTTTCATCTGTCTTAATTGCTGTCATTGTGCCGGGGTTTGAAAGTTTTAACATCTCGAAGTAGGACGGAAGCTGTTGATATGATTCATCCGCTTGCCCATATGCTAGTTTCTTTGCATATTGTAAAGTCTTCCAAGCTTTACTATATAAGATTTGCACTCCATATTGCTCTAGCATTTCTCCAACCAAACGATTAGGTATATAAAGATCTCTTCCCACATTTCCTGCATACAATTTTTCGATCACAATAGCCTTCACACTCTTCATATGTGATTCCATGGCTGTCTGACGACACGTGTGTTCCGCAACATAATTCAACACAAACCACATTGAACAACCTTTTCTGCATCTTGCACGAACAATAAAGCTACAAGTTTTATCTTTACAACCGGCTTCAAATCGCTCCGTGTCCGAACGTCTAACCCGATATTCAAACTTAGCTTTCAGAGCATATTCACCAATAGCTATAGTCATTTCTTCTTTACTAGTAAAGAATGCTCCTTTATACAACGTACCACGTTGGTAGACGGTTGACGTAGCGCTTGAAGTAGCTTCAATGTCCCCCAATTCTACACCAGGAACAATCCAGTATGGTTGTGAAGGATTGTTCTGAAATTGTAAACCTGAAAATCTTATTTCTGGAAACTCTTCTTCTTCTGCGACATCATCAAATCGAGTTTCCTCTTCATCACTATCTCCGGTTTGCTCTTCATCACTATCTTGTATTCCATCACCATTATCATCTGTGTCTTCATCTTCATCAATACTATAATTCGTATAGTCATCATTAACGTCACGAATGGGACTTTCAACCGATGTAAATGGGGTGATAGAAGTATCAACTTGATTGCTTCCAATGCCTGAAGTGAGATAAAAATGACTTTCAACCATATGTGGATTTACTGGTCTATCCATATTTGCCTCGTCTTGTCTTATACCTGGAATTGAATCAGTGACAAATGGACGAACGGTACGCCTACTAACCCCAGCTCCAAAATCTCTGGCAATCTTATCGATATAAATCTCTTTAACATCAATATTTTTTATCGCCATCAAACCAACAACACCAAGATCGGACATGATACGTATCTTTTTAACCTGACCATTTGTTGTACTTTGTAGTAAATAATATATACGAATTTCCCACATTCTTCTATCAATAGCAGCCTCTCTGTATACAACATCCACCAATGATGAAAAACTACTATTTTTGTGGACCTCACACATGATCGACTCCCCGCCAATGTAATTACATCCATTCCACTCTCCGTCAAAGTTGATTACAACGGTCTCTTGAGCCATTCCTGCAACATTCAAATCAAATGATAATTAAATCTCATTTCAATAGGGTAATATTACAAAATATAATTATATCAAATCATATTCAATACATAGCAACACAAACATATAAAAAAACCATTAAAAAGGTGTTAAATTCGGTTTTCCAATGAAGTTATCGGTTTTTCATTCTCTCAAAAAACCTTAATTCGGTTTCGGTTTTTCAGTGCCTGAAAAATCGATCAGCCTGATTTTTCAGGTCGATCGATTTTTCAGTAGACTAAAAAACCGATTCCAGTTTTTCAGTCCACTGAAAAATCGGGGAAAACCGGGATCGATTTTTCAGTAACCGGGGCTCTGAAAAACCGATCCCACAGAGTGGAAAACCGATTATCGGTCACGAAAAATCGATTTCGTCGCAGATTTCATAAATATTTAGATCTCACAACCAAATCATTCTTATAGTCTTTTAGCTAGCAATATGAACAAAACAACCTAAAAACCAACCAAAAAAACTCATACATTACCTTTCAAACTCAAATGGAAGAAGAATCTTCAAAACCTTCAATGGATCCAAAAACTTCAATGGTTGAAGAAGCTCGAATGACTAATCCCCTCAATAAATTGTTTTTCAGCTGCAATGGATCTCAAAAATCTTCCTAATTTTCGTAATTTTCAGCTGCAATGGAGAAGAAGATGGAAAAGAGAGACTATTGGTAGAAGAAGAAAGAAGGTTATTTTCGTAATTTCATATTTGGGCATTTTAGTCATTTTAACTTAAGGGTATTTTGGTAATTTCATATTTGGGTATTTTAGTGATTTTAACTTAAGGGTATTTTGGTAATCTTGGGTATACAATGGAAATAGTTTGTTTGGGAGGTTAAAATCAAATTTTTTAAATAGCTGGGTAAAAATAAATTTTTTTTTTTTATTTGGGTAAAACCAAAAAATCTCCCAATTCTTTTATTAGATTTTTCATTACCTTTTCGTGTAATCTTTGATTCGTTAGTAATTTGATATCTTTTATTAAATTATTCGTTTTCACCTTTAAACATAATTCATAATTTATAGTTGGAGTTACCGTCTTGAAAAATATTTCATATAATTGAAAAGTTTTTCTTTCTTATGAAATGTTTTTAATGTAGGAAAAAATATTTTACATGTCATGTTGTAGGTGAGATGTTTTAAAGGACTGAAAAGGATTAAAAACTATTAAAATTTTATTCGAAGCTGAAAATGAGTAAATTAATTTTCTTTTTCAAAAAAGTGAACTTATATTATTATTATTATTACTCCACTTTTGAATCTATACCTTGAGTTGCCATTCTTCATCACATTTTGAGAACATTTGTTGCCAAAGCTCTAAAGAGAGCTGAACTGTGTCATCATATTTACTACTTTCCAAGTCATAAATGTTGCATATGTTTATCTATCCTTGTCCACAGAACAAAGCAACATCTCATTCGTGCACCTCCTATTTATAAAGCGGTTCGAATGTGGTGGGAAGTCTTTCAAACCCACTTTACGCATAAAAAAATAACTATAGAGTATGAAGACTTTCCTGTCATGCTTGCCTTAAGCATAATAGGAGGGTCTCTCATTGCATTTAAGAGTATTTTGATCAATAGGGATGTAAGATACAATTAATTCGTTTGAGATGTTAAAAATAAATTTTTTTAAATAATGAACTAAAACATATATATTTTTCGAATTTGGGTAATTTTAAAATTTTCTCATTATTTAATCAATATTTATGTTTGTATATATATAATCTAATCATGTGCATTTACCAACATTGATGAAAAATTTTCTTTTGTTATTGTGAGAGTATATTTTTCTCAATGTTATAAAAACACATTTTCAAACTATATATAATATTTAATTTTGGGATAGACTTGAAAAATATATATATATATATATATATGATCAAAGTCACATTGAGATGTTCCAAATTGTAACCAGTATACTTTAATTTGGAACAATCAAATTAAGGTCCATAT
This sequence comes from Litchi chinensis, assembly GCA_019925255.1. NCBI lineage: Eukaryota > Viridiplantae > Streptophyta > Magnoliopsida > Sapindales > Sapindaceae > Litchi > Litchi chinensis. The sequence continues at coordinate 25,205,626 of CM034466.1, forward strand.
GCAACACAAAAAGGCTTAAAATGAGGTGGTCCATGCAACTAACTTCATTGGATCGAGTCTGAAACTCGTTATAATAAGCCAGTACTAAAGTGGTAATGAATGTATACATTAAAAAGCACTTTTTCATAAAAGTACTTCTTATTGAATTATTTTGTTATAATATTAATTGTGCGTAGAATTATACTTTCCACGAACGGGTAGCTAGCTTACTAGTTCTTAATTATGAAAAGTGCTTCCGTCTCAATGATTCACACACCACACATATTTTGCTAACATAATTTTTTATCACATTATTTTATAATGACTATTATAGCTCATACGGATACTATAATAACATTGTTCAAGTATTTATATATTAAATATTTTGGTTTTACAAAATCCTTATGATGTTAAGGACAAAATAAATCATTTTGTAATCATCGTCCCATTCAATTAATGATTTAAATATAAAATCATTAAGATGGAAATACTAAATCGCATACATCTACATCAAATGAAATATATTTTATTACTGTATATTTGATAATATTTATCAAATTCTAGAGAAACATCAAGGTTTGGTTACCTAAAGTGTTATAGGATTTGATCTATATAAAATTTTCATAATTTACTGATCTTTGCTATCAAAGAGATTAGCGTACGTAACCCTCCACCTTTTGTGTCTGATATGATCTGGTTGATAAAATACTAGTTCAATACTTCACTTATTAAAGTAAAATACTAGTTCAATACTTCAGTTATTAAAGTATTTCAATTTTATACGGATATTATATTTAGCAACACAACCTTGGATGACCTTGATATGAGAGTATGAGACGTATATGAAATCAAAATAGGTCCAAAAATATGTCCCACGAAGCTTGACTAGTACAACTAGATTTGGCTTGTTTACTTTGGATTGATTAACTGTTCCATAAAGAGTTGGCAGCACTGAGTCACTTCTTGTAGTTTTCTGTATGTACATTTTAATTATCTTGTGAAATTGATTTGACTATAGACAAAAAAATCACATTTAATCATTAAAAAGGAAAAAAAAATTTGTGGGATGATCTCACCACGTCAGACCGTCGATTGAAATAGAGCTATGTTTCATTGGAATATAGTTCCATTTAATTTTATTTTATTTTTAAGATAAATTATGGGATAATGATAAGGTTTATTGGATGGTCTCACTTTTTCTCATCAAATAGAAGAGTTAAATTTAAAGTTTTTATCATGTGGTGCCAAATAGCATATTGTTGGTAGATGAGATAATCACATAGTAATACACCTGTTTTAAAATGTATCTATATCAATATCTGATGTGATATATGAATGATCCCATACAATATGCATGCATATATCATATTTGTAACCACAAAGTATCATATGACAATCTTAAAACTAAATGATATGATAGCTTATATAATTTTAGAATAATATCATTCTAAAAAAGGTTTTCTTAATGTGTATTTAAAAGCCGAATTAAGTATATTTTTTATAAAATTAAATTAAATAAAAAAATTATATTATCTGACTATCATACGAGAATACAAATAAATTTTGTCTTTACTTTTTTTTTTCTCCATAAAGAGTTGATCTTAATATCTGTAGTGAAAATTCTTCACCAACATGGAGTCATGATTTTTTGGGGTTGAAAATTTTGCAATGGAGTAAATTATTAAAGGACGGAAATATAATTGAAAAGTAAAATATGACAATGATAGATTCATTGAAGCTTAATGGATAATTAAGCACTTATTTTTATAAATACGCGTCTGTTACAGATGCTTATTCATATATAATCATGTGTGGAAACTCTTCACAAACAGCTATTATAGCAAGTGCTTCAATCTTGGCAGTCCACAAATTCGTAGTTGACCATTAGGTGGCCTTGCGCATAGCCTCTACCATCAGTGTCAATTTGTTTGAACACTGCTTCATCCAAATCTAACCCTCCATTGGAGCATTGATCAACAATTCTTGCTGTTGCTTGTGCTCCTGTTCCTGGGTTTGTCACCTGCAAATTACAAGTTTATATTAATATCTTGTCATTACATTATGACCTAACAACATGAAATTTTTAAAAGCAAGATAGTTACTGGTACAATATCAGAGCTATGAGCTTCTTCAAATTTCTTATATACCCTCTTACACTTTTAAAGGCCTAGCCTATCGAGTCCTATGATTTGAAACAAACTAATTATTCACACAATTGGAAAACCATTCGAGTAGTTTACGTTGCTATAATTAATTGGTATAAAAGCTCTCTTAAATTGAATCTATGTATTTTTCTTATCCTACTTCTCTAACATTAGAGAAATATTTGTTTTGTATTTTTCGATGATTGTCGGACGTTAAAGCATCAGGATTCTGTACAGAAACGAACACAGTACAATCTTGAATCTAAGAAATGTTGTGTAAGTCTTACGTACCCTTATGCACTTGCCGCAAGCTGGTTGCCCGTTGGGAGCAGCGGAGTGACAGTAGGCCGTCCAGCCGTACTTCTGGCGCCAAGCCAAGGGCTTGTCGGCATCATAGGTTGCACAGAAAACACTTGCTTTGATATAGTCCCATCCAATTTGTTCAGGATGGTAAAGATGGTACGTAGCCCTCACATTAGAAGCACTTTGAGCATAAGCACTTGCCACCAGCATAGACACCAACAAACTCACATATAGACCAAACCTTCCCATCCTCTCTGGTTCTTTCTATGTAGAACTTGTGTATTTGTCTATCAGTTTGATTGCACGAAATGGCTCTCTAAGCACTTGAATTTATAGGTGAAGGTTTACAAATATCACTGCTACGATATTACCAAAACAACCTTGGAAATGTATGAGAAATTAAATGTGTCCAAAAAATCTCAATTTTGTGATTTTTTTTTTTTTTTTACCTTGACTAGGACGATTGTCTGTGTTGATAACTTTTCATGAATTTGTGGTTAGGATGCCGGATTAGCCGGTGCAATTTTGTTCTTTGATGTAAAACAAACAATTCCAAAGAAGAAAAATAATGAGTCAATAATTTTGGCAACTAATTTGTGTCATGTAACAGCCTGGTCATTATGATGTGCTCTCCATCCTTCACTGCAAGTTCAAGTCCAATTTGTCTTTTATTTTATTTTATTTTTCAAATTTTAATGTTTCTGGAAGGTATGAGAAAATTTATTATGTGGGAAAACGAAATTGAAAAGTGGTACTATTGAGATGAGATTGAGGTAATTCTTGAGTAATACTACACATTTTTCCAATCAAGAATCAATAAATCGAAGTCCTTTTATGTATAACATTTTCAAAGTTAGTTATTGTTTTTGATAAACACACACACAAAAAAAGGGGTTTGGATATATGTTTCTAGATGTGTTCTCACATAAATTCGATTTCACATTAACTCCGTAGAACACAATTTTTCATCAGAGAGAGACAGTGAAGCTGACTTGTTTTTCGGTGTTAGTGGTCATAGATGTTGCGTGTGGTTCACCGATCCCGTAAAATAATGGCAATTCATGTGTTGGAATTGAATATGTGTATATCTAAATGATCGATTAGTGGAACATATGAATCTATTTAGAAACTATAAATTAATATGTACGGTGAAAACTGAAAATCGGAACCCCCCCGATCTTAAGCTTGAAACAAAGGTATGCATCACTTTGTGAAACATGAATGTATGCGATTTCATCAAAATTTGATAATAGTAATATTAATTTTTAATTTCATAATATAATCTATCATTCATATATCAACTTAAATAATTTGTCACGTTATAGAAGATTAAAACCATGAAGTAAATATCAATAGTTGTTGTTAATAGGTAACTTCAATCAATCAGTCGAGTAATCAAATCCATTAATAATATATATAAATTCAAATTTTATTTTTCTGCATATGTTAAATGTTGCTAGCAAATGTTTTTTTCTTTTTTCTTTTTCTGTAATTATCATTTAATTTAAGAGATATGGTTAACGATATTACAAGTCATCTTCTAGATAGATTTGGGATGAGAATTTAGAGTAGAAATTGTGTTGTGTGTTACAGTGATAGTAATTTAATAGTATATATAACAGAATTTTATTATACCAATGCTTTCTAAAATTTGTAATCCAAAATACAGTTTTACAAGTTATGATATAACAAATTATATATGACTGTTATGTTGATAATGGAATGATCATTAAGTAAATGACAAACAATTTGATTAAGTTTAATAATTATTTTTTTTTTCAAATATTATTCTTAATATGGCGATTCAAATATGAAACATATATTGTCATATTGATTTTTTATTATTAAATCATATTAAAAAAGAAAAACTTCATATTAATTGTTGAGGTATAAAAAATTATTAGATTTTTAAAGCGTTTTTGGAAATAATTTTTTTATCCCTGAAATTTTTAAAAATCTTCAAAAAAAGTTCAAATCGTTGATTAACTGATTATTAATAGAGATAAATTCTTTGGCAGAAAGGATAAGACTATCTTTTAGTGTGAAAAGTTTAAACTATTACACGTGGATAACCAGGATTTTAAAAATCCAAAAGAAAATGATAGCCTTGAAAGGACACATATGCCACTCGGTTGAGAAGATAGTAGTCTACCTTCTCTCATTTGGTCTTCCACATGTACGACCTCTAGCAACCCTTTCATTGACACACCCAAACCCTGAGGTCTCGTTTGGTGTCTGAGATTGGATTGAATTATTTTTAAAAGATTGGATTGGATAGGATATGATTGGATTGGATTGGAATAATTAGTACTATGATGTGTTTGGTAGAGTTGAAATTGGATTAAAAATAATAATATCTCATGTTTGAAATAGCATAGAATTGAATAAAAATGTATATTTTTTTATATTTGATTTCAAAATAATTAAATTTAATATTTAAATTTAAATAATATTATCACTTTTAGGATCTCAATTTTTTTTTTTTGTACAGTCCCATGGTGGGACAAATTAAACCCATGCTTCAACATGGGTTTCATTTGTCCCACAGCAGTGGGATAAATTGAGCAATGGGATTGGATTTTATCCAATCCCATCACCATCCAAACGTCGGATTGGACTGAAATTAAACCAATCCCGGTCCAATCTGGCGCTCCAAACAAGGCCTCAGTGAATCGACCTTTCCACGCCCAACTCCGGTCACTCTTGCCAGCGTTTGCCACATCTAGAGCGCTGTTAAGATCAGATACTCCATCTGGTGTTGTTTTCATATGATGGTTACCGTTGAAAGTGTTTCTTTTATTTATTTATTTATTTTTTTTAATGGGGGTTGGGTTTGTAAAGGAGAGGTCATCGTTACTGTTAAGAGTGTTTATTGTTCAACAAATTTTGATTTTTACTCTACTTCGTATTTTTTGAGTAGTGAGGGTAATATAGAAAGAGTTTTGAATCCGATTTCTATACAAAATAATAGGTTTTGCTGGGGGTTTATATAGGTTGTCATGGCATTGTTGATGGTTCGTTTTAGTCATGTTATTTTCATTTTTGTTTGAGTTCAGTCCCTATTCGTTTTGGTTTTGGTCGTTGGTTTTAGATGTCTGGGTTCGGTCACTGTTGTTCGTTAATGTGTTTATTGTGTTTGGCTTTTTTATTGTGTTTTTTATTTTTGTGGTTGGTTTTGGTTGCTTGAGTCCGCTCACTGTTTGTTATCGTGTATATTGTATTTTTGGTTTTGGTCGTTGGTTTCAGTTGTTAGAGTTCGGTCACTGTTTTGGTTTTATTAATCGGACAATTTAACCCAACACGTGAACCCGATTCTTGGTCAATCAAAGGAGGGCTCTCTGTCTCCCCTATTTGTTTTGAAACAACATATTTTTAGTTCATATTATTATTATCATTATTATTACAAAGATATTGTTTGTTTCGTAGAATTCATTGCTGGGTGCTTACATTGCTGCAACGACAAACATGTTAGGCATAAGGCAGAAACGCCGGTCATCATCAATTGTCATTGTCGAAAAAGAGGAAGAATTTATCTTTTGAGTGCTGGAGTTGGCAATGTTGCTTTTCGATTAGTATTAATTTTCATTGTACCTAAACATTGGTGGAAAAGATGCTTTATTTTCTCGACAAGTATGCCGGCCAATTGTGTGTTTCAACTGATTGAAGAAATAGTAATTAATTATAATAAGCAAATGTGACTCTGCTTTTTAATTAGTTAAAGAGATGCCACAAAGTCTTTGGGTGATTTGTTGGATGTGAGACAATGGTGGCACAAACAGTATGTATTTGATGTATTTGGATGCGATACACACCTGCATTCGTAGACTTAATTGAGTAGGAAATATATTGAAGTCTGACGAGGTTCGGACAAAGGCACATTCTGAATATAATATTTATTGGCCTAATGGTTTAGGCTGTCTCGCAACAAAGCAATGACCAAAATTTAAGTTTAACGTGCTTTTCCTTACACTGATTTTTAATCCAACAATAAAATTTATGGTTTGTATATTAATTTATGTTGCATGGACTATGTATATGTAAGTTATGCTGTTTGTACTGTGTTTCTTGTTTCCTGTTTAAGCGTGTTTGACTATATATTGCTTAATTGTTTAATTATACTAATGCTTAACTGTGTTTAACTATATATTGCTTAACTGTGCTTAATTGTTTATAATATTGCTTAAATATGTTTATAATGTGCTGTGTTTCCTTAATTGTTCATTTGTTTGCATGTGTACAGTACTTTCAGCTTTGAATGGAAACCTTTCATGGGTTTGCTGGGATTAGACATCAAGTATTAGACATAGATATCTTACGACCTGGGGACTGTAGCGTGATTAGCATAATTAATGCTGCTAAAAGGGAGTGGAAGGGAAAGAAAGTTAATCGAGGGGAAACGTGCAAGCTTTCTGTTATGTTTATTTGGAATGATGAACGTCACATGATGGCATCAGATGAGGAGCTGATGATAGTGTTCCTAGTATTTGATGTGGAAAATGTTGTAGAAATAGAATTTGAGGTTTGTGAGATCTTGAAGATTGCACAACATGTTGAGGAAATATTAAATTAAAATGAAAATAGAATACTGAAAATCTAAAAATTAAAATCAAGATATATAGGTATATTTAAACCATTAAAATGTATTTAATCTAAAAGTCATAAAATTATGTCACTCCATCTCTTCCCCCCGCCCACACACACACACACACACACACATATATATATATATATATATATATTAATTCCCATATACGTACCAAATGCAACGGACTACTTTTGAAACAAATTTATGTCCAAATCTAACAGAAAGGCATTTTTTGAAAACCAGCAACTGATCACAATAAAATTGATAAGCACTTATTGTTAATACTTCTTGCACTTTTATTCATAATGAGAGCTGTGGATAACTCTCCACAAACTTCATGTAGCTATGTATAATTATATAGATAGAGTGCTAATTGATAGAAAGTACTTCCATCAATTTCATCAATCTCTGCAATCCACAAACTGATAGTTCACAATAAGGTGGCCTTGTGCATTGCCTCTCCCATTGGTGTCCAACCTCTTGAACACACCTTCGTCCAAATCCAACCCTCCATTGCTGCATTGATCAACAATTCTCACTGTTGTTTGTGCTCCCGTCCCTGTGTTTGTCACCTACACACACCCAACATACATATAACCAAGGCTCATTCGTAAATTTCTTTCGAGGAAATTAACACACTTGTCAGTATATAGTAACACAACAGTATCTAAACATTAATGATATGCAGGATGACATATTATAATATCTTACCCTCAAGCACCTGCCACAAGCGGCCTGTCCACGGGGTCCAACAGGTCCGCAAAAGGCGGTCCAGCCGTACTTCTTCCTCCATGCCAAGGGCTTGTTGGCATCCCAGGTTGCACAGAAAGCACTAGCTCTAATCAGGTCCCATCCAATTTGTTCAGGACGGTAAAGATGGTAAGTAGCTCTCACATTGGAAGCACTTTGTGCATAAGCACTTGCCGCCAGAGACAGCAACACAATCATACAAAACCAAGTAAATTTTCCCATTTTTAATTTTTTGTTCGTGTGTGTGTGTGTAGATGGATCAAATTTTGTGAGCATAAAGTGGTTCATGAGTGCTTGAATTTATAGGGAAATCACTACGACTATACATATGGTTTAATTACCAAAACAACCTAGGAAAAATTTTTAGAGAACCTCAGATTTGTCCAAAAATGATGACTTTCTGATTTTGAACTATAGTTGCCCATGTGGATTTCCCATTTCTTTTATTTATTTATTATTTTGAAACGGATCAAGGATAGATGTCCATCAACGTTGTTGCAATCTTTATTTTTGCTGGTGTAATTCTGTGCATACATGTAATTTCTGATAAGAGAAACCAATCCAAAAAGATAAGTCAATTTTGGCAACTAATAACAAGATAATTTTAAAATATACGTAAATGCGGTTTTTTTTCCTCCAATAACACCAAGTTTTTTAATTTTTTTTAATTTATGTTCAAATAATACAATACATAAATTATTAATATTATATTAATTATTATATTATCTCATAAATTATATTATATTATGTGAAAAAAAAAAAAAACATTTGAGAAGTTGAGTATTATTAATTTTTTTCAACTATAGCAAATTTATGTGTCCGAGGAAACAAAATATAATTCCAACCCATTTATTGCACAATCACCTTAATTTTCATTTACATAAGTATTATTTTACTTCATCACATTATTACAACCCATTTCTCGATGGCATTTTGTTCCAACCAACCCATTTCCCCATGATGTCCGAAATTTTTAAGGTACCTATTAAAAATTTAGGAAAGAACTTGCAATTTTGTGACCACAAGCTAAAGTTACCAAATGTTTAGATGGTCCATGATTGTAGGTTATGGACAGGGGCGGACCCACTGTAGGGCCAGGGGGGACACGTGCCCCCCCTGAAATTTTTTAAAAATTAATTAAGTTTTCTATATTTAAATATATAAAATATAATGTGAAAATATTTCATGAAAGCACAATTGTCTTGATGGTTGTAGCGTCCTTTTGCTGTACATGCTAAGGGTTCGAACTCCAGCACCAACGAATAGATTTTACTTTTTATGATTTTTCTTAGTAATTTAATATATATTATATAAATAAAATGTCAAATGGAAGCATTAGATTTGGAAGGTTTTGTTGGTTGTGGTTGCTTTCTTTCCTAAACACAACCATGGTTCTACTCTCCTTTATCTCATATTCTTTTTGTTTTATTCACTCACAAACATTGCTTTTTCTTTTCTTTTTTTCTTTTTTTTAATGTTTTTTATTCACTCATAAATGTTATTTTATCTCATAATTTTTTAAAATTTTTTTTTTAATGGCATGGATCTTATTTTTTTTTCTTTCATCCACCATGGCTCAATCAATTTCCCTATCATAAGATTTTACTTTTCCTTAAATTTTTTTTCCATTATGGTTCAATTTATTCCCCTATCAAAACATGTTGTTTTTTTTTTTCTTTTCATTATTACAAACTGATCTTTAAATTTAAAACATTTTAACTTCACAAATTATCAACTCACAATCGGTATGCTTTTGATTTTATATTTGTATTAAGAATGTTATTTTAAAAAATTTTGTTTATAATCTTTTAAGGGGTAAAATTATATATCTCCTAATGGTTATATGTTTTTTCTATTTTTATTTCATATAACGTCATTCTAGTAATTGAAAAAAATATTATAAAAAACATTTCATATAACTTAATTTTTTGATGTTATAATTATTATATAAAAGTGCCCTCCCTCACATAAATTTTTGGGTCCGCCACTGGTTATGGATAAGGTTTTTGTTAATTAATTTATTAATTAAATTATTAGTGATGAACCTTATACGTACGTTAAATGAAAGTTCTCAATCTCATTCTAGATACATGAATTTTTCAACTCCGTCATGGAGATAACTAGCTTTTCTTTTCTCACAAGTATTTTGAAACTTATAGTAACATTATACTTTAAATTGATCTGTAAAGCTTTTTCAATTATAGGACTGAAAATTAAAACGATCCAAATAATAAATCTCTCAGTAACAATAAAATTGTTAATTGGAATAGCATCACTCTCCATTATCTATCAAAATCTAATTAAAAACTTTCCCCTATTTTACAATTTTCTCAACTTTTATTATATGAGAAGTTTTAATAAAAGAGATGTGTAATTTTTGAAAACATTTTTCTTTTTTGGAATAAGGAAAGCCAAAAGAAAATATTATAAAGAAAACGATTTTACCAAACATAATTTATGTGGAGTTAACATACTCCTCTTAAATATAAATATATGTATATATTTTTTGAGAATTACCCCGCTCAAATATTAGAGCATATTTTGACAGTATATTCGTTTTTAATAATAAAATATTAAATAACTTGAATAGACTGACACGTTACACAGGGCAAAAGTTAAGATTTGGGTTGACCCAGATATTAATTAATAAGAATCAAGTGGATTGAATGGAGCACCGCTTTAACGAAAATAAAATTAAGTTGACTCCATTGGTTCTTGTTGCCTAAATTGACCGCCACCGCCTGCTAATTTGATCTTCAAAACTTGTATCAAACAATCTGAGCTGGAATTCAATTCTTGTCTAAATTTTATCTAGATATTGAGATATTTTTAAATGCAGTTTTTCTTTTTCATTTTTTTTAACTTAAAAGTAATTTTTTTTTAAGTATCATTGGTGGTGCAACAATTACTATTTGAGATATTATCGAAAAATGAAGATTCTCTATCACAAATAATATTAGGGGTGGTGCTACTTTCAAGAGTATTTTGAATAAAAAAACTTAATTGTATGAAAGAAAAGAAAATAGCAAAACTTGAATATGTAATGATTTAATGTTTAGGTGTGCTTAGATGAGGAAAAAAATCAAGTAAAGCTAAAATTAGTCTCAATCCAATAGCAGAATAAAATAAGACAAAACATAAATGAATTGTGATTCTATAACTTAATTTATGCAAAGTTTAGGTGGGAAAACAATCCAATACATACTCCTACGAAATCAATAATGTTTGATTTTCTTTATCCACTACGACTTTGTTATTGTTTTTTCAACAAAAGCGGCAATTTTGATAAGCACTTAGTCATAATACTTTTTACACAAGTACTTTAGTAATAACATTATGTGGAAACTCTCCACAAACTAGTTGCTAGTGGTAGAATGGTTATATAGGTAACCAGTCCTGGTTCACAATCATATCATAGAAAGCGCTTTAAACAATCTGGTAGTCTTTTCCATTACTATCCAGCTTTCTGAGAACTTGCAGGCATGCGTGTATCCAACTCATACGAAATGTATACTATTAAGACAAGAGTTTAGACGAATATTAGATTAAAAATAGTTTTTTTTTTAATTGCCTCTACTAGTTTAGGCATGAGTATATATCGTTAAAAATTGTTCGATGATGTTAGATTGTAAAACCTAAATCAGTAATGTTACGTTAAAATTTAATTGTAATCATACACTTGGTCTTTTTGAGTGTGAGATAAAAAAGAAAGAGCCTAATTAAGCTTCTTGTTTTTTTTTTCAATAGATGTCTAATTGAGATATTGTAAACGGCCATTTAATAGTGGAAATTGAGTGTTTGATTAACTTCGTGGATATAAAGTCATATTGATCATCAAACCATGTAAAAATCTAGTGTCTCTTTTATTTTCTATTTCATGTGATTGCTTTATTTTATGTTATGATTGCCTACTCCTCTACAGAAGATTGCAACAAACCATTCTGCAATTTAACCTAAAAAGAGAATCTACAAAATCAGAAAATATGACAACATACAAAGTAGGCATAACGGTCTTGGATGATGGCACAGGATCAACATCAAATCTTTCACTAAAGAGAAAACAAGTCACACCGATATTAATTACCATATCTAGGAAAATGAAGTATGTGCAAGTGTCTGCTAATTACACGAGCCAGACTCCAGTCTCAGTGCCATTATATAAGTAGTCTTATATGTTCTGATTATAAAACAAAGTTGCATTGCGTTACACGTTTAATTAGGACGAAATTCAATCGTCTTACATGTTCTTTCCAATCTAATATTAAGTTATCAACCAAGTATCCGAGAAATCACATGATACCCACAATGCTTATCGTCAAGCACTAGGCTAAGGCTTAGTTTGTGCTGGCATTTCACTGAATTTCAGATACCTCTCACAGCCTCTGTAACGAGGGCACCACTAGCTATATCATTTATCCTACAGTTCTGTCAGATAAAGCAACCAATGCCAATTTCAAGCATCGTTGCAGCTCCAAGGATTCAAGGCCACTCTATAAAACGTACCTATCGGTGTCCTCCAATACATGGGAAACTTGCACCTCCCTCCTATTTGGCATGCTCATTAGCTTCGCACAGGATATCGAAGTGCAAAATCAGGTATGCACATTTTGGTCCATTGCAGTTGAACACATTGTCAGAAACAAATCGAACTGCATGAACCTTTAAGCAGAACAGTTTAATATAAAGAAGAAAAGAATCGTTGTAGCATCTGACAGCAACTATTGAATCCATACACATTTACCAGATCAACCTCTCTTGGTATTCTTTACAAGCATAAACAGAGGTAGTTTCCTATGTATTTTTACGTAACGCAGGGTTCGAGACCTATCATGTCGTCAATGAACTTAAATTGCAGCACCCCTACTTCAAGAACCTAGATTATTATGTAAACATAATTTTCTGTTTCTTCAACATCCAAAATCCCTCAATTATAACATGTGGTTCCTAATTTACCTAATAAAAAGCAACATGAATATCAATAAGCCTTAAATAGTAATATGTCAACAAACACTTAAAAGACTGCAAAAATTGACAACATTTTACGGTATAGTTACGGTTTTACATTAGTATTTCTAATTTTGGATTATTTACTCTTAATTTATGGATTTTATTATTAAATTTATTATAAGTATGAAAACTTTATTGTCTACAAATGTAGAGATTGATTTTTTGAGATTTAAATAATTGTTTAGGTTTAAGACAGTGTCGTTTGTTTTGTTGACATACTGTATTTGTTTAAATCAATTAAAAGTGGTGTTAATTTAATTTTTTTAGGACATTATATGATGTTTGTTCCTTTTTGTTGACATGTTATATATATTACGTTAGGAAATTAAATTTAGTGTTTATTTAATATATGTTAATTTTATTTTCAAATTGTTTAACAAAGTGTTTTGATAATATTACGTTACAATGTTAAAATATGTTTCATCTAAGCCACGAAAAACTCTTCTTGATGAGTATGAGGGGTTAAAACCTTGTAGGATAAAATTTACGTAATTTTATGGAATTGTATTGCATTGTATTTTTTTTTTTTTTTAACCTTAGGATTTATATTATGTTAAGGATGAAGCAATTTTTATGGCAAATTGTTGAATTTGTTTAGGTGGGAGGTAAATTAATTTATCACCACCCTTATTAATTTCTTAACCTCCATTGGCTCAACTGCTTAGTAGTTGAGCTAATTGATTTTTACCTCCACATATTGCTTATAAATAGGCAATTGAACTTTATAATTCATCATCCCACTGTTATGATAATCCGATATTATTTTAATCCAGCGTGAACCTGAAATTGAGAATAATATTGAAAGAAAATGGAAGTAATAAAATAAAAATAGTGAACACAAGATTTACGTAATAAAACTCTCAATGTGAGGGAAACATATAGGAACTAAGACTAAAAGAATTTTATTAACCTAACAATAATACAATCTCTCTTTAAAATTTTAGGAAAAAACTAGGGAAAAGAGAACTCTCAAATACACTTAAAATTTTGGAAATGGGATGATGAATTACAAAGTTCAATTGTCTATTTACAGGTAATATGTGGAGGTAAAAATAAATTAACTCAACCACTAAATAGTTGAGACAACGGAGGTTAAGAAATTAATAAGGGTGGTGATCAATTAATTTACCTCCCACTGATTCTATTTTAATCCAACGTAAATCTGATATCGGGAATAATATTGAAAGAAAATATAAGTAATAAAATAAAAATAGTGAACATAAAATTTACATGGTAAAACACTCGATGTGAGAGAAACATCAAAGGATCAAGATTAGAAGAATTTTCTTAACCCAACAATAATAGAACCTTTTTCTAAAATTTTAGGAGTGGACTCTCAAATACACTTGAGATTTTGAAAATGGGATGATGAATTACAAAGTTCAATTGCCTATTTATAGGCAATATGTGGAGCTAAAAATCAATTAGCTCAACCACTAAATAGTTGAAGCAATGGAGGTTAAGAAATTAGTAAAGGTGGTGATGAATTAATTTATCTCCCACCTACTTATCTTTCAACCGAACAAATTCAACAATTTACCATAAAAATGGCGTCATCGTCAACATATTATTTTTTCTTTCTTTTTTTAAGAAACATATTATCTTGTTTTACATGGTAGTTATTGTGTGCATTTCAAAGGGTAAGGTTCACTATATCCCGCCCTAGCAATATAGAAAGCTGTTGTTTAGGTACGAAAATTATGCAATAAAGTAAATTAAAGACAGGAATATTAATTGAAAAGTAAAATATGACAATGATATGTAGATTCATTGAAGCATTAATCGATAAGTAAGAACTTTAATTTTATAAATACTTTTGTGACAGAAGCTTATTCATATATTATACTGTGGGAAACTCTCCACAAACAGCTATTATTCCTAGTGCTTCAATTTTTGGAATCCAGTTGACCATATGAGGCGGCCTCGTGCAGAGCCTCTACCTTCAGTGTCAAATCTGTTTGAACACTGCTTCATCCAAATCTAGCCCTCCATTGGAGCATTGATCAACAATTCTTGCTGTTGCTTGTGCTCCTGTTCCTGTGTTTTTAACCTCCAAATTTCAGGTTTATATTAATATTAAGGGAAAAAATCATTTTAATCCCTAATTTTTGAAAAATGATCAAATTTTTAATTATATTTTAGAAAATAACAAAATAGACCCTAACGTTTCGAAAAAGTATCAAATTAGTCCATCTCGTTAGTCAATTAACGGTCAAACTTAACGAATGACATGATGTACAAGGGTAATTTTATCATTTTAGGGATTAAAATGATCTTAAAAAAAATTAAGAGAAAAGTTTAAAAACAGAAAATAAATTTTATTTTTGGGGTTTTTAGACATTATTTTGTTTTGAATTGATTTTCATTGAATTGCTAATGGATGAGATATTTAGGTTGATTTTATGGATGTTGTTTGCTTGATTGAAGATGAATATTAACGTGGAATGAGGTTGAAGATGAAGATTAAGTTCAAGGTTGAAGATGCTTTTTTTTTTTTAATTTGTTTTATTTTAGGTTTTGATTTAATTTTCTAAAAGAAAATTCATTTAATATTATTTATTTTTTTTATTGTTTAATTTAATTTTAATTTTAATTTATTTTTTAAAGTTTTTTTTTAATTTTTTTGTGCTTAATTTTATTAGTATTTAAGTAACATTTCGAAATATTATTGTAATTACAGGGATATAACGATCTTTTTATCCATTTTAACATAATCCAAGGATAAATGACTCTTTTTATATTTTCTGTTAAGTTTGACCGTTAGTTGACTAATGAGAAAAACTAATTTAACACTTTTTTAAATATTAGGGTCCATTTTATCATTTTTTAAAATATAATTAAAAATTTGATCATTTTTTAAAAGTTAGAGACTAAAATGTTTTTTTTTTAATATTAATTAATATATATTATTGGATCTTGACTAACAACATGATATTTTAAAATATATATATTTATGTGGAGCCAATGGTTTGATTTGACTCTGGCCTCTGGAATCAAAGTCATGCTATGGCGTGAGCTAGTATTGTAATATTATTAGTATTTAAGTAACATTTCGAAATATTATTGTAATTACAGGGATATAACGATATTTTTATTTATTTTAACAGAATCCAAGGATAAATGACTCTTTTTATATTTTCTGTTAAGTTTGACCGTTAGTTGACTGAAAAACTAATTTAACACTTTTTCAAAATATCAGGGTCTATTTTATCTTTTTTTAAAATATAATTAAAAATTTGATCATTTTTTAAAAGTTAGAGATTAAAATTTTTTTTTTTAATATTAATTAATATATTATTATTGGATCTTGACTAACAACATGATATTTAAAATATATATATTTATGTGGAGCCAATGGTTTGATTTGACTCTGGCCTCTGGAATCAAAGTCATGCTATGGCGTGAGCTAGTTAGGATAAAAGTTTTGGAAAGGTAAAATGAAAGTGATAATGATGAAGACTCAAGTATTATCTAATTATTTTTTATTATTTTATTCCTTTTTCTTGTCGTGAGGTGGTGCAATTTCAGTGTTTCAAGCAAAATCAAAGTCTGGAGGCTGAAATTTTCCACATTAATGATCTGATTGAGACCGCCACTATCTTAATTAATTATTGGAACCCTTTTAACTAATATCGACTCTGTTAGAATTATTTTAAAACATATTCAAATCAAACACCGTTAATCCCTCACAATCTAATAAAAATATTTGTCCCTACTTGTTCTTCTATGAACTTTATAGGGCTTATATATAAACTAATAAATAAAAAACTGTTCACACAATTATTCAAACTATTCGAAAATGATTCTTCGCATAATTATCATAAGCACTTTAATTTGACTATATTTCAAATAAAAGTTTCAAGGCTGCGTGAGGGCAGAAAATTTTTGCATAGGTATGATAATATAGCAAAAGCACAAGTGACTTTAAATGTTTATTTTGGTTCACTCTTAGATGTAGCAACAGATTTTAAAGCTGTGTTTCAAATGTTATAATTGTTATATTTATTAAATTGTCAATCTAAACATTTATATTAGAGGTGAAATTTTGAAAGTCAAAATTGCATTTTAGTATATATGATCTAGTAATTCACATATGTGCCACATGAAAAGGTCCATTTTTGAAACAAATTTAGGTCCAAATTTATCAGAGAAAGCATGTGTTTGAAAACCTGCAAATGATCACAATAATATTGATAAGCACTTATTATTCGTAGTACTTGTTACACAAGTACTTTATTCACAACAAGAGCTGTGGATCAGTCTCCGCAAACTTCCATGTATATAGTGCTCTAATAAAGAGCAAGTACGTCATCAATTTCATTTCCGCAATCCACAAACTGGTAATTCACTATCAGGTGGCCTCGTGCAGCGCCTCTTCCATCAGTGTCCAACCTCCTGAACACACCTTCGTCCAAATCCAACCCTCCATTGCTGCATTGATCAACAATTCTCACTGTTGTTCGTGCTCCTGTCCCTGTGTTTGTCACCTGCACACACACACACACACACGCACACCGTATAACCAAGTCCTGCTTATAAATTTCTTTTCAAAAAAAGAGTGATTTTTATTTTCTTCCTTAACGATCAATTAATCATCATTTGTTCTCTTAATAATTTGAAAAATATTAAAAAATTTCCTTAGTCGGTATTAACTCAAGTTTACAGAAGGGGTAAAAGGATATTTGTTGAATTAATAGAAAAAAAAAAACGATTTATAAATTATTAGGAGAAAATGAACATAATTCTTTCACAAAATTAAGACATATGGAACCAGAAAATAATACAATAACAATATCTTAACTCTTAATGACTTCCAGAATGATATATTATAATTTCTTACCCTCAAGCACTTGCCACAAGAGGCCTGTCCACGGGGTCCAGCAGGTCCGCAAAAGGCGGTCCAACCATACTTCCTCCTCCATGCCAAGGGCTTGTTGGCATCCCAGGTTGCACAGAAAACACTAGCTTTGATATAGTCCCATCCAATTTGTTCAGGACGGTAAATATGGTAGGTAGCTCGCACATTGGAAGCACTTTGTGCATAAGCACTTGCCCCCAGAGACAGCAACACAATCATACAAAACAAAGAAAATTTTCCCATCTTGGATTTTTTTCTCTCTGTGTAGATATAATCAATGCATACATAAACTGATTCAAGCATGCTTGAATTTATCGGGCAACAAGTCAACGACTACTACTAGGTCTACTATGGATGTTCTTTAATTACCAAAACAACCTTGGAGAAGTTTTGAGAGGACATCAGATGTGTCCAAAAATGTCAGATTATAGTACGATGCCCATGTGGAGTTTCCATTTTTTTTTATTTTTTTGAAAGCAATCAATGACGGAGATGTCCGGTTCAAAAAATAAAAACAAAATCAAAGACAGAGATGTCCACCAATGATGTTACCATATTTTAAGGTTCGCTTATGTAATTCTGCGCATACATGAATTAACGATGAGAGAAACTAATTCAATAACAAAACGAGTCAACTTTGGCAGGTAGCAAATAAATACAAGATAAATCAAAGCATACGCAAGTGTTATTTATTTATTTATTTATTTTTCTGAAATTACTTAAATAGCATACATGTTGTTAGCAAATTTGTCAAAAGAGTTGATTGATATTACCTGAAAATTTACTAAATGACTGACTTTAGAGGATAACGTAGGAGAATTCAGGTCACAAGCTAAAACATTAATCTCACACATAAACACATGACCAGAACAAATATAGCTTTTAGTTAGTTTATGGTTTGATTTGAAATAGTATGAAGAAACTTTTGTGATCTTCTCCTTAGCTATAAGCATACATCAAGGTTGCTTTCTAAACAGAACAAATTAAGACAGTATATGACTCTACATTTCCTTCTACTCCACTATCCTGAGTTTCTACAGATGTTTTGCTAGTATGCAAAGACAATGACAACTATCTAACGTTTAAAACCAAAAACAAAAATTGAACTTTGAAGTGTTTTGATCACATCTACAACAATATTAAATTGATTTTCATTTTTTAAGTGTATAACATATTTATGTATATATATTCTAAGATTTTTAAAAAATTAATTTCCAATCTAAAAATATATAAAATTTACACAAAGAGAATATTAATTACTATATCATAATAATTACAATCATAACAATAATAAAACTTGCAATTTTGTGACTACAAGCAAAAATCACCAAATTTATAGAATGGTCCAATGGGTCAAGCCGCCACCGCCAAGGCTGTATGTTATGGATAAGAATTTTGTTAATTTACTTATTACATTATTAATGGTGAACCTTTTAGTCTTGCACGTAAAATGAGAGTTTTCAATCTCACTCTAGATGCATGAATTTTTCCACTTCGGGATGGAGACACCGGGCCTTTCTTTACTTATAAGGATTTTATACAACATATATATAAAAATCCCTTTAAAAAAAAAAACATAT
The DNA here is from genome assembly GCA_019925255.1 of Litchi chinensis. NCBI lineage: Eukaryota > Viridiplantae > Streptophyta > Magnoliopsida > Sapindales > Sapindaceae > Litchi > Litchi chinensis. The sequence goes on from CM034466.1 coordinate 25,224,832, forward strand.
ATATAAATTGTTTTTTTTTTTAATTTGTTCAGTAAATATATTTTTAATTGTATGACGAAAAGTTGATGTGATTCAGATGATAAAATTCTCACTCTCATGAATAAAAACATAAATTTTAAACCTAAATATCTCCCCCAACTCTTAAAACCAATGAAAGCAAGTTTTGTCTTGTATGTTTGTTTTGATAAAGACCCCCTTTCACAATTTTTGTCAACTTTCATTATAAAAAGGAAGTTATTAACAGAGCCGCCCAGGAATCTTTATATTTGTCTGAATGGAGAATACTATATAAAAAGAGAATTTTGATTATGATTTGAGATATAAATCTATAATAAATATCGGTAGAATTTTATTAAACGGAGTTATAGTTTATGTGGATTGTGGAATTGATAATGATATACATATATACATATTAGAGGATATTGGAGAATAATAAAATATTAAGAATAAAATAAAAATTAACTATCAATTCAGAAATATTTTTTAATTGAATAATTAATTTATAATTTACCCAAAATATTAAACACCTTGAATTGGATAAGATAGCACATCACAAGTGCTAAAGTCAAAATTGGGTTTCCCACATTAATTAACAAAAATCAAGTGAATTGAATGTAGAACCACTTGAACAAAAGTAAAATTATGTCCACTCAGAGTGATTTTTGCTGCCTAAATTGACTGTCGCCTCCTGCTTCCATCTTCAAATCTTGTATCACACAATCAAGTTTGGATTCCATCCTAGTCTAAACTTCATCTGAGGTATTGAGATAGTTTCATAAGTATTTCGTGCATTACAATAGTGTTTACTGGCTAGGTGAAATAGAGTTTTGTTTTACCTAATTTATTTTATCGACCGGACAAGCAAAGAATAGGGAAGAATAGTTGGTAAAATCATGCAACAATAGGCCTGCAAAGTCACTAGTATTGTGAAGTTTGATAATTACTTTATTATTTAAAATCTTAATAAGTATCTGCAGCACAATCACCTCCCTATAATTAAGTATTACATCAAAAAAAAAAAAAAAAAAAACAATAACAGCAACATTAAATATTATCTAAGACTTATTCAACTAAGTAACAACTCTAATCAAAGATTCCCACCAGATAACGGCCCCTAATTTCACTTCTCAGATATTTCGTAATACAACAATTAATATATAAAAATTATCAAGTTGAATAAAATTCTCTATCATAATTAATATAAAGGATGGTGCTATTTTAAAAGTATTTGGGTTTGGATGAAATACTAATTGTATGAGATAAAAGAAAATATATAGCAGATCCTGACAATGTAATGATTTTAATATTTAGATGTAGTTAGATGAAAACATTTCAGGTAAAACTAACAGTAGTCTCAATCCAATAGTAGAATAACATTTAAAAAATGAATTGTGATTCTGTAATTTTATTTGTATAGAGCTTAGGTGACAAGTGGATGAAATAAATACTACAAAATCATTTCTAGGCCTAGCTATCAAGAAGTTAATATTTGATATATATATATATATAATATATTAACCTTAAGATTTCAGATTGTTTGTTCAACAAAAGTAGCAATGTTGATGAGCGCTTACTCATAATACTTCTTACACGAGTACTACTTCAATCATAATTAGTTGTGGAAACCCATCACAAACTAGTTGCTAATGGCAAGCTGGTTACACCGGTTGTCCTGGTTTCCCTAATTTAGCTTTTTGTTAGTTTATGATCTGAAATAGTATATGAAGGAAAAAAATCTGAAATACTCCCTAAAATAAAAGTTAATATCAGTCAAGTCAAACATCAAAATATTTGTTCTTGCTTTCCAGGCAACACTAGAACAAAACTCTATAAATTAATCTGAAATGCTAAAATTAGCAACTGCAACAAAGAAAGGCAAAATTTTATTGAATTAATGATAACTTGTTGCTTAAGCTATTTCAATTAATGATTTTAACTTCTTTTTTCCACTTCATTTTTTTCAAGATAGTTTTGCACTTCATTTTTAAAAATAGTTTTCTTTCTAAAAAGTGCGTGGTCCCCAATTTTGTAAAATGATTTAAATGCATCTTTAAAAATGGAGAACAATCTCTCACCAATTTTATTATTCAAGTATATAATTAAAATATGAATCATATTTGTATATGAGAAGAAGAAAAGAAAACAAAAATAAATCGTGATTCCACAATTCAATTTGAGTGATCAACCGTTGTAATTCATTATTTAATTTACCTAAACTAAAGTCAGAAGAGTACATTCCAATACATAGCCTTATAATGAAACACCATACAAAATGTGTTATAGCATAAATTAACCAACTAATTAATTTATGGATTGGTGCAAAATATCATCACCAGAAGTTTTTTCTTTTTTAAACTTATTGGTATAAGGTCAAATTACTATCATGATCAACTGAGATAGGACTCTAAAACACAATTCGGATCTCTACCTCAAGAAAGCGGGAAAGGACTATCCACATAAAAGTGAAAAATTATCCACACATTGATGAGATTTTTGTGAGTTGAACCGACCACGTGATGGTAAGTAATGGTTAGGCTTAATCTTATCATTAGATCAAACCATTTTCCTCTGTCATCACCTGATTTTAGAATTGGTGAACTCTCTTAACATTATGAGCCAATCTCTTCAATTGGGTCATTTGTGAGGTGTCACCCAAACAAAGACTGCACTTTAAATTTGGCATTCACTACAAGAAAATAGGTTATTAATACCGGACTATCCATACTAGACATTAAAGGTCCGGTATGGATAAGTTGCTTTTAATTTTTTAATAATAAAATCAGATTATCCATACCGGGCAGTCGGGGCGCCCGGTATGGATAATTTGAGTTTAAAAAAAATAAAATAATATGGATTATCCATACCGGACGCCCCGACAGCCCGGTATGGATAATTTGAGTTTTAAAAAAATAAAATAATATGGATTATCCATACCGGGCGACCCGACCGCCCGGTATGGATAATTTGAGTTTAAAAAAAATAAAATAATATGGATTATCCATACCGGGCACTAAAGGCCCGGTATGGATAATTCGATTATCCATACCGGACGCCCCGACCGCCCGGTATGGATAATTTGAGTTTTAAAAAAAAATAAAATAATATGGATTATCCATACCGGGCGCCCCGACCGCCCGGTATGGATAATTTGAGTTTTAAAAAAAATAAAATAATATGGATTATCCATACCGGGGCCCGACCGCCCGGTATGGATAATTTGGATTTTAAAAAAAATAAAAATAAAATGGATTATCCATACCGGGCGAGGACCCGCCCGGTATGGATAATCTGGGCAGTTTATACCCAACTCCCCTTCGTCATTTTCTCCATTTTTCTTCTCTCTCTATTTCTTTCTCACATTTTCTCTCTCTAGAAACCCTAGCCGCCACCACCCATCACTGTCGTCGTTCCGGTTGTCGACCGACGCCGTCGCCGGCTACCTCGATCGCCGATCGTCGCTCCGGTGAGTCATCATTTCTTCTTCTTCTTCTCATTTTCTTCTTCTTCTTCAATGTCTTCTTCTTCTACCTTACTTCTTCTTTTTCTTGTTCTTGTTCTTGTTCTTCTTTTTCATCTTCTTCATCTTCTTCTTCTTCCATTCATAGGACGACCGGACTGTCGTCCGACCGCCGATGCGGTAGTCCGGTCGTCTTTTTTTTCTTATTTTTTTTACTTAACTTTTTTTTTTTTCAGCTATGCTAAGGATTGGCACTGTCTGGATACATCGTATTCGATTATTTTATCTGGGAGCGTTATATTCATCAATTTACTCCTCTTCGGTTGTTTTATCTGTCGACAGGGTATGTATTTTATGATTTTGGTATAATCATATTTTCATATTTTTTGCAATATATGTTTATATATATTATTTGTGTTTATGTTTGTGGGGAGATAGAGTCTCTGAAGTGGTTGGATATATTGTGAAATTATTTTGTTATTTATATTGCAGGTGAATTAAATTTTTGGTAAGATTGAAAAATAGGGAAAATTTCGTCAAAATTTTCATAAAATTGATTGAATTTATTGTTTCAATTTAATTATATATATATTATATAAATGTAATTATTTAAATTTGTTGATAGGAGTAAATATTTAAATTTTTGTGCATACAGTCCATATCTTAGGGTTCCTCAAGCCAAGTTGGTAGATCGAATAGCAATCACTGCAAATTATTAGATTGGATGGGTGAAGGAATAATGGTGACGGAAGCAGAAATTGACTCAGATGACTTCTATGCTAAAGTTCATCATCTCGAACTTGGTCTAAATTAGAGTATGTATTTTAAATATAATTTAATTTTAGAGTATGTAATTTAAATGTTGTATATTTAATTTTAGAGTATGTAATTTAAATGTTGTATATTTAATTTTAGAATATGTAATTTAAATGTTGTTAATATATTAAATAATATATATTTTTAACATTTATGTATGTTGGTAGTTTTATTATAATATTAAATTACAAAATTTTTAATTTAATTTTTTTAAAAAATTAAAATATTTTCCATACCGGGCAGGTGCCCGGTATGGATAACAAATATCCATACCGGGCACATGCCCGGTATGGATATTGAAAAACTCACGGGTCGACCCATGGGTCGACCCGTCACATTAATATATCCATACCGGGTCCTGTCCGGTATGGATATTTATTATCCATACCGGGCACCCGCCCAGTATGGATATCCATACCGGCGGCAACCACGCTGGACGGGTTGCCCGGTATAGATAGTCAACCATACCGGGCATTGCCCGGTATGGTTGATCTGTTTTGTTTTGTTGTAGTGATTCTACAACAATACCCAATTGTCTATCTTTATGCGCTGTCCTTCCCCCAAGTATTGCCATGCAAAGGTCTAGGAAAATCATATTGTTGGACACTGACACATGTCCAAGAAGACCGTCAGTTAGTCAATCGAAATGCCACTTAGAAGCAAAGCAAAATTGCCCAACAACACCTACATATAATGGTAAAATATGCACAAGATAAGCATGAGAAAAACCTCCTATACAAATGTAATAAACATTGCTTACGAAAGCAAAAACTCATGCTATTCTTTTTTGGAAATCACATATTCACATTAAAAATTTTAACCCAACTTAAACGTTGAAGAGTTTTCGTTAGCAAAACTGGTGTTCTCATCCTGATAAACTCTTGTTTTGTAAAAAGAGTACTACTTGAGCTAAAATGTTTAAGTTGAAAGAATCCTGAATGAGATTCAAGATCTTCAAGCTGGTTGATCTAATTTTTTTTTTTTTTTTTATCAACACAATTTGGAATGAATTCTAGATCTAGCTATCAAGCATTAGATTAATATTTTTTCAAAAAAAAAAAATATTAAATAAATAAAAAATCTATCGAGATCTATCAAGATCAATCACAATCTATATGATCCAAATATTTACTTTTAAAGATAACTACTTCCAACTAAAAGGATAAAACTATCCACATAAAGCTTAAGAAATGTACCTACTAAGCACTCCCATCACTAAAGTGAATGGGATGATGAACACTATTTTTCCTCATGAAGTTGAGCTTATGAGATGAGAACAACAAAAGTAGTCATAATGTTTGTAAAAGGGAGAAAAAAAAATTGCTTCTGAAATGTATGTGAGTATATATTTTGAAATTAAAGGAAAAAAAAAGAGTAACTGGGTATATACTGATATCAATTATTGATAGGCACTTATTCTCAATACTTCGTATACATACATACAAGTACTTTTATTCATAATAAGCTGTGGAAGGCTCTCCACAAGCTGGTAATTGCTAGCTAGTGCTTAACAATTTTCCAGGAAAGTACTTTTCATCAATTTAATCTTTACAATCCACAAACTGGTAGTCTACAGTAAGGTTGCGTTTTGCAACACCACCCAACTTCTTGTAAACCGATTCATCCAACTCCAAGTGTGTTTGGCCTCCCTTGGGGCATAGATCAACAACTCTCACTGTGGCTTGTCCTCCTGTTTTTTTTATTTTCACCTGCATTGCAAATTCAGGCAATATATATATTGACACTAGATAAACTTAATTCTAGAACTGAAAATGCATTGAAACTTACATAATTAGAGCTCAGTGTCATTAATTTCTTCATATTGATAAAGTGAAAATTCTATGCATGAAGTGGATAGATAGTTTTTAGAGAAAGTGATCAAGCTTATTGCAACAAAATTTAGAAAAATTTATGGTGAGTTCATATATTTAAAAAAGAGATTTTTGATGAATTTAAAAAATATATATATTGGCAAAATGGAATGGGACAAGAAATTGTCAGAAACAAAGAAAAAGAATTTGACAATTTAATTTATTTAATTTTGGGAAAGCATTTCAAACCAATATAATTATTTATCAATTAATTTATCAAATTATTTGAACAAACTTTTTAAATAATATAACATTACTCTTTATTAAATTCAAAATTTATCCGCTTAAAAGATAAAAACAAAATGCATACTTCTAAAACTATCACACACTTTACAAAAAAGTTTTTGACAAAATCATGGAAATTAAAAGATTACCTTTTACTACTTTCAAAATCATTTTCTATGCTGCTGTGTAACTTTCTATCGTAATAGAATATTTAATGATTTAAGGATATTATGACATGTCAATATATTTAAATTTAACAAATGATTAGGATTTAATTAGTTTGTTATGTTGTTTTAACACTACTCGTTAATAGAAGTAGTGAACATTGAAACACAAAATGTGTGCAGTTTTCTCATAATTTAATCCACTCCGTCACCCTTAAAAAAAAAAAAAAAATTGTTTCTTATATACTGTCTTAACTCTGATCACAAATTTTAAAAAATTAAGAAGCATTTCAGATGAGAAGAGGATTCCTGTACGACTGTTTTACCTGGATGCACTTGCCACAAGCGGCCGGTCCACTCCCAAATGGTCCACAGAAGGCTGTCCAGCCATACTTGCGGCGCCATGCCAAGGGCTTGTTGGCATGTGAAGTTGCGCAGGAAGCTTTCACTTTCCTCAAGTCCCATCCATTTAGCTCTGGATGGTAGGGATGAGAAATAGCTATAGCATTAAGAGCACTTTGAGCAAAAGCACTTCCCAGCAGACACAGTAGCAAAAGCACACACATGCTAAACCTCCCCATTTTGTGTTTGTTTATTAGAATTTGCTGATTGAATTGCATGCATGAACTGATGCAATTTATAGCCAGAGGGTTGTTACATGATTACCAAAACAACCTTTGAAAAGTACGAGACATGACTTGAGATTTGTCCGATTGTATATCTTGATCATTTTGAGATCTTGAATCTTGAATAGCACATCAATGTTGAATTTTCTTACCCATTACTTTTTCAATATAAGTTAATTTCAATGGGATTACGTATCATATATTTATATTTATAGTGTTTATATATATTGATATATAAATATAAATTAAGATTTATATTTATACAAATATGTTTTAAAAAAACACATAAATTTAGTAAAATTTTATCAAATCATTTTATAAAAACTATGATACATGAATTTAAATTCAAAATCACTACGATAATTGATAATATTTCGAATAAATACAGATTTAAAAAATAATAATTATTAAATGATTATGTAGAAATCTGACACCTAGCGGTCTCATTGAAGCCTTTTTCTTTGAATTGAAGACACGTTCTTGGCTTCTATCTTAGCTAGATGTCCCAGGAAAGTTAAAGAATTCTTGATTAGTCAATGAATTTTTTTGGATGGATGTAACACGTAGACATAATTCCAAAACTGGATATTTCAAAAAAAAAAAAATTCCAAAACGAGGATGACAATAAGTTAATCTTGGAAACAGCTTTTTTGTTTCTTGCAACATGTATTATCATTTGTCATTTGAAGTGTTTCTCATGGTCACGGCAAGTTCATGTTCAAGAATATTTCCACTATCGATTTCGTCATCAGAGGAACTAGAAATTTCTCGGTTCTACACTTCTGTTCAAATGAAACTATAAAAGTAGATAGAAGAAACGAGTTTTTGTCAATATTTGAGAACTCGCTGCTCGCTACAGAAAGCAAAGTTTATATACAAGTCCTCATCAATCTCACTTGTTAGTCACTGACGACGTGGAATATGACACACATATTCTTGTAACTCAGCGATTATGGTCGGGTTGGTCTGTACACAACACCTGGCGATGTGCTTACTTTAGCATCAGACACATTGATTTGAGTATGCAGATCAGTGTCACAAGCTCAATTCCGATTCCTTTTAGATAATTAACTTAATGTAAGATAATTCTTTATTTTACACCGAGTGGCATTTTCATGGACTTTTGTATTATTATTCTACCGTCAATTGGTAATCAAATTTGATGGGCTTTTTGCCCACACAATCTATAAAATATAGACAATTATTAAATGTCATCTGCTTTTTACCTAACCAATCTAGTAGATATTAGTCATCAAATCTAATTGGCCTATTGCCATAGGATTAGTAATTTGATTGATGGAGAGCTCTCATTCAGTTAAACAATTATGTATATTCGAATAAGAAATAACTAGATGACAATTAAAAAAAAAAAAAACCAGTATCAAATCAAGCTAATCTTAATTTTATGTACAACAACCATAATTTTCCAAACCTCTACTCATTCTAACAGCATTGCATGAATCTCATGTCCAGGCTGCCATTTTTTGTGCCCAGGGACATGGCATGCCCATGAAAATACAGGCGGTCTGTCAATAACATTATCATTGCAAAGGTTGTGGATGTCAATGGCAGAATCCTGGAGAGAAAAACCTACGAGAAGATATGTTTTCGGCTGTCAGGGGAGGAGGAGCAGGCAGTTTTGGAGTTGTTGCTTACTAATTTAACCCGGTTCAGGTTCCCGAAACTCTCATTGTTTTTCACCCTGGAAGAAAATGCAACTGAGATTGTTTATGCCTGTCAAGGAATTGCTCATAAACTACATCAAGATCTCTTCAGCAGGTTGATGCTAGAAGTTGTAAGTTCGATTCTGACGGAAGAAAAAACCATTAGAGCTTTATTCCAGGCTTAGTTCCTTGGAAACTCTGAGAGACTACTCTCAATCGTGAACGAAAATTTTCCCGAACTTGGTTTGGTGCAATCTGATTCTATCGAATCAAGCTGGATCCAATCAGTTGTGTATTAAACAACCTATTATCTTCCTGGAACTCCTGCAGGGTTTCTGCTATGTCGGACGCCTCCAACTCTGACATTCCTGAAGAGGAAAGCAGACTAGGTGAAGAAGCCAATCCAAAGGAAAAACCTGACAAAGATATGGACACAAATCCAAGATAGACTTAAAGTCACTTGTTAAAAGAATTCTGATACAATGTGAATGTAAGGGAGTGAAATTGAATATTAATTTATGATACATACTACAAATCCAAGATAGAGTTAAAATCACTTGTTAAGTTTACATACTAATATATGAAATTTATATCACATAGAAAGTATTCATTCACCCTGACAATACATTTTCAAGTTGTTTGACTGTAAGTAATATTTACAAGTTGTTTGACTGTAAGTAATATTTAAAAAAAAAAAAACCATACGTAAAAATCTGAAGTTTGCTCGCTAACAGGTGAGCTGAATATAATGTTTGAGTACTTAAATACAATTTATGTAAGTTCTGAATTTTATTGAAATTCCGATGACCATAATGAAACAAAGTATCGATTAAGAACCAGCCCAATTAATCGTGATAGATTAGGCTCCTATAATCATCTGTAACCCAAGTTTGAGAGTTGGGACAGGCCTAAAAGAAATCAGCCCAAGTTTCTTCTCACCTCTCTTCTGCACAGACACTGTCCAGCTGCTTTTGCCTTCAAAATATTTGCCTTGACATTTTTTTGCTTCTTTGATATACATGAATAAAAATTACGAGACACGAACATCAAGATTTTGTTAAACTTATATATATATAATTTAATTAAATTATAATATTAAAAAAATAAAACAAAGTTAACCCAATTTTATATTATATTTTTGTCTCCAACCTCTTCGTTTTCCTTAAAGTAATTATCTTTTGTTATCGAATTAGTTTTATTTTACAATTTTTAGATATTTTGCACATGAATTGAATCGACTATTATGATTTAAACTTATATAAACCTCACATTATAATTTTTTTTTGGTAATGAAACAACTAATCCTTTTAGTTTAATCCAGACTCAAACCAAACCAATTTCTATTGATTTGGTTTGGGTTGTAACTACTAAACCAATAAGACTATATTTTGGTTTGGGTATAGCTAAACCCAACCCATGGACACCCCTAATTTTGATGATTGAGGTGTCACCATATATGGTTTCTACATAGGTTGATGTTTATTAATAGTTAAGGTTAAATGGAAGAATTCTACTCTATTTGCTTCAAGAATTAGGATTTGTCAATGTACAATTTTTGGGCAATAAAGTTGTAATTTTAATTTGTGGAGGACAATTAAAAAAAAAAAAAAAAATCTGTGTGCAACACTAAAATGATTCCATTTTATAGTTGTCTTTTTTAGGAACCCTTCAAAATTGATTTCACATGTATATTGTTGCACCAAAATGATTCTACTTTACAGTTATTTCTTTGAACGGAATCTTCGTATTAATTCAACATGTATATTGTTGCACCAAAATGATTCTATTTTACAGTTATTTCTTTGAACGGAATCTTCGCATTAATTCAACGTGTATATTGTTGCACTAAAACAATTCCACTCTACAGTTGTCTTCTTGAGCGGACTTTTCGGCATTAATCAATGTGCATATTGTTGCACTAAAACGATTTTATTTTACAACTGTCTCCTTGAGCTGACTTTTCAGCATTAATCAATGTGTATATTGTTCTACTAAAACGATTCCACTTTGCAATTATCTCTTTGAGCAAACCCTTCTGTAATAATTCAACGTGTATATTGTTGTACCAAAATGATTTCACTTTACAGTTGTCTCTTTAAACGGAGCCTTCGGCATTCATTCAACGTGTATATCGTTGCGTTCTTAAGGATCAACAATGATTGGACCGCCTGGACAGGTGTTATCAACTTGATCTTTCAATTATATGAAAATCTATTTTATTGATCTATTTAAGTTGAAGTTGTGAGATGATCTCTTCACAAATCCAACCATTACTGTTTTCCTTGCCGAGTTTTTATTTTCTTCTCACTAGTTCCTGATCAAGTCATTTCTAGCTATTCACTTAGAAAATCATCGATTGCATAGTGGTGGCAATTATATATCTGCTTTTCTTATCAAAAGAGGGATTTCACTTATCATAGTTGCACATTGCTATGTAAGTTGACCATCGATCTTATAAGGTTTTGTTAATTTTAATTGCTTCCTAGTAAAGCAGGTTGTTTTTAAATACCTGTTGTATCAAAATTACGTTTATTTTTTATTATGTTATTTTTCTCATCATTAATTGCATTGAAGATTTCTCATGCCTCTTGCCTCTTATAGCTCCTCCAAATTATCTCATGCTTTGTTATCTTATTGTGTTTAAATCATTTTTTATGGTCAATCTATCTCTCTATCTTCAATTTTAGAATATAATTTCTTCCCTGCCAGTTCAAGTGAGAATTCTTCAAAAATTACATATTTTTTTACTGCAGCTCTTGCATCAATAGACAAAAAACCTTAGAAAAATGACAATTCAAGACAACCATGTCCTTCATTTCACTAGGTTTTCTTTGTCCTATTGAAGTGAGTATTGTAGTGAGTCTTCAAGATTTATAGACGCGTAGTATCGAAGTAATTCTTATTTGTAGTAGGACTTTGATCAATATATAATTAGTATTTATCGTAATCTTGTTTCAAATATATAATTCTAAATTAGGAGGGAATTTAAAATTTCATTACTAATTTCTTGTATTGTATTTAATTGACATGTAAAAATATTTTGATGCCAGGTGCATGCGTTGATCTTTAATCTCGGTGATAAGAATGATCAAACGGGTGACTAACAAGCAACAAGCCATACATGGCATCAGAACGGCAAAGTCATGGAGAAGAGGTGTAGCACAAAACTCGCCTTTTCGACTTTCACTTTCTAAGTCCTTTATTTTACTCACATTCCAAACATTACCTCAACATTTTATTCACATCCCATATATGACATCAACCTAATTGAACAAGTAATTTAACATGGGATTTTTACCACTCTTACACTCTCACTCCACCCGATGAAGACATTGAAGGTGATGTTAAGTTGGTAACAATGGTTGGGGTGAGGTTTTTATCAACCAAATAAGGAGCAACTGAGCAAGAAGGATAAGGGTGATGGATCTGCAAATGGCCAAAATCAAGCGAAAACTATCACGCCGAAACGCCCTCTGCCGGCAAACAAGTTGTTCTTTGTATTTTCCGTTCATCAAGTGGGCCTGTAAGCCCAATGTTCTGCTGCTTTTAGGTTGCATAACTTGATTCCAATTTCCAAGGTTCTTTTTATTTATTTATTTCCTGTAATATTTCATCTTATGAGGTGACAATTACATAGTGAGATATGAAATTAAATACTTCGTTTAAAGGAAAATTTCCTTTTAAGAAGTTTGTCATTTTTAGATAATTCATATATATGGAAGAAAATATCACCTTTTTATAAATAGAGTTGGGGTACACAGTATCGAACCCGTCACTTGAGTCATGGGAGAAGACGCAATATTTTACCATTTTACTGACCTCGTTTGTGCAAAAAATTTGTCCTATACATACATAACCGAAAATTGACTGTCATATAGACACTCAATTTTTGGTTAAAAATCTTATTGCTGCTATGATTAAGAAGTTTTTCCAAAAAAAATAATAATAATAACAATAACATGACTATAGAAATTTGTCAATGGTTCAATGCCTCAGAGGTTGTCTTATACACCCCGTCTGACCATTTTGGGAGGGGAGAGGAAGTGGACATATAACCATACTCATTTTTAAATTGGGTATTTGGTGCTTACTGGGATTAGCTACATCCAATCCCAACAACGTTTTTGAAACCAACAAATGTGATATTTGAGAAACCAGTCACGACGATGGGTTTCACCATCACCCACGGTTTGTGCATTATGGTTGTACATTTTCTTAATTTTAAAACTATCTTTCTTTATAATTTATTTTCAATAATTAGAAATGAACATATCATTGTTTTATATTACACAAATATTTCTTAAAAAATCATTATAAATATTCTTTAAATGTAATTATGATAGTTGTTTGAATATATATTTTGTTTTATTATATATAAATTTCAATATTTTTATCTAATTCAAAAATTAATTAAATCCAATCATATTAAATTCATGTCAATTCAATGATACACCAGACACATGACAATATTCAATCTAATCCAATTTCATTTAATTTAAGCCAATCTAATTAGATCATCCAAATATAACCTTTATGATTATAAGAAATGAGTATTGGTAATGTTTTGAAATGAAATTTGAGTCATTATCATTGAACTAAATGAATTAAAACATGATGTTAGTATCATCATCTTTATAATGTTTCAAGGATAATGTAATCTCGATGTTGTTTTTCTCATTATTGCAATAGAGGAAGCTTAAGTAGTCAAGAAATATACGGAGGTTTACTGTTCCAGGATCAATCACCTGATTCTTCTTTGGAAAAAAAAAAAAACCGGGTGAGTGGCGGTGGCGGTGGGGGAAGTCAATCATCTAATTAAGTCTACAATGGTGTCAAAAGAGCAAGACTAAGAAAAATGTGATGCAACATTCAACTCAATCTTTTTACTTTCTTTCAGGGATACAATCGGAAGTGTTGGAACTTTTTTTTTTAATTCACAAACACCAATTCATGACAATTTTTTTCGTATTGGTTTACAAAACATGATAATTAATCTTAATTTGGACTTTTAAAAAAATTGATAACTTATCAGAGTTGAGATCCTCTCCTTGTTTCTTACTTTGACTTTTTATAAGCAAACTTAATGTTTAAGAAGTGTATGACAATTCATTATTTTTTATATCGATATGTCATCAGATTATAAAAAGTTTAAAAAAAAATATTAAGAAAATTCTATCAAAATATAAGAAAGAGTGGCGATATTTCCTCCTTAAATTCTGTATGTACACTCTTTTATTTGCATACCATAAAAATATTTAAAATTCTTTTTCATTGTCCATACTAGCATTTTTACATCCACTTTGAAAGCCAAATGGTGTCTCGTTAGGAACCTGAACAAGCCCTAATTCATAGTCTCTTGATACTACTCTAGCTCTATTCTTTTGCCTGTTTATCTGGCTGGACCTTATGAAAGAACTAGAGAAACTTGTTGGTCCAGAATGAAAAGCCTGTGGCGACATCTCTAGTTTCTTCCTCCTAGAGTAACTTGTTGGTCCAAACGTTAGTTCAATCTCTTTTTTATCTATAACCCCTCTAACATTCCATTGCTATTTGACTCTACTATGTAGTCATCGGTAGGTTGCTCGAAGTCAAGTTTCATGCTTGGCATGTGCTGCACATTGACATATTGATTAGTTTGCTTAAAATTAATTCCACTACTTGAGTTCTATAGTTCTTAACTTCTTCCATTAGGCATGCTGTTTTTAACGTTTCTCATTAACATTTTTTGGATTCGATACAGACAATAAAGTTCATATACTTGCAAATTTGCAAACTTCCAAGCTTAGATTATATTCTAATGACCCTACTAGAGGATTGAAATCTAGTTTAAAAATACAAAATCTAAAAAGGGAAATGAAGTACCTACTCTTTGAACATTTATTCATGCTTTGACATGGCCATCCTCATGAATTACATATCATATGGTTTAAAATTCTTCTCCATTAATGAAGCTTTGATTTCAGCTTCCCTTAATTTCAACGTTAATTTAATTTGCTTTACAATTATATCTACAATAAATATTTTTAAATATTTTTAATTCAATGGTTTAGAAAAATTTTAAATATTTTTATAGGGTGTACTTGAGGTGTGTAAATATCGTTTTTCTATGTTAAATATACTTGATCAATGCATGTGATTAGTCCTAACTTCATAATTGGGTTGAGTAAACCATGCAAGAGGTCCAAATGGGAGCCCACGAGAAATAGGGCGGCCGAGAAAATCAAAGATGGGTCAAGTAGGGTTGGGGTCCACATTCCACCCGGGGACGAATAATCATGATGGATCAAGCCCGTCTAATGGACCACCTTGGACGACAAAATCATTATAACAAAAACCCAAGGTTAGACTAATGATAGTAGGTATAGAAAATGAGGGAGCGTAGGTACATGATAATAAGATTCTTAGTTGGGAACGTTACTTATCTATTATAACTCTTAGATTGATCGTTAGGATGGTTATTAAAAAATATCCAATGGATAATCTTATCTAATCAGTAAGATAGTCAAACACTCCACCTCCCCGGTCATCAATTTAATGTTTCCCTAAAGGACAGTTAGCACAGGACTAATAAAAACTTGGACTACGTTTTTTTAGGGGAAAAATGTTAGAAAACCCTGTGTTTTTTATTTATAACAAATCTCAAAATTTAAGTGAATTTAGATAAACTTTGTATCAACGTAAACATGTGATTTTTTGTGTAACAAATGGAATAGATCAACCACTATGTTGATGACTAATAAACAGCATACGGATTGTCATTTAATCACAGTTGTCACAAGACAAAAATATAAAAAAAACATAAAATAAAAGGAATCGAAGATAATTGACAAAAGTAATTAAACGAACACGAGAGAGGAAGAGATATTCGCTTGCTTAAAAAGGAAGAATAATTAATGAAGCTAATGGTTTGAAGAATCATAGAAAAGGAAGAGACAGGATTTCCAGATCCCCACTTTCAAGCTGCAAAATTAGGCAGAAAAACAAAAAATAAATTTAACTTACCAAAAAGGGGGAAACAACACAAATATATAATAGCTGGATGGAGTTATCGGTTTTTCAAGATTCTCCCAATTCAGGGCACACCAAATCTTTACAAATCCCTGGTCTTTTGTTGGAGTACTTGCAGAAATGATTCCAACCAACTTGCACATTTATGCAATCTTTTAATTTGTTTTGTCTCAATTTGATTATTCATGTTCATATGTTAAAATAAGTATACATATACATTAATATAATATATGAATCTAAGATTATTGCGCTGTGGAGTTGGGTGTATGAAAAGTCATAGATGCCCAACAATGCCAACCAAACTTGCTTGGAAGACAGCATCTGTTATCAATATTCTGTTGGTTGTCTATTATATCTATTCAGAATTGTTTTTTTCAAAAGTGAAAATTCGCTATTATGGACGTATGAATTGAAATAAACCTTGTAATTGTTTTCTCAAAAATGAAAAGAATACAGACATCTGAATAGAAAGTGATTCTAAATGATCTTTGATAAAAACTATCGTGAAATTGATTACTTTATACTCTGATCGTAAATGATTTAAAAAAACAATCATGCATGGTTGTTAATTTTTTATGAATTGAAGCCCATTTAAGAGATCTGACTCAAGCATAGACAAGATCCTTGATAAAAGATTTAAATTTCAAGGGAAACTTCAGAAAAGAAATCTGACCAAACTTTCATGTAAAATGCTAATGAATTTAGTTTCGGTGGGCTAAAAGAAACAATTCCTAACAAATTCTGCAACCACCTAGAAGTTTTATATAATTAAGTCATATCATTTGAAAAGATTAATAAACATGTTGAGAATTGAGATAAAATAAAAGGGAAATACCTGTCAGGATCTCAAAAATGGTTTTCAATAGTTATTCTCGACAGTGAATTTGGGCTCCACTCTACTACAACTTTGCATCGAACATTATTGAGCTTGAGTTGCAGAAACATGACAGATCAATAATGGATTCAGAAATCAATAAATATCCCCAACAGTTTGCACATGGCCTTATCACTTTGTTCAACGGATCATGATCATTGCCTCCTCAACCGATCACATAAACAAACATACACACCATCTATAAATAAAATAAAAATTCTCCAATCAGATCGTCCTTAGATTTTTATCCGACAAATACATCTTACTATCAAGATTTGACAGTAATTTACTTTTTCTTAAAATCCAGACCTTTTGGATAGGTTTTTCATCATTCAACAATGCAAACTTGAAATATCACAAAAAATGAAGGAGGGGGCAGGGACATAGTTTCTTGGGGTTAGGATAGGCTTAGCCCAATTTTAAAAATCATTTTAGTAAAGTTTTTAAAAATTTTTTAGTATAAATTTTTTTTGATATTCAAGTTGCGTAGATAATTCCCATGGTGTAAATCATGATTATTATATTGTTTAAATTCTTACATCTTTTAGTGCTTTAAATGATCTTAATTCATTATTCATCATTTATATTGATCATTAATTTAATTCATTATATATAATTTATATTGATCGTAATTTGAATAAGAAATGCAGTAAATATCTACATAAAATTGTTATTATGTAATTATTTTAAAATATATATAATGAGGGTTAAGAATTACTATACCCTTTATTAAATGTAGCTTGGTTTTTCAATTAATTAATTATGTGTTCGAGAAATTTATCATACATTATTTAAAATATTATATATATATGTATATATATATCCTAACTCACCCTAGCATGGAACCCCAACTACGCCCCTGGTGAGAAGCCAAAACTTGATGATCATAATAATAATAAGAAGGTATTATTTAATCAGACTAGCCAAAGCCACAGACAAATAACAAGAAAACCAGTTTACAAATGAGCAAGAGAGATAGACTGATATATAAACATGTTCTATTATTGCATCTTGTCCCTAAACAAATCTCAGAATATATTCCAGCTCTATACTAATTGATATGTTGAAAAACAAAAACAAAAACAAAAACGAAAAATAAAACATGATACACATTAAAAAAAGACATCATCCAAACTCCCTGCTTGATCCCTCTCAAGCCGGTTTGCCAAGCTTGAAATCATCATCCAACTTAAGCAGTCGCGTGGGAAAAAAAACCTGCAGCTCTTCAGGTTCTGTTCTTGCACTTCTCAACAGCTCTTGGTGCTGCAATTGGAAAGAAAATGTTCATATCATTAATAAATATGTCTTGTAAGAAACTATTGTTCTTGAATGAACATGCTCCATATAAAAAGTACTAACCAAGTCCAATGGCCTCCGATCCTTTCCTTATTCGCAAGCGCTTGCATGAATCAACGAACATCCTGTTTAATCAGAACGAATAACAATTAATTAGTAATACATTCATTGATACGATAGGTAAATAACTCGTTGAATTTTGAAATTGTTATAAATAAGAGTGAAGAAAATCTTACTTCCATGGCACATCACCCAGGAGCATCCAGTCACCATCCTTGTCTTTATAAGTGGGTACATAATCAGAACCATTCAAAAGATCAATCAATTTGCTCTCATTCATGAAATCCTTCATTCCTTGTGAACCACAGTCACCTACATCGAACCCCATACATAAATACGCTTTAACGATCTGTTTGATTCACGATCTATAAAATCAAGCTCGAAAAATAATATGTTCTGAAGTAACTAGTCACTTCAGTTATTACCAATGGTGAAGGAGCTGAACATCTTGGCAAGAGCATCAGAGAGTTCTTGGTAGCTCTTGTACAACTTCAAGTCCACTTTACGTAGATATGGTGCCCCGTCCATGCTGACTTTAACAAAGGCTGCAGTGGCGGTGGTGCTGCTGCTAGCCTTGTCACCCTCCTCCGCGGTGCTCTTCTGGACCGCCATGATGTTCTTCCTGAATGATCTTACTGGTGGCCAACCCACAACTTGTGCCCTGAAATATTTTCAGTGTTCAACTTATTAATCACCACTCAATTGATGATATCACATCAGTATGTTTACAATTCAATTCTTTTGTAAAATTAACCAAGCATTAGTTCATAAGTTTACAATTTAACTCGACCACTATCACTCATTCAATAATAAATTTACAATCAATTTCCAATAAATGCTCCGTGAGCTCTACGTAGCAATATATTAGAGTTTGTCATAATCTATCGAACTCAAATACTATATTTTTATCTCAAATAGCTATACAGCTATTCCCATAATATAAAAGAGAGTATCCACATCAAGATTTAATACTGTATATGATAAAATAGTTTTTATGGTTAGTGTGTCTTAATTTTTAAATTATTAGGATCACATATCTCAATTATATATTGCATCCAAGTTAAATTGGAGAAAGGAAAAAAAATATTTTTAGAAGAAAAAATGTAATGACTAACGAAGATTTACAGTGATAATAATTGAAAAGTTAAAAGACACACCTACTTCGATAAATAAGATGAGTGACAAACAACCTAACGTAATTGTATAAATCCAATATTTAATCAAATTCAATTTGACTCAGTTCTATCGCAAAATGGGATCAGAAATTTATCGTTAAAAGCTGTAAAAAAGACTTGATGGTGGGACCAGAGCATTGAATTATTGGTACTAAATGTTACAAAAATAGATAACAAAACAGTTTTTACAAATCTTTAAGAATTGTTTGGTGGCTGAGAAAAAAGTAGGATTCCATATGTTTTGTTCTTTTCCACTTTCCTCCCGACAAATAAACCAAAGCCTTGAAAATTGAAATAAATATCTTCTCCACCAAAATTTGTAAATCACGAGGCTAAAACACAAACCAACACACATCCATCTTCAATACATATCTTCTTTCTCCTTGAATCATACCCTCAAAAAAAATAATAAAAATAATAAAATATTAAATCAAATCTCCACACTCACATCAATCACTAATAATTTAATTTCTAAATTTGTAATAACTTAAAACAATCAAACCAACAAAATTTGCGTCTACCAATTCTTATATGAATTTGTGACTTTTCAGTTTCCAGTAATATACATTAAGTGTAAGAAAAAGATAAAATTCACTATAGCACTTCCAAATACACTCCAAACATATAGAATACATTGTAATTTTTTGATCATATACGGAAAAAAGTTCAGTAAAGATAAAAATTTATATTAAAGACTCGCATTTTAAATTAATGATATGATAGAACTTGGAACAAGAACAATTTGTAATAAACTATAAAAACAATCACTTGAAATTTTAATCTCAATCTAGAACGTTTAAAGTTTACTAAAACCTAAAATAAATTCATATCAGCATACTTTCTAATAAGTTTTGAATATTATAGTTAGAACTTTTATTATCAGGTTAAGCATGTTAACTAATCAGTTTTAATATAAGATAAAAAATCTTTATCAGGACAACGAAGAAAGAAATATACTTAGTAGGAGGCTTTGCAGGGTCAGAAGTTCTGGCAGCAGAGCTTTTGATGTCCATCTTCTTCTCCACCTCACTTGATGATCCGACAACGCAGAAGAAGAAGACGACGACAACGAAGAAGCCGAGTCTTTGGTGGAGAGGTTGAGCTTCAAGTCAACAGTCTCAGCGAAGCCTCTCTTGCCACCACTCTTCACTGTCTCCACTACCTCACTACTCTTATGATCACCACCACTATCATCGCAACCTCCATTGCCGCCAGGCAACCCCAGCCGCAGCTCCGTCGCTTCGAAGTTGATCATTGCGCGAAAACAAAGCAACCCAGATGAGAATCCGAAGGTTGAAACCAAACCTGATGCAGAGAATTGAAAATGTTTGAAGAAGAAGAAGAGAGAACAAAAGAGAATCGTGGAGGGTGATAATATATGAAGTTTTTCATTTATTAATTTTTTCGGGTGGTATTTTAGTGATGGATTGTACGGTAGAGATGGAGCCAAGTGGAGGGTGTGATATGAGTGAATTTTGCGAGAGTTGTCGGGGGAGAGAGTGATGTCATGGATGATGTAAAATGAATGATATGATTGTGCAAATAGAGCAAGTTGGGTTTGTGTTTTTGTTTTTTGTTTTTTTTTTTTTTAAAGAGCTCCACAAAATTAATTATCATAATCCTTGTCTAATTAATTTTAAAATTATTTACAAAATTTATTAATTATTTTAATTATATAATTATTAATCTCGTGGGATGTTTAGTAAGTAAAGATTTTTATTTTTATTTTTTAAAGATAAGTAAAGATTTTTATTTTAAACTTAGGAAAGATAGTTTTGAAAATTACTTTCCTCTACTTTAATTAACTTGGGGTTAAGAAATATATATATATATATATATATATATTAGGACATTTCATTTGTAAGCAAGTCTATTTAGCTAGTACATTATCGACATTTTTATTAATATATATATTTTTAAGATATGCAAATTAAACATTGAATCATTATATATATATATATATATATATATATTAGTAAGTATGCAATGTGAAAGGAAAATGTATAACCACTTAAACTATGAATAAATATATAATTTATCTTTTTTTTTAATCATTTCAATATGTATAAGAAATCTTTTGATAATTTTAAAATTTTGAATATAAATTGATGAATGAGCTTTGCCTAGTTATATATATTATTTAAAAAATACTTAACAAATAAAAATTTCACTTTCTAGAATATACGTGTATAATTAATAAACAATGAAAAGATTTATTTCTTAATTTTAATAAAATTTATTTTTAAAACGAATTTAGATTATTTCAAATTTTAAATAAAAAGGTTAATTTGTATTATATTTCATAATTAAACATGTGAATTCCATCCTTATCATTGCCATTGTGACTCCAACATTGCCATTAAATCTTTTCAATCTTTTAAAATAGTTATCCACTGCTTCCACTTTGTATGGTCACCATTGAAAAAAAGGCACCAAGTTAAATCATATCATGGTATGATGGATGTCACCATATCTATATCTACACTAAAATGCATAAACATAAAATCCTTATGGGAACTCATTTCAACAACTTTTTTATATTTTTGGCTAACAAGCATTTGTTCATGAATAAGCATAAGTTGGAAAATTTTTGGCCATTACATGTGACTAAGGTTTTTTCCTTTTTAAATAATGCGTATCTTCATGAAGTAGATTTTGAAAAAAATACCGATATTTTCACATGCGAGGCTTGCAATAACCTGCTTGAGATTTGATTATTTTGCAAAAATAACCTTCTAATTTTGAATTTAGTTATAAACCATATTAATGTATGCTAAAATCACTTTGTATTTTCATAATTTAGTTAAAAGATCTTATTCACGTATCAAAAAACCCCTTCAAGATGCTATTGATTGAAATTTAAAATCAAATCACTGGTTTTAAAAAGAAGTGAATCTCAGAGTTTTTTGTAAATTTCATTTTTATGATTTATATTATACAATCATAAATAATTTTCATACATAAATCAATTTGTTGACGATCGGAATCGGTCAACATCCGGTTGGGGGTCGAAACTAGTTTGATGGTAAGAGTTGTGCACCAAAAACATCTATGAGGTTGAGGATTCAACTTCGGACGTGACTCTCAGAGGTCAAAAGGAATTATCCTGCGTGGTCTTCAACTCCGGGCCGATATGGTCTTCAGCGTCGGTTCCGTATAAATCGTTCCGTTGACGAGATTCCGACTCCCAATCGAGTGTTGATTGATTCCGATCGTCAACAAAATTCATATTGGTTTTTGTAATTTATGTTCATAGCCTTACTTAAAAGGATGATTTCTTTAATTAAAAGAAAAAAAAAAAAACAAATTTTATATATAATATTTTGAAGTGACCTAGACATTTCCATGCAAATGCTCATATATCTAAGATCATCCTAGCAACGAAACAAGGAGGATCTAACAAGAGGCAGCAGGTGGCAGGATATAATTGGATAGTGATTCTGCAGTTGAACATACCAGGAATCAAGGAAGGACAGGTGGAGGAAGTGGAGCCTACAGAAGTTAGGGAAAGTCAAAAGAAACCAACCATGTGAAGAGCTTGATTGGAGGAGAGAGCTTTTCAGTTGTGTGTCCCACCCACCCCACCATATTATGTGTCCATGCACACACACACACCACACTTTGCCGCTTCCCCACTCCCCCATGTGCCCATGTTTTTATCTTTACCAAAGCACAATTTTGTTATGGGTTAGGGTCACCACCCACCCCCATTGTGTTTTTGACACACAAATTTGTGGCACAAGTTTTCGATTATTAGATCAAAGTATTTTGAGGTATGATGATTGAAATAATATATGGTGAATAATATTGAATAATTTGTAAGATTCATGTAAAACAACATGATTGTCGACCATATGAGATTAACTTATTTGTATGTCTGTTTACAAGATTTGTGAATTGGAATTTTATTAAATTAGGTTTTCTTTATAATCAATTTAAATATTGATTAACTCTTAATTATTTGATGTAAATTATAGATGATATTTTTAGAACTATAAAAGTCTAAGCAAATAAATAGTAATCAAGAAATTTAATCTATTATTTACTTATAATAATCTGATTTATTAATGTCAAAATTTTATCGGAATTCGTATGCCTTAACTTTAAATTCTCTATACATCTAAATATCCAATGCTAAAAATTCAAAAACAGTACTAGCTTTCTGTAATACACTTGAAACCATATTCAAAGTGGCAGACATGGAAGATCTGAAATGATATTTGCTTGATTTTCAATTTATACATCAATTATGTTACAAGCCAGTAAATCACTTGGAGAGTGTATTTTATTTTTTCTACTTTTTCTTTTTATTTTTTCCTACTTTTTCGTTTTTTCTTTTTTTAAATTGAGGACGATAATTAATCTGGAAACTATTGAGGACCAATTAGGATGAGAACACTACTGATATGGTCCGAAAAATTACTCTCATATGGAAGAGATTCATCCGTATATAAGTAAAAGGTTTATCCACTTAATTGATGAAATAATTATATTTACTGGGTGTAAAATTATGTCTCATGATACGAGACTGCTCACGTTTTAACCAAACGAAACGAACAACCATTACTCTACTTTTTCGACTTTGTGGTCTAGATTCTCTGGAAACATATGTATAGACAATAACTAGGTTGTCAAATAGTTTATACATTAAATGAGGTCAAAACTTGGACCATGCCTTGTGTTTGACTATAGTGTCTGGTTACTCTAAAGAATGCATCTTGAATTTTGACTTCAACTTTAGGTAACAATGACCCAACACGCAAGCATTTATATCACTGTCATTCACAGTCCACACATAAAAATAATATATTAATATTCATATAACTAAATAGTGATGGCAGACCATATGAAATCTTAATGCTCAAATATATGTGATATTATTTAAATCTAAAAAGAGAATCCAAGAAAATTGCTTTTCCTCTTCAAATAATAAATTTTTAATGCCATCTTCAGTGTGGTGGTCATATGAAATAAAGATTTCAATGTTTTCATAGCTTCTAAAAATCATTTACAATGGTTGTCTAGTGATATTTCAGTGTGTGAGTGACTTAAATGAGTTGAGAGTTTAAAATCTGTTGCATTTTATTTAGTGATGTATGAGTTTCCAAAGTGTATTGCACACCATGTTGGTTTTGAAACGGTTTGGAAAAAAAAAAAAACAACAATCAAGAATTTCCATAACAAAGATGTTTCTTAGAAATGAGAGATGACATTAATATATGTTATGTATGATTCTACATCATGAAAATACCACTTTGTTCTAATATTACAACTGAGATTTCATGCATGGTATTACCGGTGTTCTCCAATGCTACAAAGTTGCATAAATCCTAATTTCTAACAATACAGAACCAAGATCCTACATGAAAATTGAAATCAGATACAAAATCATATTATTGATAATCGTTATATATACAGATTCAAGATCTTAGATTTCATTAAATTCGAATTATATATAGTACTACTTCTATGATGTCAAAATTGAAACTTTGCACCCACTGTCAAAGACTTGATTATCTAATATTATAGAGCCTTGAACTTAAGATAACTTCTCTTGAATTTATATCATTATAAAACCAATTATCATACATATTGATTTGTTGAATTTGACTACTTTACTGGTTTGATAAGGTTACGTATCAACTACAATCATTGAATTGTTATTGATAATCATCTTTACAATCAATCTAATGATTTTTATTGATGAATAATTTTAATTTATCTATATAAAATCAGTATCTCTTATATCCATGATCCTAAACATGAGAATTTTATACCTTATTATATACAGAAGAGGCATTAGGCATGGATGTTAGATGGTTCATAACTCATGAGGACATGTAAAATATGCAAATTTGGAAGATATAATGTGGATGGCCACGAGACAAAGGGCTTGGGATAAGCGGTAAGACCAAAATAAACACTCACTTTAATCTTTAATAAGTTGTGAATTTTACTCTTAAGTTTCATAAAGTGTATGTAATTTTTTTCCCTATTCTATATGAGTTGTTCAATTCTATCTCTTGAAAGTTGATTTTGAGAACCTACCTCAGAATTTTTCCTCGATTAGTTCGGATAGAACCGTGGGTAGGTACCAGTGCAAAAAAATGTGGATGACCATGGACTGTCATTGCCAACAAGAAGCCAGATCGCAAATTAAATTTCCCTAAAAAGCTGACAAAACACAGAAGGCAAGGACTGACAGGGACCTGCCTTCTACTCTCCCAAAACAACAAAAACCAAAGAGATGTCTAGGCCCCACTTATGGAATATAGGGCCCCACTGCCAGCCAAATCCACACTCAACATAGAAGTTCTCGTGTGGGTCTGGGCCCCTCCACCCCTCAGCCCCAACAAAAGCCCACTGTCAACTGTCTATACCCCACACGTGTGCAACCAAAGCATTACCACAGTAGTACACAACACACACATCTGCATGTCAACATCCCTCCTAGAGGACACCGCACGTGTGACCATTAAATTGTATAGGGTCGCATTGATTTCCTCCCTCATCTGTCATTTTTACAGTTTTATTATTTTTTTCTTTCTTGGAATTGAATAGATTCTTATCTTTATTTTGCTTCTCTCTGTGTACTGTTTGATTTTTTTTTTCCTGTTTTTGCTTCCGTACTGTCCTTTTGAAAACCATCTTGCTTGGCTGTAGTTGAATTGAATCCCATTTGCCAAAGTTGGGTTTTGTTTACGGAGGCTTTGGATAAGTCCTATTGACAGAAGATAAGCTTGTGATATTGACTTGGTCGTTCAACATTTTATGTTCACTTACGTGTACCTAATGTTTTACTCCGAGTATGCAAACTAAAGGTGGGGGAGTCTGGATTTTGTTTGTAGGAGTTGCTGGTTGAATCATGCTTCGAGTGTTTGATATGGGAAATAGCCAGTCAAATCATGCTTCAAGTGTTTGGTATCGTTAGTCGGGATTGTAATAAATCATCGACTCGTTCAGCATTATGTATGCGAAATTTAAACTTAGGGGCTGTTGGTTTTTTCCTCGTAAGTGTGTTAAGTTTGATAGATAACAATATATGTGATATATCTAACGTGAAAATATCTATGAGTTCTAAAGGAATTATGTCAAAGTAATTTGAATCAGTGCAATTTTTTTTTTTTTAAAAAAATGACTCATGAAAAAGAAAGTGAAAATTTGTATTTGGACCAAAAAATAAGATTATTTGTTTTATTATCAATCAAATCTTCAATAGTTTTTATTCATTTCAAATGAGCAAACATATCATGTGGAGTTTTTGTACATAAGTGATATTTTCACCTCCGTAAAATATTTTCACTAATGAGAATTGTTTTCACCTAATGAAATATTTCACAGGAAATATTTTAAGAATCTTAAAAGAACTAAAAATGATTGAAATTTCTTTGAGACAAAAATTAAGTAACTTTTATTTTGAAAAACAAATTTTATTTTTGATTTGACTAAAAGTGAATATATCCATTTAAATTATCATTTTACTTCAATTGTAACATGATAAAGCATACGTTTTTTACTTTGAAAACTGAAGTGTAATGTGAGAAAGATGCATGTTGTAATTAGGACATATATACCTCTTGTACTTGAGAATAACTATTAATAAACTAAATTATTCAGAAAAAGATTGTCTGGAACCTGTCAAATAATATAAATAAAACCTTATTAACTAAGTCATTACTCGTTACTATTCGTACCTTAAGTGTCACTACACTTCTTATATTTTAGGATAACAAACTTTTATTATAAATAACGTGATAGACAATTTGTAATTAAGTGCAGATGTTTATAGTCTTAATCATTAATTTCTTAGAAAGTTAATTTGAATTTAAAAAGGTTTTAGCCTTAATAATTGATCTAAATTTCCTTAATACACCCTTCAAAATTATACAAAGTTTTCTTTATCTTTTTAAATCAACCATCACTGAAATGACATTGATTTTGCCTAGTTAAGACAATACAATAGTGAGTTAAATAACCAACTTGTCAACCAACTGATGAGATTTGTGTCACAAATAAGGGATAATCAAAGTAAAATCACTTTAATTTGCTAACGATTTCTTGTCATAATCCTACCCACCATCGAATCTCAATTTCGCACCAATGGTAATTAGAACCCAAACGTGGCAATATCGAAGGCACGAGTGGCTTGTCTCGCTCGTACCCGAACAAGACTATACTGCCCAGAAAGTGACATTAAATGAGGTACAATGAATTGAAGATAAATTTTTGTTCTCTCCAATTCTATATTATTATATAATGTAGTAAAGAAATCTACATTGAAATTTGCTATCTAAAGTGGGGTTACCAATCACAATTCAATGAATTTTTCCAATGTTTTATAGAGATCTTGTTCCCAAGAGCGGTTATTGTAAAATTTATTTTACTTTGTCTATAGTGGTAAGAATATTAGTAAGATTATTAGCAAACATGAATGAAATATAGTCACATAAATTTGGAGGCGACTAAAAGTTTTAAAATGGGTTGGCTAGTAATTTCAAAAACCAAAAACTATTATTTTAATACTTATATATATGAATTGTACAGGTATTTAATGGATATGTTATTTACTTTGCATAACCTTAAATTGATTTATTCCTATATCAAGTTAATTTGATTATGAAGGAAAATTCATAATTTAATCCAACTCATATTAGAATATGTTTAATTCATGTATGTAATTTGTATAATGTTATACTTATAGAAAACAAAATCTAAATCAACTAGACAACCATATTAAATGTTATTTACGTTGTTAAAATCATGAAAAAAATGGGTAGTATTTTTTTTTCTTAACTTAAAAAAAATGGTTATAGATATATTAACAACTCATAATTTTATTAAACAATTAATATTTGTTCTTTCAAAATATTCTTCTGATATTTTTAATATATCTAAAAAATAAATATAACCTATGTTTTAAATTTTCAAATTTTAACATCTTGTCTTAAGAATTTTAGAATATATATTAACTATATTTAAAAAAAAAAAAAAAACACCTAAGATTCATATAACCAATACAATATATAAAATAAAAGGGCAAAATTAAAAATAAAAAATAAAAAGTATTCCTTTGGGTTTTGGTGGACATAAATTATAATAATAAAATAAACTTTGTCAACTTGTTAGGATACAAATTAAGAAGGGAAAAAAGAAAGAGGTTTTAATTACAACAATTAAAAAAGAGTAGGTCAAAATAGCTAGCTGGCGATGGACGGTTGGATTTGATTTTCGTATTGATTCGAGTGGGGCCCACATGTTTGGTATAGAGAGAGAGTGTAGGGTCGTGATTGGCTGGCCTTAATTATAGAGGAGACCCCAGCCAGAGACACATTAGTCTAGTCTCTACTCAAGAAAACTCATTATGTCTTGTCATTAAATCACCTTCACTCCAGGCAGACCCACCCCCCCTCTTTTATTTGCTTCCTCTTTAGGTACGGATTTGTGGGCCCTCTTTGTCTATTTGTGGATCCCTCCTCCTCAGAGCGCAGGAGAAAATGGTACAGTTATTATCATTTCGATGAAACATCAACTTTTTTCTCTAAATGATTTTGAACAAGTCTAAAACCCTTCCAGTATTAATTTAAGTAAAACAATGAATAAAAATAATTATTCATTAATCGTCATACAAAAACAATAATAACTCGAAAATATTATTTCAGTTTAGATAGCCACTCTTCATGTATAAGAATGAGATCCTCTTGTATTTTTTATTTTAAAAAGTACAGTAAAACTTGTAACTTATTGTCTTATAAGAATTGGATAAACTGAAAATATCGATTGTCAACTTATATTCAGTTTGAACATAAAAAACTGATTTTTTTTTTTCTGTTTCAATTCGGTTTGAGTTGAAAAACCAACCGGATCCGAAATTTAAAAAAATTTGAGGTATTAATGCTTACCAAGAAAATAAAAATAAAAAACGACGGAAAACCGAATCTATTCGCTTGTATTGGGCACGATTAATAGCTATACTTTTTCAATATAGGGATAAGAACTTCACGGATCGTTGCTTTATAAGTAAGGTGAAACTCGTAAACAAATATTGATATTATGATTGATAGTGATTTTTATTAGTTACCTATTAGACTTATTCAGTCTGCATAGTTACTCTTACGATATAAGGAAAGAGCTTTTTTATTCGTTATTTTATGAGTAAGGTGAATTTTTAAAGGTAAGTTAAAAAGGAAAAAAAAAACAGAGATGAAGTGATAAACAACCATTTATAAGTGATAATTAATCTATTTTGATATAACATTTTTAATATTTTTATTTAAAAAAAAAATTATGGGTAGGTGTGAAAAGCGGTACAATGCTGCTGCCAGTGAAAGTCACATACAATTTGCTGATTTGTCTGTGTCTAATTGGGTCCCTTTATTCTACAGAGGTGTCGGCGTACATAAATTCGTTTACATAATTAAAGTTGCTTTCATTCATCATGATTCAGTTAATTTAATCATGGTATAGTCTAATCAAATATTTATTTGAACAAATAAAAAAAATGTTTTAACACTTTAAACCAATATTTTTATCAATTAAATATCATCTTATCTCAATAATTGCTCAACTAAATAGTATTTCGTATTATATTGCAAATAAAATTTAAAATTTATTAAAATATATATTATCACTTATTAGTCATCATGCATAATAATTAGAATGAAGGCAAAATATCTAATCAAAAGGGAGGAGAAATACTATATCATTAAGCTAATCCTATAGATTTTTATTTTTTTTTTGGTGTTAATTTTTCACTCTCTAATTGGATAATTTTTTTCTTTAAGAAAAAGATTAAAAAATCCATATTTTATTAATTAATATCTTAAATTTTAAATCAACAGATGAATCTAGTAATAATATACTTTAGTTAATAAAAGAAATATGTTAATTGTAAAGGTTTGATTAGTTGGATAAAATTATCATCCATAATAATATTTGATATTCTTCAATAATCACTCTGATAATTAATTGAGAGGTTGTTATTCATATAATCTTATTCAACTAATAAAGTAATAAATCATAATTGTAAATGCATTCAATAATTAAGAATTGAGATGTAATATCGTAATTTTGTAAGAATTCAGACAACCTCATTAAATGACAGCTCATATATGCATCAAAGTTTAAAACATATCAAATCAAAGCATAACTCTCTCTAGACCAAGAAATAAGTCCTTCCATTTCAAAACAACAAGATAAATATTAATTTATCATTTCAAAAAAAGTAAGATAAATATTAATTTATATTTTTTCTCTTGAAATCTTTACATATAAAGTGTAAACATAAAATTACAACAATTAAGATAATATCTAATATGAAAAAAGAGAGGATAAAATCTTCACCACCACCATGAAAAAATTGAACTGTATGGAACAACCAACAACTTATTATTCTATGTTGAACAAAAGAGGAACAATTAACTGTTGTATTATTGACTTAATCAAACTTACAATGAATCTCCCATTCTCATAGCTATCAATATTTGATAGTTATATGTTAAATTAATTATAATTATTTATTTATTTTTAAATGGCAGACAACAACCAGAAGAACCAACCCTAGTTTTGTTTGTGAAGTTTGAGTATAAATAAGCTGGATCTTATCACAATTGCATGAGATTAGACAAACAAATATATGGACCTTTCACCACCTATTTGGCCATTTCAAGATAAAATTCATTAAATGACCCTTCAATTAAAGTAGCACCACTTTCACCTTTTTGGGTATCCGTATTTTTGCAAAGCTTTTATTCGAGTAGCACAACTTTTACTCTTTTGGGTACCATGTATTTTCCAAATACCAGGAAGTATTATTTGTTTGTTTGTTTTACCCAAAAGATTATAATATATCTCATTCAAAATAAATATCAAAATTTATGAAGAATTTATAGTTTCAAAATTATATGAAAATGTCATAAAGTCGGGAATTTCTTAATCAAATGTAATAAGACATTTATTTGATTTTGAAATTAAACCGTTGTTACGTTATCGTCACTATAACTTAACTAGATTCTTAAAATCCACTCTAAAATTATTATTATTATTTTTTAAAATACATTGATTAAATTTATCATCTAAATTGAATAAGTCAACTTTTCTTACCTAGATTCCACAAAATTTCTGAAAATCATCAAATTGA
Organism: Litchi chinensis; assembly: GCA_019925255.1. Classification (NCBI taxonomy): domain Eukaryota; kingdom Viridiplantae; phylum Streptophyta; class Magnoliopsida; order Sapindales; family Sapindaceae; genus Litchi; species Litchi chinensis. The sequence continues at coordinate 25,256,204 of CM034466.1, forward strand.
ATTAGAATAAGTGGATTTTTATAGGATCGATTTCTTTGAACCCATTCTTCAATTAACTTCTTTCCAAACGTATTTAAGTTTGCCACCTTCAACAATGTCCCCCCGACAACTGCCCACTACAACCACTATATGTTGTCCTTTGACAAAAGAGAAATATATCATAATCAAATCCTTTAAATAAAGTATACATACATATATATTATATATTTTGTTTTCCCTTTTTTTTAATCTCATTTTTTAAATGTATGGTATCATGCTAATCTCTCTTTATATATAGATAAATAATTAACCGAGAAATTTCTTAATGCAAGGCATGACACAAGGTGTTGATCACATACACAATTTTTTTAAACATTAAACATTAGTCATTTTCTCCTCTATGCATATTAATGTAATACTTTTAGTTTCTCCGTTATAAGTCCTTAAATTCAATTATTTTTATTTTCTTTAACTTAATCCATATTTATTTATACTTAATCAATAGTTTACATTCAATACTGTGATAGACTCAGATAGAAAATAAATATAGTTGATCAAAATAATTAAAACTCTAGGACAGGAAAAAATTTTCTATGAGTCTGTTTTACTGTTGATATAGTGAGACATATTAATGAGAAAAGTGAGAAGAAAAAATAAAGCCAATGAAAAAGTTAAGATAAAAAGAGATGATATTATTTTATTGATCTATATTATTACATAAATAATAAGACAGATCCATATATTTTTTTCCTTTTTATGGTAGACAATATTTTACTCATGAATAACAATCCATATGGATCCAATTTACATGGGAATGCAACCCCACTAATCACTTTGATCGGACGGGCCTGATTTGATATCAGGAAAAAGAATGAAAGCATTTGGGCCGTGGGATGGGGGAGTCAGGGTAATCTAAACAAGCGGCTATGGATGGGTGTGTGTCGCAAAGCTGTCCCCAGAAACAAGGGACAAGATCGTCGAGTGTGGTTGGTTAATGGCTCATGTGACAAAACTAGCAATACCATCTCAACTTTCATCTCCATCTTCATTGTACTAAAGATTCCTTGCTCAATGAAAGTGATCATGCTTTTTCCTTCCACGCTCTCTTTGGGGCACCTCAATCCCACTCTCCACTTTTTAAATAACTAAAATCAATTAGAAAAGAATCTTACTTTCATAAAATAAATAAAAAATTTTAAAAATTTGTAAAAATAAAAAATTTATAAATTTATCGACATTAAACAATATATTTATAACATAAAAATATATTCTTATAATGTTGAAAGATGTCTATTTTTATAATGCAAAAGATGTATTTTTATAAGATCATAAGACTTTTATGATACGAGATGAAATCTTTTATATATGTATATATCAGTAAATATGTCTGGTAAATTTGTAATTAGAGCATAAAGTTGGTTAATAATAATAGAAATGGTAGATTATCCAAATTTCATTTCAAAGAGATAAAAACATATATATACTATAATTACATATAGTATCTATAAAGTGTCAATCTCAATTCTTAAATACTATAGTTGAGCTATTTCCTATTAGCTTAGGTTTTTGGGTTTGATGGTAACTAACATTGTACCAGAGCTTGAAGATCTTTAATTCAAATATCCTTCCCCCCTTTATCTTAAAATAACCTCATTACACATGTTATACGGTAAAGGGCGTGTAGCATGTGTTCGTCATCTATCATCCGTTTACATTATACGTGAAAGAGCGTGTCAAGTGTCAATTTCAAGTCTTAAATATTATAATAGGACTCTTTCCTATCAGCTTAAATTTTTGGATCTAATGATAACTAACAGTATTAATCTATAGTTAAGTTGCTATTTCCCTTGGTGAAAGGGCTTGAGGCCCAAACATATGAAGTTTTCTCCTCATGACTAGTTGGAGTGATAGTTGAACCACGCTCATGGTTTTAGTGTTTGATCTGGTTTGATAAAGTACTTTGATTCTAGTGTTGAACGTAAAATAAAATCTACAAATGCATATTATGACTAAATAAAAGTGGCAGTTTACATAAGTGATATTAATAATTATTTGTGATAAAAATCACCCGTGTAAGTTTATTAAGTATGTCTATTATATTATTACATACTATTTCATAGTAATCATTTGTTATCATGCTACTTTTCAATGTTGTAGAACCCTTTTAAGTTTAATAAAAGTAATCATGCCTACAAAATGTTCTCCTCTTCATCTAGAGCAAAAATTCCGTTAAAGCAATATCAAGAAAAAATTCAGAAATTAAAATCAGTACTTATAAACTATATATCTTAATTTATTCACATTCTTTCATAACATCTTACTAATGGGAGTGTAAGTCCCAATAAACGCATTTATAAGTTTTATATGAATTTTTTATGAAAAAAATATTTAGACCATATAAATAATTATTGATCTTATTTAGTTTCGACATATTTCTAACATATCAATTATCAAATTTTTTAGAAAATCATAGTCTATAAATTTTTAACTTTCAATAAATTAAATTATCAAAAAATAAAACATTATATTTTTTCAATAATTATACTTACCAAAGATAATTCATCGATTGAGATTTGAAACTTCTGAAAAGGTAAAGACCTATCAAAAGGCAATATCTCGACAAAGATGCTTAATATATAAATATAAATGTATATATAAATATATGTGTGTGTATATATATGTGTATATATGTATATCTCGACAAGGATGATGTATACTCAACTACTTAACTAGTTAATAATGTGTGTATAAGCAATAGTAAGCAGCGCACGCGCTGGTTAGGTGTGGTGGGGCAGTGTTGGTTTGCTTCATCATCTTCTATATCACCATTATTATTTTCTCTATAAAACTATCCATCCATTTCTCTCCTCCAAAATACAAACAAACATTTTTCTCTCTAAAATTCCCGCAAAAAGGAAAATCAAAAGTGACTTGTTTGGCATCTGAGAAAATAGAAAAAGTTGCAAACTTTTCTATCCTTCAATGGAGTTTGACAGAGATCTTAACCTGGAAGCCACAGAGCTCAGACTAGGCCTCCCAGGCATCACAACCATTAAAGAATCAGAAGCTCAAGCACCCACCAGCACAAAAGGCAACAAGAGAGCATTGCCTGACATGAACGGACTGGAATCTGATTCCAGGGAGGATTCCAATGTCAGGCAGCAAAAAGAAGCTGTTGATAACAAAGAATCAGCTGTACCACCCACCAAGTAAGTAAAGTTTTTATTGTTATTATTTTTTTTGGGTCATCTGGGGTTGTATAAAGTTTGAAACTTTGTTGAGTTTGAAAAGCCTAATGGGGGTTTGGTTTTTTGGGATTTACAGGGCACAAGTAGTGGGGTGGCCACCAATCAGATCTTACAGGAAAAGCTGTTTGGCTGCTAAGAAAGCTGAGATCTATGTCAAAGTCAGCATGGATGGTGCTCCTTATCTTAGGAAAATTGATCTAAACATCTACAAAGCCTACCCTGAACTTCTCAGGGCCCTGGAGGACATGTTTAAGTTTAAAGTTGGTAAGCATCAATATCATCCGTCAAAATTAAAAATTTCCGGTAACGTATAATGTTTTAGTATCACTCCAATCTGGAACATTGTCAGACTGAACGTACTTAATTAAATATATGTTTTGGTTTTTTCAGGTGAGTATTCTGAGAGAGAAGGCTATAATGGATCAGAATATGTGCCAACATATGAAGACAAAGATGGTGATTGGATGCTGGTTGGGGATGTTCCATGGGACATGTTTATCAATTCCTGCAAGAGGTTGAGGATCATGAAAGGATCAGAAGCTAGAGGCTTGGGTTGTGCTTTGTAAAAAGAAAAAAAAAAGAAAAATTAAAAAACCACCTTACTTATTTACAGCTTCCACAGTTGCACTAACTTATGGTCATGAAGATTGAAGAAGATATCATTAATAGGTTGAGCTCTTGGAGAGAAAGAGTCTACTAGATCTGGGTTTTTTTTTTTTTCTGGTTTTCTGATTGTAACAGAAGAGATATAAGTGGTTGTATAGACTGGCATGTTTTGGTTCCAATGAAAATGTACAAAGCAAAATATATTGTTTTGTAAGAGCACAAAAAAAAAGAAGTTTTCTCAAGGTTTTCCCTGTATTAATGAGAAAATTATTTACCTCAAAAGTTAATTACATTTGCAATTTTTTTTTAGTAAGTTAACAGAAGTTCCATTGGCCCCTGTGAAGCTTGAATTTTGCACAAATAAATGTGTCCAAGAATTTCATATTTATAATTAATTAAGATTCATATTTTGTATAATTTAATCATTATGGATTAATAAGAGCTAAATAATTGTATCCTGTGGAGTTTTTATTATTATATTTTAATTCTATCGAAGCAACGAAATTATTGCTATTAGGCACTTATCATTGAACAGATTAGAATTTATACAAAATTTTAATTTTTTAAGACATACAATTGATGTTGTTTTTCTCTCTGTAAGTTCTTGCGTACTCATTCAAACTTATGTGTTGAACCTTACATTTTGTAATCATAAAGATTATTATCTCTTCTCAAAACAATAATTGTTGTTGTTATTGAACTTCAAACCTTGCCAGAATCAAAATTGGCATCAAACAATAGTAGAACCATAAAATTAAGAACAAAAATTTGGCATCAGGGCATGATGTAATTTGCCTAACAATTGCCAAATAACTTTTTGTGTGATTTCAAAATTAGTTTTTCAGGTCATTTCCTTGGTTAAAAAAGGACATAGCTAGTAACCAGTATAAGTTCATAGTTTGTCGGATAAATGATCAAAATGAAGTATTGGAAGTAGTCTGCATTTGCACCAAATAGTAGCATAAATGGCATGCTATGACATTGTATAACAATGAGTACAAATATCCATACTGTGACATATAAATCACATTTTTGCTGCACCAATGCTTGACATGAAGGAAACCTGTTAATAATCTGGTAATTAACATGTTGTATATGTTAAGTTTTTGCAGTTGCTTATTGGTTTTATATGGGTCCTAGCAATAACTAATTTGCTGTTGCTTATAAGATGTTATATTGTAGTTCTATCAGACTTGAAAGCATTTTTCTATTTGCTTGCTTCTCTCAGTGGATGTCCATATAATAATGCTCGAGTTATAGCCAATAATATAAGCTTCAATCTTGTTCCTGGTTATATCATAATACTGGTTTACAAACTAACCAAGTCGAGGGTTTACCTGTTGATTATGATCTCGAGTCATACCCTTGTAAGGCATGCTTCTTTTGTGTGTGTCATGACCTTCTATATCAATTCAATGGGAAAACCATAAAAGCACTCACGTTCTATTTGCTTTGGATGAGAGCCAGGTAATTACCATCTGTTCCATTTTAACTTGTCAGAGTTGGAGACCTTCATGAAAGAGGTTTACATGTATTGAGAAAATTAAGCCTGGTTGAGATAGTCTTAACATGGATTAACACTCAAAATATATTATACAATATGATAACAAATATTCAATCAATCATATATTATCTTGTGTTACTTGTCGTATTTTAAATGATGATTTTACAACTAAATGACCCTTCCATCAAAGTTTCTTGAAAAACTATTAAGTATCAACCAAGAGTGTTATAGGATTGTAATCTTATTTTATTTACGAATATTTATGCATGATAAGTGTTCAATCAATCATATATTATCTTGTGTCACGTGTTATCTGTTAAATGATAATTTTATATTTAAATGACCACTACAACAAAGCTTCTTGAACAACTACCAAGGATCAACCAAGAATGTTATAGGGTTATAATCTTATTTTATTTCCAAGCATTTATGCGGGATTGACAATTTGATTATCACTGCTACAGGTACCAATCCCTTTGTTTTGCCAGGAAGTGTTTCTGCTGACAATTTGAAAAGTAATGATCCCTTTCTTGGGCTGAAACAAGGCTCTGCAAGGGGTATTGGGTCAGATCAAATGAGCCCAAATATCAGTGCAGTAAATTTTTTTGCTATCATCCCTCTAATCTTCTTACATCCAATTATATTCGGAATATCGAGAAAAATTTCAATACACTTGATATAACTCTTTCACCGCTTAAGATCATGACATATAACATTAATATCTCATATAATTAATTATCATATTCACATGTTATGATTTTAAATTATAAAAGCGTATATGTCAGACGTATTGAAGATTTTTTTAAGAATCACAATTATTGTCTGATTATTCTTGTTTGTTGCGTTTGCACCAGTCGGTAGCAAAAATGGCATGCCATGTCATTGTATACCTGTGCCAACAAATTTTCTTCAGCAACAGTGACAAATTGGAAATGAAGGTGCTTTTGCAGCTTATTGTATACTATTCATTCTATGACAAATAAATCCCATTTTTGCTGCACCAATGCTTGAGATCATAAAAGAACCTCAAGTAGCTAGATAATTTGGTAAAATGTTGTAGGCGTTAATCTTTTTTCTAGTTTGGTCAGTACTCTCTAGTAGTAGTTATATATAAATATGACTGTTGGGGTAATTTTTGTTGCAGAATGACTATTAGAAGTTGAGTGCCTACTTTGATGCATCCAACTAATTATTTGTTGATGTCTTCACACTTCTGTCTTATAAGTTTTATATGGGTCCTAGCACTTAGTATTCTGCAATTGCTTCTTAAATGTTGTATTGTGGTTGTGTCAGACTTGAAAGCATCTTCTATGTGCTTGCTTCTCTCAATGGATGACCATTTGTGAGGATAACATAGCCATAGTCATAGCCAATCTTACAAGCTTCAATCTTGTTTCTGGTCTTCGTGATACTGGTTTACATAGTAGTGGTGTTGAGGACGTTTCTTATGGATTCGAGTCATGCCCTTGTAAGACGTACTTTTGATTTGTGTCAATCTTCTGGTCTCTTCGACTTGCTTTGGATGAGAATTAGGTTAGTTTATGTTATATTTTAATGTATTAGAGTTAGAGAATATTAGGAAAGTGTTTTACATCACTATAGTGAGAAAGTTAAATGTAGATGAGATAGTCTTATTATGGATTGTCAATAAAAAAAATGATATATAGTGTAATTATAGATATTCAATCAATCATATATTATTTTGTGTCAGATGTCATTTTTTAAATGACAATCTCATAATGAGACTCATCGTAACCGAACCCCATGTTTCTTAAAAAAAAACTATCAACTAAGAAGGATTGTCAGTTTGTTTTGTTAAGATGTGGAATTGATAGGTTGATTATGATTACAGCAGGTATCAATCCTAGTAATATGCTACGAAGTGTTAACTTCTACACATGTCAAGAGTGTAATCCATTTCAGTTGTTCCACAAAACACAATGAAAAGGCAGTCTAAGCCCAGCCCAATGATCCCCTTCTTGGGCTGAGAAATCTGAACAAGGCTTTGAGAGGTTTGTTGGGTTAGACCAAATGAGCCCACTATCAGCTGACCATGATTTTCACATGTCAATCCCTCTGAACTCTCTCATATCCAACTATATTTAGAATCACGGTTACTTAAGAGCCGTTATTCCAGACATAACTGTATTCAGAATCTTGGATATGAGAAGTGTTGATCATCCCATTATTATCAAACATTACTTTGATTAATCATAATTGCAAGAATTTGAGATCCTTATACAACTAATATCCACAACTTGAAAACTTATTACCAAGTTTAGAATTACCTTCTCTTCGTATACAACACCAAACCAACTACTTGGATTGTTTCCATGAACAGACTTATCAAAAATGCTTTTCTGAAAAATGTTTCAACTGTTATGTAGAAAACAGTTTTGTTTCGAAATCATTTTTCACCAAAGCTCTCTTAATTGCACTTTTGATTAGCATTAAGTTGCTACATATATATATATATTTCTGTGTGTGGCTTGATCATTTTTATTTCATTGTGTTGTAAGTGCCACTTAACTGCATTTCAGTGTGAGTGAAATTTGATTTCAAAATACATGTAAGTAGAACAGAATCAACCAAATAAATTAACTAATTTATACTAACATAATTGTACATGCATAAGGAGCCCTAACATTATAATGGAGTCCTTCATGCAAAGAAAACAAAGATCCAACCCTGGTCATAAGAACCAAAACTTTATCCTCTTCCTTCTGCAATAAGATAATCGTGGACGTAGGCTTTATCTTAATAAATCGAACTATGTCTTAAAAATGTCCTATGAAGTTATTTTGTTTGGTCTTTTGAGTGACACTTAAATAACTCTTAAAATCTTTAGACTATAAAATTCAACAATAAAAAAGCACCGGATAAGATTCCAATTTATTACTTCTTATGCTATCATCTCTGATATTAATAATTTACAATTTTGCTTTCTCACACAACTTTTAGCCATATTAACATATTTCTTGTTCTTTTCACAACCATTACCATCATAATTTTACCTTTATAATTATTATTACTATGTAAATAAAAATGAAATATTTTAACATGTTTTCAAGTCAATTATTTTAGATATGGTAATTTTTATTTTAAAAATCAAAAGTTCATGAAATTTTAATAAACCTTACAAGAATTTGAAATTATTATAAAATTTTTAAAAGATTTTAAATATAATTAATAAAAAAATAATTATATTTCATAATTTAATTAAATTACATGCTTTAAATTGTTTTTAATATAATAACATGTAAACATATAACAAATAATAATCGAAATAATCCAAACATAAATACAATTGTTTTCAAATATTTATAACTAAAAAACAAACAACTCAGCAAAAACAAACTTGTTATCCAGTTTTAAATAAGGTAACGCAAAAGTAGATATTATGTTATTCCGTCTTAGCTATTTTGAATAAACTTTTGACTCGAACATCTAGTTTTAAGTAAAATGACATAAAATTAGATATTATCTTATTCTTGTATAACTTTCCGTCTTAGTTGTTCTAAATAAATTTTTGACTCAAGCATCCACATTTTTTTGTAGGGTGGGGGAAGGGGAAAGGTAACGTAAAAGTAGATATTATCTTATTCTTATCTAACCTTTTATTTTGGTTGTTCTATATAAATATTTGACTCGAGCATTTAATTTTAAGTAAAATAACGTAAAAGTAGATATTATCTTATTCTTATCTAATCAAACATTTAGTTTTAGGCTGTGTATTCAACTTAAAAGTTTATTGGAATTCAAATGATTTTAAAAATCTGGATGTATTCAATTTAAACTTTTTATAAATCTATTAAAATTCGAATGTATTCAATTCAAATTTATAAAGATTTCAATAAAATTTTGATATGTTCAATTTAGCCTTTTAAGAAATTTAAATAAGTCTAATTATATTCGAAAAAATCAATGACTTTGAATTTTTTAAACCTAGGTACAAGTAAAAAATTTCATCTGAAATCTTGTTCTACCTCTAAAGATTTTTCAATTTTTTTTTTTCCCTCGTGGAACAGTTTCACACTAGCGGTGCCATTCGACACAACACATTGCATAAATCCCTCCACGTGCCTCCACTCGTTCTTCTTTGTCCTCTCTCTTTTGGTGTCTCTCTCTCTCTCTCTATATATATATTTTAATAACTGTCTCTGATTTTTTGATTTCTTAAGAAAATCTCCAAAACACCATTTTTATTTCTCTCTCTCTCTCTCTCTCTTCCTTTCTTTCTTTTTATTTATTCATTTATATTTATGTTTTTCTTGCCCCTTTATTTTTGTCTAATCTCATTGGGGTTTTATTAGTTTACCACTGGATTTCTACACTAGTTGCTTAGTTATAAGTGAAAATAAACGATACCCTGGAGCCAAAAAATAATTGCTTCTTATATATTTATATTGTTTTTGATAGTGAGCATTTCAATGTAAATCCCTTGGTTGTAGATATGACTTTTGATCAAAACTTGTTACCAAAAGACCTGTAAATGTAGCTAGAATTGTGGCGGAAGAGCCTTGCATTGCAGTGGCTATCAATATAAATCAATCAAGGGTAGTTTTCTAGCCTGGTCCATTAAGTTTATGTAAAAAATCCGATAAACTCATAATAAAATTATAATAAAATCGAATGAAATTCATTAAATAATTCAACAAACTTTTAAATAAAATTATAACAAAATTAAATAAAATTCATGTAATCTATAGAATCTATCAAATCTACCATTTTAAAAAACTTCAATAAACTTTAATAAAATATAGATTGAATATATCCATTTCAAATAAATTAATGTAAATGTAGATATTATCTTATTTTTATTTAATTTTTCGTTGTTCTGAATAAACCTTTAACTCGACTTCTTTTAATTTATTTATCATATAGAAGGAGGATTAAAATAAAAAAAATTTATATTTTATATTTTAAGATAAAATAAGATTTCAACCTTCCATTTTTTGAATTAAAGGAAATATCCAACCGCTTTATTAATAAAACGTGGCGTCTAGTTTTAATATCCGCGTGAAAAATCCAAAAAATAACATAAATTTCCGACATGGCAAAGAAACTATAACAAGTGGGACCCACCAAAAAGTCAAGAAGAAACACAGGATACATCACCCCTTCTCACAATATAAAAAGTTTCGAAGAAACAAAATTCCATCTTTTTTCAATTGGAAACCCCTCACCATCACCGCAGCAGTATTATTCACTCGCACACATAATAGATTCAGAGAAAGAAAACATAGATGCAGAGAGAGAAACCACCGCCACCATAACAGCCTACAACAAGAACTAACACAGAGAGAGAGAGAGAGAGAGAGAGAGAGAGAGAGAGACCCTAAAAGTCCAATCTTGAAGCGAAATGGTAGTGAAATCACAGATCTTTTAAGCGAGGCATAATAATATTGTTGGTTGTGGTGGTGGGAATGGGGGAGTTGGGGCAGCAGAGGATGGCGTTGTCGACGCTGGTGGGGAGGGCAGCCGGGGAGGCCTACTCGTCGCTGAAGGAGCTGGTGGAGAAGGCCAGGAGTGGGGAGCAGTCCGATACTGAGAAGAAGCTGGACTTGTTGAAGTATATAGTCAAGACCCAGCAGCGGATGCTCAGGCTTAATGTGGCTGCTAAGTGGTGTCAACAGGTGGGTTCTTGTTACTTTGCTGGTTGGTTTTGTTTGATTCGGAGTTGATAGGGGAATTTGATTGTTGTCAATTTAGGCTGTTTTTTGGGTTTTGAACGAGTTAATTGTTGAAGGGTATGGTTTTGTTTTGTTTGAGGAGTGAATTGAATTGGGTTTTTTGAATGTAATATTGGGAATTGATTGGAAATGGTTATGGGGGATTTTGTTATTGTAAGTGTAGATTTAAGATGTAAAGATTGGAATTTGATCAAGTGTGAGCCTGTGATGTGGCAAATCGTGCTTCTGTATTTCTCAGTTTTAGTGAGTGATTATAGAACGTGATAAGATGGAGTGTCACTCTGCTCTTTGCTTTGTTTTATTTTGGCTTGATAGGAGAATTTAATTTTGTTGATTTAGGGTTTCTGGGTTTTTTTTTTTTTTTGTGGATTTGTTGGGTTGGTGTGGAAATTTGAGGAGTGAACGGGGAGATTTTGTTCTTTTTGGGTTTAGAGTGGTTTTTAGGGAGTGAGTGTAGCTTTAAGATGTAAAGATTGGATTTTGATGAGGTGTGAGGCTATGATGCAACAATTCGTGCTTCTTGATGTTCTATGATTCAGTGAGTGATTGGAGAAAGTAGAAAGTGATAAGATGAAGTGTCACTCTGCTTCTTTTTCTTTGTTTTGTTTAATGTTGGTTTGATTTTGACTTGATAGGAGAATTCAATTTTATATGCTTAGAATTTCTGGGTTTTAAAGTTAGTGTTGAATGAGTTACTTGTTAAAGGGTATGCTTGGTGTGGACATTTGAGGAGTGAATTGGGTTTTTTGAATGTTATATTGGGAATTGATTGGAAATGGGTTTTTACAGTTGGGGACTGTGTTGTTTCTCGATTAAGAGTGGTAATTTTAAGGAACGAATGTAGCTTTAAGATATATAGATTGGATTTGATGACGTGTGATGCTATGATTCAACAATTTGTGCTTCTTGATGTTCGAAGTCTCAATAAAGGATTAAAGAAAGTGAGAAGATGAAGTGTCACTCTGCTTCCTGTTCTTGCCTTTGATTTTAACTTGATAGGGAATTCAATTTTGTCAATTTAAGGTTTTTGCTTTTTAGGTTAGTTTTGAATGAGCTACTTGTTAAAGCATATATTTTTTTTTATTCATTGTGTTGGTGTGGAAATTTTAGGGGAAGTGAATTGGGTTTTTTGAATGGAATATTGAGAGTTAATCGGAAATGTTTTTGATTTGGTGGGTTCTTGGGGATGGGAGATCTGTTATATGTGGGTTTAGAGTGTTAATGTTAGAAAGTGAGTGTAGCTTTAAGATGTCAAGATTGGATTTTGGTTTAGTCATGATTCGGCAATTCATGCTTTTTGATGTTCTAAGTCTCAATGAGTGATTAAAACTAGTGAGGAGATAAAGTGTCACTCTGCATCTTGTTCTTCTCTTTGTTTGATTTGGGCTGTGTTTGATTTTGACTTCATATGAGAATTCCAATTTGTCAATTTAGTATTTTTGGGTTTTTAGGTTCATTATGAATGAGTTATTTGTTAAAGTAATTTTTTTTTCCTGACTTGTTGGGTTGATATGGAAATTTGAGGGAGTGAATTGGGTTTTTTGAATGTAATACTGGGAATTGATTAAAAAAGGTTTTGATTTTGTGGGTTTTGGGGATGGGAGATTTTATTATTTCTGGTTTCAGAGTGTTAATTTTAAGAAGTGTAGCTTTAAGATGTAAAAATTGGATTTTGATTAAGTGTGAGGCCGCTATGCAGCAATACGTGCTTCTTGTTGTTCTAAGTCTCAGTGAGTGATTAGAGAAAGTGAGAAGCTGACGTGTCTTCTGTTTCTTGTTCTTTGGTTTGTTTGATTTTGATTTGATAGGTGAATTCAATTTTGTCAATTCTGGTATTTTAGATAAGTTTTGAATGATTTATTTGTGAAGGGATTATTTTTTTTTATAACTTATTGGGTTGGTGTGGAAATTTGACTGAGTGTATTAGGTTTTTGAATGTAAATTGGGAATTGATTTGAAAAGCTCGGGTTTTTGGGGATGGGAGATTTTGTTATTTCTGGATTTTAGAGTGGCAATTTTAGGGAGTGAGTGTAGCTTTAAGATGTATAGATTGGATTTTGATGAAGTGCGAGTGTCGGCAATTTTCGTGCTTCCTGATGTTCTAAGACCCGGTGAGTAATCAGAGAAAGTGAGAAGATGTTTTAGGTTTACTTTGTGCAGCTGGGAAAGAATTAAACTTTCTTTGAAGTCTTGGTTAAATTATGTCAAGGGTGATATGTTTAGGTGCTTATGAGTTTGCATTCTGATTCAGTGCCCAATGAGAAATCTGATTTGTTAATTAAACTTTCTTGGATTTCATAGTTTTTTGATTCATTGAATCTTTAAATCCTATAAAATGTAACATTTGGAAAGAGCTTGATATGTTTTTCTTTTGGTCTTTGGCTCCAGTGAAGTGTAGTTATCTGAGTTTCTGAGGTGTTTTTGGATTCAAACTTTTTGGGTTTTGGCTCAGTGGGTAATTGTGCGAACCTGTTTTTTTTGGGTGCTGTATTTAAGATCTGAGGCATTGGGAATTTTTGAAAATTCTAATCTGAAAATGGGTTTTAGTAGCTAAGAGTAGAATTATGACTGAAACTTCTGCTTGTGAATTATATGAATGTATCTTACGGATTGGATGTCAAGAGATGGGAATGTGGATGGATAATGCTATCGACATATAGTTCAAGTTTATTTTATTCTTTTGATCATAGATGGTTGTCATATTGTTTGGAAATTGTTTGTTATGTTAGGTTTTTCTGATTGATCTCCAGTTGATTATATACACGGCCATTCATCTGGAAATCGGAACCTGGATGATCCCCATGTTTTGGGTTACTAAAATTCTCTAATTCAAGTTTTTCTCTAATTGGTGACAGTATATCCTGTTGAATACTTTTAACTTTTCTGTTATTTGTACGCTTTCTTTGAATCTTCTTCTTTAAAAATTAGGTCAGGTTAAAATCTATATGAGATGATCAAAATCACTAAGCTTGTAGTTTGTTCGTTTCGGAGCTTTGGATTTATATCATTTTGTTTATCAATATTCTTTGGTTGCAGGTTCCGCTAATAGATTATTGTCAGCAATTAGGATCTACTCTATCAAGTCATGATACATGTTTCACTCAAGCTGCAGATTCTCTCTTTTTCATGCATGAGGGTTTACAGCAGGCTCGTGCTCCCATGTATGATGTCCCATCTGCTATTGAAGTGTCCCTCACTGGATCTTATCAGCGATTACCAAAATGTATAGAAGATGTAGGTATGCAAAGTACATTAACTGAGGAGCAGCAGAAACCAGCTTTGAAGAAGTTGGACACACTTGTACGGGCTAAATTACTTGAAGTTTCACTGCCCAAAGAAATTTCTGAGGTGAAAGTTTCCAATGGCACAGCACTGCTTCGTGTGGATGGGGAATTTAAGGTGTTAGTTACTCTTGGTTATAGAGGACATTTATCGATGTGGAGGATATTGCATTTGGAGCTGCTTGTTGGTGAGCGAAATGGATTGGTTAAACTGGAAGAATTTCGACGGCATGTTCTTGGTGAGGATCTAGAGCGCAGAATGTCTGCAGGAGAGAATCCATTTATAACATTATACTCAGTTCTCCATGAGCTTTGTGTTGCGCTTGTTATGGATACTGTTATAAGGCAAGTACAAGCACTTCGCATAGGGAGATGGAAGAATGCAATTCGGTTTGAGCTTATATCTGATGGTTCTACGGGTCATCAAGCAAGTGGGAGTTCTGCACAACTAAATCAGGATGGAGAAATTGATTCAGCTAGCCAGCGAACTCCAGGTTTGAAAATTATATACTGGCTAGATTCTGATAAAAACTCTGGTTCATCTGATTCGGGATCATGCCCATTCATAAAGATCGAACCAGGACCAGATCTACGGATAAAGTGCATTCATAGCACATTTGTTATAGACCCATTAACTAGCAAGGAGGCAGAATTTTTGCTAGACCAAAATTGCATAGATGTGGAAAAATTGCTGCTGAGAGCAATATCTTGTCATAGATATACTCGTTTGCTTGAAATTCAGAAAGAGTTGAGTAAAAATATTCAGATCCATCGAGCACCAGGTGATGTAGTGCTTCAGTCTTACATGGAAGAACTTGATATTGATAACAAAAAGGTTAGTTTTTGTATGTCATGGGATTGTTTTGGTGCTTATCCGGTCCAGTAGTTTGAGAGTACTCTATAATGTTGTCTTCTTTCCCTTTGTTGAATTTCTGTTAGCAGAAAGATAACAAGTCTGAGTCAGGGGAATATGAGGGACAAGAAGTATTGCGCGTGCGTGCCTATGGCTCATCCTTCTTTACCCTTGGAATAAATATAAGGTTTCATTGTTCACCCTTTATACAAAACATGTTTGTTCTATATGTGTTACATTTGTTATCACTTTCTGTCTTATGCATTCTGCTTTTCTCTCTCTATCTGTGGATTTATGTATATATGTGTGTATGAGTATAATATTAATACTACTTAGCTGGTCATCCCCCCTTCCCATGGGTTTTTCCCCACCGATCCAGTGACACACCAACCACTCCCCTTCCCTTTCTCCGATCATAAAGCCCAGTGATTCCTTTAATGTGTTTTTCTCTCTCTATCTGTGTATTTATGTATATGTGTGTGTGCGCGTGTATGAGTATAATATTATTACTACTTAGCTGCCCACATTGGAGAACACATTCAAGTTGATCATCAATGCTATGAATGGAAAAGAAGAAATACTTATCAAAATGATTACTCATGCCTTGCTGTATTTAGTTCAACATGCTTTGGTCAAATTTGCTGACAGAAGGTCATTCTCTCTCTCTCACTCTATCCCTGTTATCCACAATTCTAACTTGATTGAGTCCATATGAGAAAAGAGAACTAAGGTCCATTTCTTCATAGTAGGTTCAAGTGCAAAACTCTTGGTTTTTCAGAATTTGAAGTTTTACACAACCTTGCTGACTCGAGACAAGTTGCAGTCTTGGACAAAATGATTATGAAGGGCCCGTCTTCCTGTTCCACTTGCTCTGGCAGGGTTGGGTTGTTTAGTAATTTTGTGGAATTTTGTTTTTGGTTCTGTTGTTTGTTGGTGGACTTCTAGTTCACTTTTGTTTCTTTTGTATCTTCTTTCTTTTCTTTAATAAAGTTTAGGTTTCCTATAAAAAAAAAAAAAAAAAAAAAGATTGTCACTTGAATTTAGGCATTTGACTCTTGTCAAGACAGACCAATGTTTGCTGATTTGGCTTTTTGGTTTCATGACTGGATGGTGCTTCATTTTGCAGATTGAAAATATGGAGAACATCGCACTCCGGTCATTTTTGTTAGGCATAGCTATGAAGTATTTAGCAACATTTTTAGATGATTCTACTGAGACATGATTTTTCGATTACATGGTGTGAGAAATGGTGCAAGGAACTTTTTTGAAGTTGATTAAACCTGTAAAAGAAATTAATATCTGGCTTATCAATTATGTTGCAACTTTCTGCCCCTTTTTTCCTTCTAAGTCCTTATTACCTCACATCCATCCTTATCTATCTCAGTGCAATCATGTTTCCATCTGAAAATAAATTTTGTTGTTTGACAGGAGGAACAGTTTTGGGAATATAGTTTGCCATCTTTAAATTTTCTAAGCTTCTGTTTAACTTGCAGGAATGGAAGTTTTCTGCTCCAGTCATCACATAACATTATCACATCTTCGGCATTATCAGATTGTGAAGAAGCTCTAAATCAGGGTAGTATGTCTGCAGCTGAAGTTTTTACAAGCTTAAGAAGCAAAAGTATTTTGCACTTACTTGCTGCTATTGGCAGGTTCTTAGGCCTTGAGGTAAATTATTCTTTTCATTGCTACTTTTTCCCCTTTTGACTTTTTTTTCCCCTGTGAAAAGAGGAATTAGGTGAAGCAGCTTCTTGGATTGTTTTTAAATGGTATTCATTTGTACGGATTGAATTAACATGTATAAGGCTGCATGACCTTATGCTTGCAGGTTTTTGAGCATGGTTTTGCTGCTATGAAAGTGCCAAAAAACCTTGCCAGTGGTTCAAACATACTGCTGATGGGCTTTCCAGACTGTGCCAGCTCTTATTTTCTGCTGATGGAACTTGATAAGGATTTTAAACCTGTATTTAAATTGTTAGAGACTCAGTCAGATCCATCTGGAAAAGGTCGTTCTGTCAATGACTTGAATAATGTAGTGCGGATCAAGAAAATTGACATCAATCAGATGCAGATACTTGAAGATGAACTAAATTTGAGTATACTTGATCGGAGAAAGTTACTTTCCTTCTTGCCTAATCTGGAGGGTCCCAATCAAACATCCGAACATGGTCTTCTTTCTGAATTCAGCCTTGACAGTTCTATGCAGATTGCAGGAGGTTTTCCATCAAGTTTCTCATCTGTTGTTGATGAAGTGTTTGGATTTGAAAAAGGGACATCTGCTCCTTCTTACCCTAGTCAGAATCTCTCTTCATCATACACTACATCTCCTGCTTCTCATTTTGGCTCCGTGCCAATGAATATTCATGGTGTCAAAGCTGGAACTCCCTCGCCAAAGTGGGAGGGAGGTTTACAGGCACCACAACTTAATAGTGTTTCAAAAGTTCCGCTTGGGACCAGCCATTACAATGGTGCATTATATTCATCAAGCAATGTGAAGGGCCCTATACATTCCAGCTCTTTCAGTTCACTATCATCTGGCCTAGGAAGGAGCACAGCTGTAAAGAAACTGTCAGCTTCAAAATCTGATCAGGATTTGGCTTCTTTAAGATCTCCACATTCAGTTGAGGTTGGTGCTATGGAAGAAGATTTGGTATCTGGGAATAGGTCATCTCGACTGTTATCTCCTCCAAGGCCTGCTATTGTTCGATTGTCTGCACCCGGTACAAAAGCTAATGGACCTAGAAACTCACCTACTGGGTCTCTTGCTGGATCTCTTAAAGTTGCTGGATCAAGTTCATTGGTTTCAACGCCCATCTGTAAGATATTTTCTCAAGTTCTGTCTGTATTATCGGATATGTACATTCTCTTTTCTGTTATCTTGTTCAAGATTCTATTTCTGGTTTAATCAATTATGACTAACAAAATGTTCTCTTTTCAGCCCAGGCAACTGATGCTGCAATTTCTCAAAGCTCTTCACATGAAATTGTTTCAAAACTTGAAAAATTTCCTCGAAAGCGTACAGTCTCGGATATGTTGAGGTTAATTCCATCACTCCAAGGTGTAGAAGTGGCTACAGAATTTTGCAATAAGAGAAGAAGAATCTTGGAATCAGCTCATGCTCAGCAACCTTCATCTCGGGGCCATGTAACAACTGAAATGGTTACCAAGACTGAAGAATACAGTTATGGGAATCTTATTGCTGAAGCAAATAAAGGAAATGCACCTTCAAGCATATATGTTTCTGCTCTTCTTCATGTGGTCAGGCATTGTTCCCTGTGTATTAAGCATGCAAGACTAACAAGCCAGATGGAATCATTGGAGATTCCTTATGTTGAAGAAGTGGGATTAAGAAGTGCATCTTCCAATATATGGTTCCGACTGCCATTTGCTCGAGGTGATACATGGCAACACATTTGCTTGCGACTTGGCAGACCCGGAAGCATGTATTGGGATGTCAAAATAAGTGATCAACACTTTAGGGATTTGTGGGAACTTCAGAAGGGAAGCAATAGTACCCCATGGGGCTCTGGTGTTCGCATTGCCAATACATCTGATGCGGATTCTCATATCCGTTATGATCCAGAAGGTGTTGTTCTTAGTTATCAGTCCGTTGAGGCTGACAGTATTAAGAAGTTAGTTGCTGATATTCAAAGGCTTGCAAATGCTCGAATGTTTGCCCTTGGGATGAGGAAACTGCTTGGAGTAAGAGCAGATGATAAACCGGAAGAAAGTAGTCCAAATTCTGATGGTAAAGCACCAGTTGGAGGCAAAGGTGCTGCTGAGGCAGCTGATAAGTTATCTGAACAAATGAGGAGGGCATTTAGAATTGAGGCTGTTGGACTAATGAGTTTGTGGTTTAGCTTCGGTTCAGGTGTCCTAGCTCGCTTTGTTGTTGAGTGGGAGTCAGGTAAAGAAGGTTGCACCATGCATGTATCTCCTGATCAACTCTGGCCCCATACAAAGGTTTGACTATTTTTCTTTCTTATTCTGTTCTCTCTATTTATTATAGCCATATGGGGACTTTGTCCTCAACTCTAAATTATTCCTGTTAGTTATCTGGTATATTACTTCTAAGCTCTAATATTCCTAGATTTTGTGGTCTTGGAGCAGTTTCTAGAAGATTTTATTAATGGAGCTGAAGTTGCATCCCTTTTGGACTGCATTCGCCTTACTGCAGGACCTTTGCATGCTCTAGCAGCTGCAACTCGGCCTGCGCGAGCTACAGCTGTTCCAGGAGTTCCTGGGGTAGCTGCGTCTGGTTCTACAATTTCAAAACAGCCTGGCTACTTGCCATCCCAGGGACTTATGCCAACCAGTTCAACAACAAATGGGAGTCAGGCTACTTCCACCGCTGCAGTGAACCCTGTTGCATCTACTACGACAGGCTCTCTTGGCAACCATAACCTTCATGGGGCTGCTATGTTAGCTGCCGCAGGACGAGGCGGCCCTGGCATCGTTCCTAGCTCACTGTTGCCCATTGATGTCTCTGTTGTGCTACGTGGCCCCTACTGGATAAGAATCATATATCGCAAGCATTTTGCAGTCGATATGCGTTGCTTCGCTGGAGACCAGGTCTGGTTGCAACCTGCAACACCACCCAAGGGGGGTCCTTCGGTTGGAGGGTCATTACCATGTCCACAATTTAGACCTTTCATCATGGAGCATGTTGCTCAAGAGCTGAATGGACTAGACTCTAGTTTCACTGGTGGTCAACAGACAGTTGGAGTGGCAAATCCAAACCCAAGTTCTGGCTCGCAGCTGTCAAGTGCCAATGGAAATAGAGTTAACATCCCTAATGCTGCTGCAATGTCTAGGGCAGCAAACCAAGTAGCTAATTTAAATCGTGTTGTGAATCCTGGTCCAGGATCATCAAATTTGGGTGTTGTGAATCCAGGATTGCCTATACGTAGATCTGCTGGTGCTAGTGTCCCTGCCCATGTTAGAGGAGAACTTAACACAGCCATTATAGGTCTTGGTGACGATGGAGGGTATGGAGGTGGATGGGTTCCTCTTGTTGCTCTTAAGAAGGTGCTAAGAGGCATTCTTAAGTACCTTGGAGTTCTATGGCTATTTGCACAGCTACCTGATCTTTTGAAAGAGATACTAGGGTCAATTTTGAAGGACAATGAAGGTTCACTCCTGAATTTGGACCAGGAACAGCCTGCCTTGCGTTTCTTTGTGGGGTAAGGATGTAACAAATTGAAATTATACCATAAAACATGTTCCTCTTTCTTTTTTCTTTTTTGGAAATACTACCATAACATGTTTTTATTTATGGTCTCCTTTGATGTGAATTAATTTGAATTCTTGTTTGCTTTCTTCATGTTTTGAGATGAGTGACATGCATGATTTGTGTGGATGTTGTGTTGTGCAAATTGCATAATTAATTAATTCTTTAATAGTTGAGTGAAAGCTAGTGCTTTCATATATAGCAAGTGCACCTGAGCTAAAAACTTTTGCGAGGCTCGTATTTTGGGTGGGATTATTGACTAACCAATTTGTCCAAGAAATGAATAGGAAGATAAGGAGTTGAAATATATGCCTAATATGAGGATAATCTCAGTACAATGGCCATAATGTGAGGGCCATACACTTTGGTTCTGGCTTGGTTTACCCTAGACAGGAATTGTGAGACACAGCGTTTTTAGTTATCGAATATTACTGTGATTTCTTTTTGGAACAAAATACATGAAATCAAATGACATGATTGAGACATATAATATGGATGTAGATGCTACAAAAAAGAATAGAAAAGTTCAACTGCAGTAAATGAAGGTGACTGCATACTTCTAGGATTCTAGCATTTAACATGATTTTGTCTTTTTTCAAGTCTCCCAAATTTTCTTCTTTCACATTGTGATGGCAACTTGTCTTGCAGGGGATATGTATTTGCGGTTAGTGTCCACAGAGTTCAGCTTCTTCTTCAAGTCCTTAGTGTGAAGCGTTTCCATCAGCAGCAACAACAGCAGCAGCAACAAAATCCTAACGCTGCTCAAGAGGAGCTGACTCAATCAGAAATAGGAGAGATTTGTGATTACTTCAGTCGCCGTGTTGCATCAGAGCCATATGATGCTTCTCGTGTTGCATCATTCATTACTCTTCTCACCCTGCCTATATCAGTTTTAAGAGAATTCTTAAAACTAATAGCTTGGAAGAAAGGATTAGCCCAGACACAAGGTGGAGAAATTGCTCCTTCACAGAAACCTCGCATTGAACTATGCCTTGAAAATCATAGCGGGTTCAATGCTGAAGACAGCTCTGAGAATTCTTCTGCATCTAAAAGCAATATCCACTATGATAGGCCGCATAATTCTGTTGACTTTGCATTGACTGTTGTCCTTGATCCTGCTCACATACCTCATGCAAATGCTGCTGGTGGTGCTGCTTGGTTGCCTTACTGTGTCTCTGTGAGGTTGAAATATTCATTCGGCGAAAATCCTAGTGTAACCTTTATTGGCATGGAAGGAAGCCATGGAGGCCGAGCTTGCTGGTTCCGAGTTGATGAGTGGGAGAAATGTAAACAAAGGGTTGCACGAACTGTCGAAGTTGGTAATGGAGTTTCAGGGGGAGAACTTTCTCACGGAAGGTTGAGAATTGTTGCAGACTGTGTGCAAAAGACACTACATTCGTGCCTTCAAGGGTTAAGAGATGGCGGCGGCGGTGTAACTGCAAGCTCTGGGGCAACATGATCTGACTCACTGCAAGCTACAATTCTGACAATTGGAATGGTGCTAGTGTAGATTTATTACAACTTATCTTTTCTGATTATAGGTTCTGCATTTGTACTGAAGAAGGAACTTGCATTGTTGGCAACAGTGGAAAATGATGTTCCTTGGTGAAGTTATGGAAAGTTCTCAGAAAGATAGGCAGCAGGTTACTGACCTAGATGATTTTGAAGATAAGGGTATTGTGGTGATGGTATTCCTGGTTTCCTTTGTACAGAGTAGACTTACTGAGGGGACACAACCTTGTAAAAAAATATATATTCAGCCATAGAAATGTTGTATACCCCAATATATTCCCTCTAGTTTCTACCCAGAATGCTGTAATTATAACTTTGTAGTATTTTGTTTTCTGTTTTATCCCAGAAAATTTTGCTGTGAAACTCGGTGAATGCTCTGCTACATGTTGTCTTTTTGTAGCCTAGGATGGAGTTGCTACAATTTACTGGACCTCAATTAAGATTGTAATAACTCAAATCTGGGGTGGACTCCATTCATGCTAATATATCTATATTCAATTATTTATGTAGCCCAATTTAGAAATTCCTTACACAGTTTTTAAAGGAGCCAGCCTCACTAGCAAAGTACAGTACTAATTATGGAATCGATCAACAACATTGTCAAAGCTCATGGGGATGTATCCGTATTTGGCAGAGTTTGTGATGGATTGCATCAAAATCTACCAAAGAATATTGTAGAACTTGATATTCTCCTGATGTCATCAAAGTGATTTTCAGTATCAGCATTGTCACATAGTATTTTTCCCTGTAAAGACTACAAATAACTCGTTTCCTTAGATGGTGCCCCGAAATAATCTGGGAAATCAATGTGTGAACTTCATTTCACTGCCCAGAACATATAAAATGGACTGCATGTCTAATAGTTTTGGATGCAGCTTATCTGCAGCTACAAAATCATGAAGAACTCCATCAATGCTAATGCTACTACAACCTGCCGTTTTCTTCACTCCTCTACTGTCCATGACTTCCCTAACTTTGTCAGAATAGCCCCACTTCTTGGCAGCAGCATAAACGTTAGACAACAGCACGTATCCACCTTCTTTCTCAGGCTCCAACTTTTGTAATTCTCTCCAAGCTACCTCTGCCATTTCTACATTCCCATGAGCTTGGCAATTACTCAGCACTGCTCCCCAGATGGATCGACTTGGTTTCATAGGCATCTTGTCAATCACATCTTTTGCCTCGGTCAACCTCCCTGATCGCCCTAAAAGATCCACCAAACATCCATAATGTTCAATTCCAGGTTCAACACCGTAGTTTTCTTTCATGCTACTAAATAGTTCAAGCCCTTTGTCCACAAGTCCTCTGTGAACACAAGCTGTAAGAACAGCAAGAATTGTCACTTGGTTTGGCATTATCTCTTCTTGCATTGTCAAGAACAGTTCCATTGCTTCTCTTCCATAACCATGGAATGCAAATCCTGTTATCATTGTTGTCCATACGTTGACATCCTTTTCAGTAATATCTCTAAAAACCACAAAAGCTCTTTCAACGCTTCCACATTTCCAATACAAGTTTATCAATGCTGAACCCAAAAATGCATTTATTTTGATTCCCATTCTTGTCACCATTCCATGTATCCATCTCCCTTGATCCATTGCTCCAACTTCTGCTGCAACAGCAACCAGGATAGTCATCGTGACATTGTCTGGCTTAACATTCTCAGCTACCATGTGCTTGAATAATTTTATCATTGTTATCAAGTCATTGTTCTTGGCATAAGCGCAAATCAATGAATTCCAGGAAACAAGATCCCTACAAGGCATTCGATTAAATAGATTCAATGCAGATTTTGACTCCCCAACCTTGGCAAACCCTTCTAACATGATGTTCCATGAAATAATATCCTTCGCTCTTAATGCAGCAAATGTCCTCCGGCCAAGCTCTATTTCTTTGCATTTAACATACATATGTAAAAGAGCATTGCTCAAGACCAAATTCGATGAGCTAATATGTTTTCTCCTTTCCATCCATGCATGAGCAGACTTTCCCAGCCGCACATCTGCTAACTGCTCACAACAAACGAGAAGTCCTAAAATGGTAAACTCATCAGGTTCAAGTCCCAAACCTACCATTTCATGATATATTTTCATTGCCTCTAAACTGTGCCCTTTCTTGGCATGACCATAGATCATAATATTGAAAGAGGCAACATCTGAACGTAGCGACCTACGTGAAAACACCTTACCAGCAAGATCCATTTTCCCTTTCTCCATATACATTTTCATAAGTGAGTTCTGGAAATAATTAAATGACACCAAACCCATAACAACAGCATGACAATGAACCTGCTTCGCTTCTGATACATGTTTAGCTGCTTTCAATAAGTGAAGAAGCGTACTTTTCTCTGGCCAAATAGAAGACCTAAGCATAGATTTGTACACAACATATGCTTGTCCGAAGGAAAAAGTTAAAGCCGATAACATGGTCTTGTAAATGAACAAATTCGGATGAGGAGTAAAATAAGTAAACAAAAGAATAGCCATATCCAAGTTTTGAGGGTGTGAAACTGCAGCATACAAAATGAGTCTACTCATAGGAAATGTCTCACCAACAAAACCGACTCTCATCATCTGCCCCAAAATCTGCCTAAGCTGATCCCTTGAGCTACATTTTTCAAGCAAAACAAGAGTTGGGTGATTGAGTTCAAGCGATTCAATCGGATCCCACTTCCTCCTATTAATCATTGGCATAAAACTACGAACAGCAATAGCTCTCCCATATCGATACATCAATAAACTGGGAAAACTAAACAAACTTTCAACAACAAAACAATGACTTAAACGGTTAAAACGTCGAGCCAACCCTCAAAATGCTCAGTAACCATCCATCAAACACCTTCATAGATACAATAAAACTCAACATACCCTGATCACCATTACACCTCAAATGTCAGAATCTACACTTATATGAACCTAAAATTCACAAAACATATTCTCACACCAAAACAACTTAAACACACTCGTCTTCACAAAATATTAAATGTAAGTGTCTGCATTGGCCTAAACATCACCAAGAATCAAAAATTTAACGTCAAGAGCTCTATCTCTTGAACACCAACAAGTTCTTTTCTTTTTTTGAGTTTGATACATGAATATTCATTGTCCCTCCATAACATTTACATAAATTCAGTCCAAGGACATAAAACATATACAAATGAAGAAGTTATAGTTATGTACATGCAAAAAGATCAAAACTTTGACTTACCAATAACAAAGTTGAATAAAAGAGACAATATTTGATAAAAGGTAGATGCTGAAAACGTAAAACCCTAGCTGATGGATGCCTGCGATCAAGAAACACCCTGTTTCGGGTTACATGGTATCCGGGTTGTTTTGGATCGGGTCTTTAACAACCTGTTGAGGTTCATTACATGGCCCGGATCGGCCCGGCCCAGCTAGTCTAATTGAGTGAGTTGTTATTATTATTATTATTATTGAAATAATATATATTTTTTAACTTTAGCGAGTTATTATTATTATTTTGAAAAATTATTTTTTTTGAAGGAAAAAAATGGTTAAGCAAATAAATATATTCTATTTTTTTTTTATCATTATCTAAAAAAGAAACAATTAAAAAAAAAAAACATAATAATTTTTACTTTGATTCTGTGAAACATTTTGTGTAATCGATTTCAAATATGAGAAATGTTCACCTACATGTGTTTCAACATAATCAAAACAGGCTAAAACGATAGAAATTTTCGCTTTAGTCCAGGAAAAGAATACTTTTTTGGTCAAAAATAAAATTCCACTATTTATTTGGGAGATTTTTAATATAGATATATTCAGATAATGTAATCATTTCCACTTTATAAAAAATAATACTTGATTTTAATTTTAGGAGTTATTTTATATAGCTATATTCAGCTAATCATTATACCTTTTATATTTTCTATTTTCTAGTCTTTAAAAATATGTTAGAGAATATAGTTGTGAAAATTTATTTTCAAATAAAAAAGTAATTTTTTTGGGGTCAATTATTCATAAAAAATGCACTTCAAGTATTTTATTCTATTTTAGAAATATTTAAAAATTAATTTTTTAGTAAAATGGTATACTACTTTTGCAATTCTTAAATGAAAATTATTTTATCAAAATAAATAGAACTCTTCTTATTATTTTAGGAATACAATTACATACCAAAACACCTTATGGTGCGTTTACTTCATGGATTGGAGAATGAGAATGAGGAATAAGATTGATTGATAGTATTTACTTGCTTAAAATTCATTTCGTAATGGGAATGAAAGTGTAGACCTCACATCAATTTGGGATTGTGGAATGAGAATCTCATTCCCCTCATTCCACTTGGGAATCTCATTCTCATTCCCTTTATTAAAATAAAAAGTCTTTTATACCATGTTTTAAAAAATATAAAAAAAACCTATTTTATTTGATATTAAAAAAAAATTGTATATTATAATAAAAAACTGTATACTATTAGTTTTTCATTACTATTTTCTTAATTATCATAGTAGACTATTAAAATAATATGTAGTTTTTTTTTTAATTATAATATGCAGTTTTTTATTTGATATTAAAAAAAAAAACTGCATATTATAATTAAAAATTGCACACTGGGTTAGTAGACTATTAAAATAATATGTAATTTTATTATTATAATATATAATTTTTCATTTGATATTAAAAAATGCATATTATAATAAAAAAACTTCATACTATTATAATTAATCCATAATTTTAATTAAGGGTATTTTTATAATTTATAATTAATCTATTCCGATTTCAAGGCAAAGTAAACAGTTTAATGAGAATACTGTTGATTCCGATTCCGATTCCTACAATTGAAGTAAATAACTTATTCTGATTCCGATACATCATTTTGATTCCAAGTCATTCCGATTCCAGATCATTCCGATTCCTCAAAGTGAAGTAAACACACCAAAATTTATATCAAATTGTAAATGTTCTATCGCGTTGGTGGTTAGCCTACTATCCTTGTGCCCTGAAGGCACAAGTTCTACATCGCATGAAGGCATTCTCCCACCATTAAAATATATATATATATATATATATATGAGATGTTTTCTTCCATATGTAAGCTGCTCTTACGATCGTGTCTTGGAGTCAAATCATATTTGGTCTTCATTGATCCCCGAACTTGTCCCAACAATAATATACATATATTAATATATACATATTTTATACCAAATTGTTTTTAAGTTGAATAATCAACCTACGCCTTCCACAATTCTACAAATGTAAAATGAATGTTCCCACATCGTACATGTCTAATCCACTAACAACATAACATGTGATTAAATGACATGTATTACATTCCCATGACATATTATGAGTGGATGATAGGCATAATAATTGTTTTATGAGTAAATTACAATTTAGCTACCCGATTTGAAACTAATTACTGGCAAAGTCAAGTTTTGACTGTTATTACAATAAACCCTCCTACCGTTTGAGAATTTCCTTTAAAGTTAACCGTAATCAGTATAAATGTGTTAAAAACGCCTAAATGTTCTTATTATCTGTGTTGACACAGATAACCTCATTAGACCATGAAAAAATAAAAAAAAAATTTCAACCAAAACTTTGCACAACCAGATCATCTTCGTCAACCAAATCTTTGCACTAACCCAAATCATTTTCATCAACAATAATAACCCTAAAAGAAATCAACAAAAAAAGAATTGTGAAATAAAAACTAGAAATTCCAGGCCACTGGAAACCCAAAAAACTGTTTTCCTAGTCGCTGGAAACCCGATTCCAGGCAACATCATCAACCATCAAAGTCAGCATTCATCACCCACGCCATTGTCCATCTTTATCACCATTGAAACCAGCATCAAACCATCATCACCTATTCATCAAGAAATTTGGCAGCATTGAAACCCACTCAAACTCAAACCCAAAGGTGTTGAAGATGTTAATTCATCCAAACAAACTCATTCAACTCATCCAAACAAACTCAACAATGTTAAAGATGAAGAAAGGGGTTTCAAAGATGAACAAAATCAAAATCAATCACTACGTTTCGAAAATAAACAAAATCAGATCAAACACAAACCTTTCTCGTACCTGGGCTTCAAAACACTAAGAACTTGAAAACTAATTATTTTTGGATCGAGATCCGCCACTGCGACGGGAATGGTGTGAACAAGGGAGACTTGCCTCCATTTTTTTCGACAACGTTTGTCAAGGGGAGACGAGCCTCCTCAAAATGAACGCCACAGCGAACAAGGAGGCGACCCTTTCTTGTTCGAGGTCGACACCTCTGAGGAGGTGAAGAAGCTAGAGGAATAAGCCATCGCCGAGCCCTAGATATCTGCATCATCGAAGAAGAAAAGGAGATTGATCGGCAACAGTGGATGTGGAAGAAGAGGAGGTCGGCAATGGGGAAGAAGAAAAAGAGAGTTCGGCGATTGTGTTCGTCATGTATTTCGACGGCAACGAGGAAGAAGAAGCAGATTTGGGGAGAATTTTTTTTTCTTTTTGTATTAACCTTTTTATTTTTTTTGAAATGATTTTTTTTTAAATTTTTTTTAAAAAATATCAGTGGAAATATGATAATTTATTTATTTATTTTAATTTTTATTTAATTTTTTTATATTTATTCAAATTAATCTCCACTGTCCATCTTAAGATGGACGGTAGAGATCTGAATAATAATATTTTTTTTAGGGAAATTTATATTTTTTACCCAAATCAAAAGATAATTTTTGTTTTTACCCAGCTATTTAAAAAAATTTGTTTTTGACCTCTCAAATAAACTATTTCCATTGTATACCCAAGATTACCAAAATACATTTGAATTAAAATCACTAAAATGCCCAAATATGATATTACGAAAATATCCTTTTTCATCCTAACAATATCCTCCATTTTCTATCTTCTCCATCAATGGTTTTCAATGATTTTTGAGATCCATTGCAGCTGAAAAACAATTTATTGAGAGGATTATTCATTTGAGTTTCTTCATCTATTGAAGTTTTTGGATCCATTGAAGGTTTACACCATTGAAGGTTTTGAAGATTTTTCTTCTATTTGAGTTTGAAAGGTAATGTATGAGTTTTTTTTATTGGTTTTTAAGTTGTTTTGTTCATATTGCTAGCTAAAAGACTAGAAAAATGATTTGGTTGTGAGATCTGAACTTGTGTGAAATATGCAACGAAATCCGTAAAATCTGCGACGAAATCGGTTTTTCGTGACTAGTAATCGGTTTTCCACAGAGTGGAAAACCGATTACTGAGTTGTGCCGGTTTTTCAGTGGGATCGGTTTTTCAGGATCCTGAAAAATCGGGATCGATTTTTCAGCTACTTATCGGTTTTTCAGCCATTGAAAAACCGGGATGCTGAAAAATTGATCCCGATTTTTCAGTGGCTGAAAAACCGAATTAAGGTTTTTACGGTTGTTGAGGAAATGAAAAACTGATAACTTCACTGAAAAACCGAATTTAGCACATTTTTCATGGTTTTTTATATGTTTGCGTTGCTATGTATTGAATATGATTCGATATGAATATATTTTGTAATATTACCCTATTGAAATGAGATTTAATTATTATTTGATTTGAATGTTACAGGAATGGTTCAAGAGACCGTTGTAATCAACTTTAATGGAGAGTGAAATGAATGTAATTACATTGGAGAGGAGTCGATCATGTGTGGGGTCCATAAAAATAGTAGTTTTTCATCATTGGTGGATGTTGTATACAGAGAGGTTGCTATTGATAGAAGAAGGTGGGATATCCGTATGTATTATTTACTACAAAATACGATAAATAGTTAGGTTAAAAAGATACGTATCATGTCTGATCTTGATGTTGTTGGTTTGATGGCGATAAAAAATATTGATGTTAAAGAGATTTATATCGATAAGATTGCCAGAGATTTTGGAGTTGGGGTTAGTAGGCCTACCGTTCATCCATTTGTCACAGATTCAATACTAGACATAAGATATGACGAGGCAAATATGGATAGACCAATAAATCCACATATGGTTGAAAGTCATTTTTATCTCACTTCAGGTATTGAGAGCAATCAAGTTGATACTTCTGTCACCCCATTTACATCGGTTGAAAGTCCCATTCGTGACGTTAATATTGATTATACGAATTATGGTATTGATGATGAAGATGAAGATGAAGACACAGATGATAATGGTGATGGAATACAGGATAGTGATGAAGAGCAAACCAGAGATAGTGATGAAGAGGAAACTCGATTTAATGATGTAGCAGAAGAAGAAGAGTTTCCAGAAATAAGATTTTCAGGTTTACAATTTCAGAACAATCCTTCACAACCATACTGGATTGTTCCTGGTGTAGAATTGAGGGACATTGAAGCTACTTCAAGTGCTACGTCAACCGTTTACCAACGTGGTACGTTGTATAAAGGAGCATTCTTTACTAGTAAAGAAGAAATGACTATAACTATTGACGAATATGCTCTGAAAGCTAAGTTTGAATATCGGGTTAGACGTTCGGACACGGAGCGATTTGAAGCCGGTTGTAAATATAAAATTTGTAGCTTTATTATTCGTGCAAGATGCAGAAAGGGTTGTTCAATGTGGTTTGTGTTGAACTATGTAGCGGAACACACGTGTCGTCAGACAGCCATGGAATCACATATGAAGAGTGTGAATGCTATTATGATCGGAAAATTGTATGCAGGAAAGGTGGAAAGAGATCTTTATACACCTAATCGTTTGGTTGGAGAAATGCTAGAGCAATATGGAGTGCAAATCTTATATAGTAAAGCTTGGAAGGCTTTACAATATGCAAAGAAACTAGCATATGGGCAAACAGATGAATCATATCAACAGCTTCCGTCCTACTTGGAGATGTTAAAACTTGCAAACCCCGGCACAATGACAACAATCAAGAGAGATGAAAACAACCGGTTCTTGTATTCCTTCGTTGCACTTGGAGCTTCCATTAAGGGTTTTCGGTCTTATATGAGACCGGTTGTTGTTATTGATGCCACTCATTTGAAAGGTGAATATAAAATGGTGATTTTTTTTGCTGCGTGCAAAGATGGATTGGAGATGATTTATCTCATCGCCTTTGGATTTGCTGACGGAGAGTTGGATAATTTGTGGAATTGGTTCCTAAAAAAGTTTAGAGGAGTAATCGAGGTGTTAGATGATTTGCTGATCGTATCGGATCGTCATAAGAGCATATCAAATGGGATGAAAGCAGCTTTTCCTGAAGTCCCACATGTGTTATGTTTTTTCCATTTGTGGCAAAACCTTAAGCAAAAGTGTAAAAAGCGTTCAGATGTGGAAAATGCATTTTACAATGCAGCATATTGTTATGTGCCTGATGAATGCAACATAATATTGGAAGAAATACGTGTATTACATCCGACCACACATTGAGATTTGGTTAAGGCTGGAGTGAGCAGGTGGTCACGAGCACATTGTCCAAGAAGAAGATATGAAATGATGACTACTAATATTGCAGAGTCGCTCAACAATTGTATGATGCAAGCACGTCGTTTGCCAATAACAACTGCACATGAATATGTAAGAAATGTATTGCAGAGATGGTTTAATAATAGACGTGTTGCTGCTGAGAAGCTCACAACGTATGTTACTACCACTGCATACGATCGTATCATGTTGGTAAAAGATTTATCCACGGAAGGTAGCGTACATCCCATTACAGAACCGTATCATTATAGCGTCATACATTATAGCAAAAGAGATGCGATGGTTGACATTCAACAGCACACATGTACGTGTAAGCAGTGGAACCTTGATCAGTTGTCATGTGTTCATGCATGTGCTGTGGCCAGGTATGGTAATTATACATTGTTTTTTTTCGGTATTTCATATCATAGCATGACACTAAAATTTATCATTACATGTCAGGTTCAAGGGCGTCAGTTGTGATACACTTTGCAGTCAATACTATAGCGTGGAGTGCCTAAAAGCTGCATATGCACGTCCGATTAATCTCGTCCCTAAATTGGCCAGTTGGAATGTTTCAGCGGAAGTTAGAAGTATGGTTGTATTACCACTGAAAGGTAAAAGACAAGCAGGTAGGCCGAAGGAGGTTCAGATTCCTTCAGCCGGGGAAGATCATCGTCGAAAAAAGTGTGGAAGATGTGATCAGAGGGAACACAATCGTCTTCATTGTCCTAACCCCCCAACTTCTATCAATGAAGGGACAAGCGCAGACGTGGGTGCGGATGTTGGAACGAGTTCAAATACTACTGAAAATGAGCCACGCTCTCGAAGATGCCGCTTGTGTCATGAGACTGGACACAACCAACGTCGATGTCTATTACGGTTTCCTACTCCCAATCCAGAAGTGGCTACTGACGAAAATGATGATTATCAATTGATTGACATTTTGTTTATACATGTTGTATGTAAACGTTTTTATGTTAATTACTCAATTATGTACTAATGCAGCTGTATAAATTATTATTTCATGTCTACTATTTTTGGCTTCATATCAGCTCGGAACCACAAAAATCGGTTTTTTACCGAGCCTAGAAAACCGGTACCGGTTTTCCAGATATGATGAAAAACCGATCAAGTTGCTTTTGATCTCCCCAACGTAGAGGTACATCGATCGGTTTTTGTGTAAGTCTGAAAAACCGGTATCGATTTTCCAGGCCTCCTCGAAAACCGATCCACTTGCCACCACTTCTTCCAGCACGCCAAGTGTGGATCAGTTTTCCAGAAGGCCTCAAAAACCGGTATCAATTTTTCATGTACCCCTAAAAACCGGTATTTACTTGGGTTGAATATATATGTTATTTTTAATTTATTAACATTATGACATTACATTAACATTATATTAATATATTAACATTACATTAACATTAATTTATTAACATTATATTAATATATTAACATTATATTAATATAATGATAATATATTAATGTTAATATCATGTTAATATAATGTACATATATTCATATAATGTTAATATATTATTAATATATTAATGTTAATGTAATGTTAATATATTAATATAATGTTAATGTAATGTTATAATGTTAATATATTAATATAATATTAATATAATGTTAATATATTAATATATTAACATTAATATTATAACATTACATTAACATTATATTAATATATTAACATTACATTAACATTCATATATTAACGTTATATTAATATAATGATAATATATTAATGTTAATATCATGTTAATATAATGTACATATATTCATATAATGTTAATATATTAATGTTAATGTAATGTTAATATATTAATGTAATGTTATAATGTTAATATATTAATATAATGTTAATGTAATGTTATAATGTTAATATAATGTTAATATATTAATATAATATTAATATATTATGATCATAATATTAATATATTAACATTATATATTAACATTAATATATTAACATTATATTAACATTATATGAATATATGTACATTATATTAACATTAATATATTAACATGATATTAACATTAATATATTATCATTATATTAATATATTAACATTATATGAATATAAATACATGTATATTTAATGTTATAGTATATTTTACACCATAGTATTATGTTATAGTAAATTGTATCATTATGTTATATTAATGTTAATATATTAACATTAACATATATTAACATTATAATGTTATTAACTTAACATTATATTAATATATGTTAATGTCAATATATTAACATAATAATGTTATTAACTTAACATTATATTAATATATGTTAATGTTAATATATAAACATTATATTAATATAATTATATTAATGTTAATATATTAACATTAACATAATTATATTAATATAATTATATATAATATATTTAATATAAATGTTAATATATTAACATTAATATAATTATATTAATATAATGTTTATATATTAATATTAACATATATCAACATATATTTAGGATACATATAATGTTATAAATACATGTATAGTATTATGTTTATTTATTTTTTCCATGTTATGATCATATATATAATTAAATTTAGGGAAATACAATGTCACTTAAAATGTTTAATTAAAAAAATTTGTTGACAATTAAAAAATATACCATGTAATTAAATCAAATAAAGAATGAATACATTAAATATATAAATAAATTTATTTATTTATATACAATTTCTCCATCAGAGTCTACAAACCATTTTCCAAAATTATTAACTTTATACACTGGCTTCGAGTACATATATATGTCTCTAACAATCTTTGCCCTCAATGCAATGACATCTGCAACGGTCTCACATTTTCTTGATTTCCATGTACTCGTCTGTGACTGTAAAAGATTGCGTATGTACATGGCGACATATGCTCCGCAACTCGCCCTATATCAGTAATAAATTATTTAAATATCATAAGAGATAGACTATATATATTAATTCAGTTATAAACTTACTCACCCATCAGGTTGCTGGGGTACAGCTGATCTTTGAAGACGCTGAACTTTCCACCGCTCATTCACGGGTGACATATCTACCTGGGCCTGCTCATAAAATCCTACAAACCGCAACAAAATAGGCATAAAACATACCAGCGGCTCAAGTGGCTATAGCCGTTCGGCTAGGGCAACATTCGCCATGGGATCATATATTAAGATTTTCTGATCTCTGAGGAGCACCTGACATAGGACCCAGTGTTGTTGATTCAGGCTACACAGTAGTAATACCTGTATTTCAAAACGTTAATGCTATAGGACTAGTTCGGATAGTGATATAATAAATATTAACCTTCGAACTACACTTATACTATCAACCTTCCACCACGGGACTGCTGCGTCTATCTGTCCACGACCGTACGCAAGCCAATCTGAGGGTACATCGGCTGTAACGAGATCAAATTTTACACCTTTGTCCGTGTAATGCTGCTTGTAATAATGGGTCATCAAAGCCTGCATAATAAAAATTAAACACGTTACTATCGATCAACTAAATGCAACATGAAGTTGTACATTATATTAACTAACTTAAATGTTAATACTTACAAACAAACCACTGCCATGGACAGCGTATCTACGGTTCTCCACCTCATTCCACCATTTTTTCCGAAGGCACATCAAATAAGAGTCAATGTGCTCACTAGTCAACCACATGTTTTCGTCCTCGAGGGTGACCAATGTGGTCGGTATCACATACCACCTACAACGATCAATCGAGCGCCTACATTTGTAAAAAAAAAAAAAAAAACAGTATTAAGCATTATTATAAATTTTCTTACATTCACAACTAGGAAGCAGTAATTAGTACAATTTTTTTATGAATATACATGAGATCTAAAGTGGTTGCAGCTTTATATTCATTATAGACCACTTCTACGGGGTCTCTAGACTTTGCCACCTCCTCTACCTGCTGTTGGACCACTTTCTTTTTCTTTTTCGCCGGTCCCGGATCCGTGTATGGCGTCCGTAGAGGTGCTGCTGGCTTTGTCTTTCGTTTGCCCTGTTCCTGCATGTTTTCATCCTGCAAGTGTAAGTAAATTAAAAATATGCATTACACGTTTATAATTATTTTGCAAAATGCAACACAATAGAGATACAAAGTCTACTTGATCATCCTCACGCTCAGTGTCTGCAGCTGATACACCTCCTAAGTCTGTATGGGAGTGGTGGACCTCCTCCTCCTCCTGCTGGGGTGGTTGCTGATCACCCTGCTCCTCCTCCTGCTGGGGTGACTGATGAGGTGACTGCTAGTCATATATAATATTAATATTTACAATTATATTTCAAAATGCAACACAATAGAGATACAAAGTTTACTTGGTCATCGATAGGCGACCGACGGACACCCTCGTCCTGATGTGGTGGTGGTGGTGGTGACAGGTAATACATGTGCTTATCTCGGACAAAACTCCCACCATCACCATCATCATCGTCGTCGTCTGGATCATGCCCACCAATCGGAGACCTGGGAATTTTTAAATGCTCTTCCACTTGTCTCAGCCTCTTATCCATCTCCCTTACAATCTGAGAGGTTGTCTTCTGCCTCTTTTCCATTCTACTTAACTTCTTATGTGTTGTCTTCTGTAAATCCACGATAAACTCAAACAACCACTTCACCTGTTTCATAAATACATGTATATATTATTTTACATACTACCCTGAATTTTAAAAAAAAAATTGACAGATACTCCCTTGTTTTTTGAGTATCCAGGGAAATACAACCTGCAGATTTAAACAAATAACACTTCGTCTATCATTTTTAGAGACTCCGTCTCTCTTTCACACTCCATACTACTACACAACATGTCCACATCTTTTGCATTTACTACAATGAAAATTAATTAAAAAATATTATTATATAAATAGAATATTCGTACCTCATAATCTACGTGCCGTACATCGTGTGTCTTCTTTGTCCACAATTCTGATAAGGTATCCTTTGATTCGGATTGCACGCTTCAGACGTCTTTAAGTGGCTGATCGTCACCCTCCACCTCATCATCATCCTCTCCCTCCACCTCATCAACATCCTCTATCTCATCCTCATTCTTATCCCTTACACCATCATCATCCAAACCATCATCATCGTCAGCCTGGTCATCATCATCATCATCACTCCCCCCGCCACCATATTTATGTACTTCTTCATGAACCATATGATTCGGATTAAAAGATTTCTAATAATCCATCTCCCTCTCGACGTCAGTAAGCTCCAAAGTTTGCCCAGTGCCAACTATCTGCATTATATAAATATATTTAGTTTAGTTATACTACAATTATATACTTAATATAAATAACGATAGTTATAACAAACAAATAATTGACATAAATTTAGGTTATATTCGCCACTTACGGGGGGGAAATCATTTAGGCTGTGTATATTTGTTGGTGTTCTCTTCAGTGATCGTCTCATACATCTTGGTAGAACATTTTCGACGTTCTGGTCCTTTTTTTTTATCTTCTCCCGTAATACTGGGAACACCTCCACTAACCACCACTATAATGTAAAAATGATTAAACAAAAAACATACATATAGTTAGTAATAAATAATATATAATGCAAAATTGATTAAACTAAAAACATATATATAACCCTATATATTAACCGTAACAGAAGGAAACAATAAATATTGAAAGTATTAGTTATACCTGAAACGCCAACACATAGCCATAAATATTAATGGTTTTTGGCGGATTTCTGATGCGCTCTTCATTAAGTGCCTTGTCGAGACAGGACAACAGGACACTATAGCATAATGTGCCCAAGGGAATGTCTTCCACCTCTCTGTATTCTCAATCAAGACCCACATAAATGGATAAATCCTAGCCCTATCATCCAGTCCCATAAAGAGATGGAAAACAATCCCTACATTCGCCAATTTCAAAAGATCTTCATCATCTATCGGATCCTACCCTGCACGGTCTCGCTGCCCACTATGACTTCTTGCCTCAAGAAATGTGACCAACTCCCTCACCTCCGGCGACACTCCATTAAACATTCGCCATAGGAGACCGTTTTGATCATTTGTCGCTATTTTAAAGATTTTACGATCAATGCCCCCAAAAGGAAGTCCGGTCACCAATAGAAACTCTTGTTTCCTAAACCTATATCTTCTCCCCCCAATTTCAAACCACCTCTCATCACGCCGTGCATCCGTGACCTTTAACTCTCTAGCAAGCACCCACAAAATCACAAAACCAACAGTCGTATTATTTGTTATCTTCAAAATATGTCCGAACAGACATTCTTCCATAAACTGATCATATAGCTTTCTTCTATTAATAACCGCAATTATCTTGTTAACCAATCTTTGACCAATATGTGTGTTCCCGCTCGTATGTGTGTCAATTGTTTGTGAACTATATTTATAGTTGAAATCCATCTGTAGAAAAGAAAAACAGCAAAGAAATTATCAGTATGGATATATAAACTGAATCGATTTTTGAACAGAATCGGTTTTTGAAGGCATCTGAAAAACCGGTTAATGAAATCGATTGGTTTTCCACTTCGGTTTTCCATGATTGGTTTTTTAGATCGGTTTTCCACTTCGGTTTTCATAATCGGTTTTCCACTTCAGTTTTCCATTATCGGTTTTGAAGATCGGTTTTTCACTTCGGTGATCAGAAAAACCGAAATGAAAAACCGATCGTGGAAAACCGATCTAAAAAACTGGTCGTGGAAAACCGATCCGATCCCGACGACTCTTCTCTAGTCGGAATCGACCATTTTTAACACAAAAACGACCAAACACAATCAAATTCAACCTATTCTAAACCCAATAATCCTAAACTAGCATCCATAACATAACAAACATCTCAAAATCCAAAATCTCAATCAAAAAATACAACAAACATATCAAAATCTAACCTTCACACTTTCTGCAGGTTCGCCGACGGTAGGAGTTGCTCGGGGAAGGTCGGCAACGTCGCAGGAATGGCTGGAAACGTCGCGGGGAAGGTCGGGTTTGACAAAAACCAGTGTGCTTTTGAGTGAGAAATCAATGAAACTGTTTTCCAACGATCGGTTTTGAGGTATATATATGCAGGGGCTTAATCGTAATTTCACGTTTCGGTTTTTCATAATTTTTAAACTGTTCAGGGTTTTTTTGTAAAAATGTCCAGGGACATTTTGGGTAATTTGGGTATACTATCAAATATATTTGTTTGAAGGGTTAAAAACAATTTTTTTAAAGGTAAGGGGTAAAACCAAATTTTACCCTTTTTAAATGGATATTTTTTTATAATTTTCACTTTTTTTTATTTAATTTATTTTAAAGTTTTTAAAATTTATTTTAAAAAAAAATATAAAATTAAAATTAAAAGATAATTTTACCCCTTAACTGATATGAGCTAATAGTAAAAGGTTTATTGTAATAAAACTCAAAATTTGATTATGTTAGTAATTAGTTTCAAATCAAGTAGTTAAATTATAATTCACTCATTGTTTTATCCCATTATATGGGCAATGTCTCTTGTCTCTCTATCTCTACTTTTCTCCTCCACAAAGACAATCATATGTCAATTTTGAAAGGCTCAATTAATTTACCTTTGTAGAAGAAAACAAACTCACCCCATAAACAATCAGAGCAAAAAAATTCATTACATTTTTATCCTCAAACCATAAGCTTCCAAAACCACTTTATAAAAACAACCAACCATTATGTATATAATATTTCAACTTGCATTAAAATTTTCAACAAATACATCATACACATAGCTATCCATCTCTTTTACAAGGTCCCACATATTGCACTAACCATAAAAGAAAAAGAAACCAAGCTTTCACAGCTACTATCATATATCTTTGGTCATCCACCACTAACCCCACCACAGGTTTTTGAAAGGGAATTCCAAATTTGCATCAATTACACTTTTTGAAAAAAAATTCCCTTTCACTTATGCCTGTGATCCACTTCTACATGTTTGGTAAAACTGGGAAAAAGAAATGAAACACTTGCACTGCACTTGACTTTTTTCTTTTTCCAGTTAAAGGGTGTTAGAAAATGTACCAAAGCGTATAGTTTGGGACTATGCATTCTGGTAGTGATCAATTGGAACTGCAGTTCGGGTTTCGGTCTATGAAGGCGTGTTGGATTCAGGCTTGATGAATGTCGGTGTGTCTGGCTGTTGGGTTCGGAAGATTGCAGAGGCGAGCGATATGGGCATGATGCAGAGTGCCTTGGATTGAAGGAATTGCATGGCAGCTCCCATGTCTTCTTCCATTAGCTTAGCTACTTGCTGTTCTGTTCCATCATTCGACCACTTCTCCCACGCTGGCTGACTGGCTCCACCATCAGTGCCCTCTCCCTTGATTACGGACAAGACAAAAGAAAATGGAAAACAAGCAAAACTTTAGAATCGAAAAGGACAGGCAAACTACTAGAGTCCAATTATACTTTCAAAGAAAAATGCAAGTTTTCAAAGTTTACAACCTCAACTGACGATATGGGAACATCAGCTACAAGCTGAGCCACTGCCCCTGCTGCACCTAATCGACTCATGCTCAGAACCTGTTTGCATATGTCAATGAGATGAAAATTATATTACTTCTATAACAAAATGAGTAACAATTTACCAAGAGGAAGGCAAGCGGTAAAAATAATGTACATCATGTCCCTCTCCTTTTTTTTTTTTTTTTTGGGACTTTGGGGAAGGGAGATTTGACTTTGAGACCAGCTTTAATGTGAGATGTGATTACCAATCAAGCCATACTTGCAACCGCACTTCATTTCTCTTTTTATTTTTTAAAAAAGTAGCATAGTTAAGCAGAGATTCGACACCAGACAAGAGTCAATTCGGGCTTGACTCCCGACAACTTTATTTGAAAAAAGGCCTCAAGGTCTTCATCTACGCCAAGGATATTCAACATGAGATGGCCTACCATAGTACCACAATATAGGACTTTCAACGCTTTGGAGGATGACTATGAAGCAACTGTTTGGGATTAGGTAACCACTTTTGGATACCAATACAGGATTGAAAAGACTGTCCCAAGTCCACTTGCAGGTTCCACCCGTGAAAGTATTTATAAATGCAAATAATTTATCAATTATTCTCAGCATTGATGATCCAAAAAGATATGAAGTAACAGAGAAGATACAGTGAATCTTTTGATTCATGATCAAATTGAGTTTTTTTTTATTGTAATTACCTTGACCTGAAGCCTCAGAAACTTCACATAATCCACAATTTCATCAAGCATGGCTGCCTTATCTGTCTGAAGAGAAATAAATGGAGTATCATTATGTATAAAACTTATATCTCCAAGGCAGGAGAATAATACATGCATCGGCAATAATTTTTAAGCCTAAAATTAACCAAATGGGTTCAGAAAGGGAAATGAGAAAAAAACACCAGTAACTTATTTTGCTATGTACATGATATGGAGCCTACTTTCCGACACAATACAAAATTATTGCGAATTGGCCAAGTCTAAAATTGCACAAAAAGGAATGACGAGCTACTGGACCAATAAGGCACAAATAAAGTAAATTCAGGATATACCGACCTTGTTGCAGCTAGGAACCAATTCCTGCAACGCCTTCATTCTTTCCGCAATTCTCTCCCTACGCAACTATGTCAGGAAGAACAAACAATAAGCTTGTAGGTAACAGCCACAGAAAATAGCTTTAGAATTTTGAGGAGTAAAAGTTGACTGTAAGTATTAAGCTGTGAATTCTTAGAACATATTCAATAACTGAAGCAATATGATTCTGTCCTGATAAGGGTATTTTAAATACGCCCCTATCCCTTAGCAATTTGCATAAAACCACTGCTCTTGAGATCCGAACAAAACGACATGCACTTATTAATTCAAGTTGTTTATAATATCTCTCCTACAAGAAACATCTGCATTGCATGATTTTGTATCCTAAGAAACTGAACCAACAGTTTTACCCGCTCAGCAATACTGTGAGGATCCGTTGCTTGCCCTCGCCTTGCTCGGACCCTGGGGCGCATGGCAGGAGGTTGTGGTGCAGTAGCAATCACTCCAGCTTGGGTCAGTTGGCTATTAAAAGTCTGCATCATGATTCGACAATGATACAAAAACAAATTATTTAACGGTTGATTCATCACCCACAACAAATAACAATATAGATTATTATTATTGACAACATTGTATTAGATTCAACAATGAACTGATGTTCCAGTTGAAAAAAATTCAATATCCTCTAATCATACCAAGGAAATATACTAATATGTTAATTACATCTGTAAGTTTTGTTAACAGAAGAGATTATTAAGTACACATAGGAATGAAATTCTTAACACATCGCCCTCTGTTACACATCTCATTGTTCTACAAGATATCCTCATGTTTAATGAAACAAGAAACTCAAACACATGATTACAAAGAATCTCAATCAACCAAGAGTTTTAAGTAACCAAAATCATGCCGATAATCTGCAAAGCCAGTTCACAAAAGTTGGACTGAATCAACAACAAACCCGACCAAAACCACAGAAAGTCAATAACTTTGACATGGACACTTGCTTCAAAAACACTTTTAGAACCATTACAGATCAACCAACTGCTAGTTTACTACCAATTTTGTAGAATCTATGAAAGTCAATAAAAATCCATAAACACTGTAAAAGTCGTTCACTCGAAAAAAATCTATAAAAATCTTGATTAAATACACCTCCTCTAAATCTACGCGTGTTCGTCACAACACGTACGGATATCCTGGCTCAGGGAGCGCGTGGCTGCGACATGGAATGACAAAAAATGACCAAGAATGGCACTACAACTGCTGATAAGGACCACTAAGTCCCCATTACACTACCTAAGATGACATAATAATTGGCATAGTTCACCGCACGTTTGAAACTACTCGCACGTGCACGACATCACCAAATTCTTCTTGTCAGTAAACTCATCTGTCACTTTCCCACTTAAAGAGAGTGAAGAAAAGCCACCCCCCTCACCCTCACCCCCACCCTCTACACAAGCGCGTGCGCGCCACTACCTCAACACCCTCGCTAAAATAAATATATATACATATTTCATATTCACACCCCAACACAAAACATGAACAAAATTATATTTCTATTTTCTTGATTTGCCTAAACAATGAAATGAAACTAAACAAAAAGAAATCCCAAAATATTGCTCTTGAAAATTGTCTGTGCAAACAAAAAAAAGTGAGGCTTATTTTTCATTTTTTTTACGATTATCTGACACCATTTATGCATGAAAGGACTACCGAATCCAAGCCAGATGAGAGTTCAGTAGCACATTTCATATCATAAAATTGCTCCCGGGACAATGGGAGAGTTCTGCACGCACCATGTTAACAAAAAGTTGCAGTTTTTTTTTTTTGAAAATCTTACATTAAAAAATATAAAAAGATAAACTTTTATTCAGAAAATGAGACGTGACAGTTTGAACCAATAATGTATCATGTCATCTATCATTTTCTTGGAGGGAGATACCGTGGTGTGACCTAAAATTTACATGCTATAAGTGAAATAAAGTAGAGAGAAGAAGGGTATTGTTGTCAGAAGAAGAAATGCACCTGGTGGAGTTGGGGTGGACGAGGTGGTGGTGATGGGCGGAGTGACGGAGACTGAAACTGCCCAAAAGCTGGAAACAGACTTGACATGTGCACTGAATCTCTCTCCTACAACCCACATCAACCAAATGTACAAACCATTATTTTTTTTACCAAATTACCCTTCTGTTTTTCTTCATTTCACATAAAATGAGAAAAAAACAACCCACGTCAACCAAATGAACAACCCGTCATTTTTTTATCAAATTACCCTCTTGTTTTTCGTCATTTCACATAAAAAAACATAAAAGAATCCACATCAACTAAAACTACAAAGTACAAACCATCCTTTCAAAAAAGAAAAGTACAAACATCATTTTTTACCAAAATACCCTCGTGTTCTTCTTCGTTTCACATAAAACCCATCAAAAGAACAGGAAAACAACCCACATCAACGAAACGTATAAACTACTTCAAAAAAAAGGGAAAACTAAATGTATAAACCATCCTTTTTTTACCAAAATATCCTCCTATTTTCTCCATTTTCCCCATTTCACATGAAAACCACAAAATGAGGTAGAAACAACACACACGAACCAAAAGTACAAACCATCTTTTTTCACCAAAATAACCTTCCATTTCTCTCCAATTCACATAAAAATCATCAAAAAAAAAAAAAAAAACCCAAACACTTTCCCAGTGTATTCCCGGGGGGAAAAATTTTCTTAAAACGAAAAGCAAAGACGAACCCTATTGAACACAAGTAATCAAGACAGTAAATTCATCAAAATCGATCAAAAAATTCAAAAAAATAAAAAATAAAAGGTGTGTAGAGAAATATAAGTCTCTTACGTTAATTGTAGTAGTAGTTGAGCTTGGAGAAGAAGCGCTGTTATTGGTGTTGTTATTGGTGGTGGTGGTGTCTTCTTGCTGTCTCAAGAAGCTGTGCTCCAAATTCAAGCCAAGAGGCATCATCCCCATGCCCACACCCATAGACAAGCCACCGGGTGCGGCGGCGGCGGCGGTGGAGGAGTTAAGCTGCAAGAACATGGGGACGGCGGAGGAGGATGAGGAGCCGGCTTCGCCTCCGGCGGCGGCAGAAGAGGCGTAGCCAGGTGGGACTGAGAGGATTTGCTCGAAGAAGTCGTCTCCTAAGCCTTCTTGTCCGGTTCCTGCCATGGGTGGTGGTTTTGAGAATGCAGAGCAACTGTTCGTGAAAATGGGTGTGAGAAGAGAGTTTGTAAGTGGGGTCTGTTTTCAGAGCCCAAGAGAGATGGGTACTTCTGTTGGGGTATTGGGTGGCAGATCCCCAACCCGCTAACCCGGAAAGGGTAAATTTTGAGGATTTCAAGGTGTCTTTTTTTTTTGGGTTCTGAGTTTGAAGACCCTCTGTGTGTGTGTGTGTGTGTGTGTAGAGTGTGA
This sequence comes from Litchi chinensis, assembly GCA_019925255.1. Classification (NCBI taxonomy): domain Eukaryota; kingdom Viridiplantae; phylum Streptophyta; class Magnoliopsida; order Sapindales; family Sapindaceae; genus Litchi; species Litchi chinensis. The sequence goes on from CM034466.1 coordinate 25,300,427, forward strand.
GAGAGATATTGGCTTTTTATGAGAATTTGAAAGATGATGATGGATGATGATTGTCGTGGTGGTGATGGTGATGAATGGGAAAGTTTATCTGTGTAGTGTGACTCAGAGAGATGGAGGTAACCTACGCGCTTTCGTACGACGATATTCTATATATATATATATATATATATTTAATTATAGAAGGGGGTTTGGCAGTGTCTATCTAGATTAATTGTTACAGGTTGTGTGTTTCACTATAGCTCCACGGGTGATGAATCAAGCTTTGTAATGTCTACTTAGATTGTGTATTATAAACGGTAAAAAATAAATACAGTCGTTTACGGATGATGACCCAAGATCTGTAAATATCTACTATAAACAATCAAATGTAAATACTGTCATGATTGAGACAGTTCTACATTTTTCGGGTTTGGATTGTAAGTTTGTATAATATTCATTGGATTTGCATCAAGTCTATGAATGGAAAAATGTTCATAATCGATTAACTGTTGTAAGTTTATCTAAGATGGAGTAATCCGTGAGCTTCTTTAGGATGGTATTCTAATTTTTTTTTTTTTTTATTTACAAGGTGAGGAGTTATTAGTGTCTATTTAGATTAATTGTTGTAAATTACATGTTTTAGTAGTTTTACGATGATACGTCAAGGTTTGTAAAGATTTATTTGGATCATGCATTATAAAGTGCAAAACAATAAATGCAGTCGTGATTGTGACGACTATATGCTTTTTGGATTGAGATTGTAAGCTTATCTAATATTTATTGGATTTGCATTAATTGCGTAAAGATTCACTTCTATGGCTATTAATTGTTTTGGTGAGATTATTGTTTCACAAAATGCATAATATATGAACATGAATTTTACAATCTCGTTGATCTAAATGTAAACGATTTATAAAATTGGTCCAAAAGAATCTCCAGAATATTTAACCTCAAACAATGAGATTCAAAAGCTTCTCCAATGCTACATTTTTGGTCTTGCTAGTGCACAAGTTGGAAAACAGTGATATTGGTCCTCCTTGTATGTGGAATTGAGACAAGTTTGCTCACATTGAAGATGCATTTCTGATTCATCAATCATTTTGAAACAAAAATAACTAAAGTCTAGTGGAGTATGATGATGATGATGAACCTCACCATAAAAACCAACACCATTGTTTTTTTTTTTTTTTTTCATTAATCAAATCAAAACAAGACACATCTTGAATCAAAGAGCAGTGTAAAAATATTATTTAGTAAAAGCACTTTTGTCTCTATGTGATGCAAGGATGACCCCATTACAGTCCAACAAAAAAAGCTACTATAAAGTGTTTCATTTATTTAATAGTAGAAATTCTTTGTTATCCTCTAATTCAATAATTTAGGTGTTTAGTAATAGTACTTTTGACATAAAATGTCACCAGCTTTTGCCTCCCCTCGGTGTTTATTGCCTATTCCTTTCCCTTTTTACTAAAACCGGCAAATTGAGACATGAAATGGTGCGTGCGAGAGTCTTGATTCTCAATGTACACCAATCAAAACTCAACCTAGATAGTTCAACTCGTGATCATGAATTCATGATCAACTAAACTAACAAAATGTGCCCAATAGGAAGGACCGATTTCATGAGAACAGTGCACATCCCCTCTTAGCCTCTCCTTTAACATTTGTGGAAGGCCTAATTTTGTAAAAATCGATATCCAAACTGCATATATAATAATTGATCTTATTACATCTCAAAAAACCCCAATCCTATTTGGTGTTAAATTTGAAATGCATATATAATGGTTGATCTTAGTATATCTCAAGAAACCCTAATTCTGTTTGGTGTTAAATTTAAAATTCTATACATATATATATATAAATATATATATATGTAAAAGAAAGAATTCTTCTCTATTCCGTGTCCAGGCTGGACCTATAACCTAAAACATAATTGGGCTGGATAGAGCCCGAAAGCACAATTGGACCCATATCAATTATGTAGGCCCGTTATAGCCCATTTACATGTCATTGCAGTGTGATAGAATAACAAGGCATGGTCTATTATGCAAAAAAGAAAAGAAGCTAAGGGGCAAGTGGAATCTTGTTTAAGTGGTTCTGAGTCTGCCTATGAATTCACCAGCATTCTTAAGTTTCAAGATTCCTGTGACTCAAAATTCAAATAAAGTTTACGTGAAGTGCAAAGAATTTGTTTTTCCTTTTTTGGAAACTTGGCAGGACTATAATCTAAACGCGTCAACCAACTCTTAGCCCCGCCTCCACAAACGGGGAAACGAGAGAATCAACCAAGCATGACATGACTTAAATAACTGATCTACATTCAAGATGAACACAATTGTGCTTTTACTCATTGATACAATAGCCAAGAGTTGTCAAAATGTGCCAACTAAACAAAAACTCTACTTTCATACACTTTCTTTTGAGCTTGAGGCCTTGTCTTCTTGTGTCCCTTTTTCACTGACTGCTTTAGGTTTCTCCTCAGCCTGCTCTGTTAAAGAATCAGGTTCCTTTTTCAGCTCAGTCTCAAACTCCTTTGCAGCCTGCAACATTTGAACACGGATCATTTATACTTGTAACAAGCTGTAGCAGAGAAAGGTGACATTAGTAATTGTAAATACTGTGCAAAAAATTGTCAAAACCATTGAACCTTGTAGCAGTTTTAGCTTAGATGATTAGCAAAGATCTTCTTCCCTATCTCATATGTACACAATCTTTGTTCATCCAGGTCAAAACCGATACGATTAATGTGGATTTTCTTCCCTCCTGGAAGCCAAAGAGCTTCCAGTCAGTGTATGCCAGTCCCATCAACTCCAACAGACTCTCTGTCTGTGTTGACAATGACAATTATCATTCTCATTCTCAAGTTTTCATGCTATATCACAATCTCAAAATCTATGCTTATTCCAGCTCAAAAAGGCCTATGTTTTCTACTTTCCTGGAAGCCATCCTGCTATTTAACTTAACATTTTGGTCATTTCTCTCAGCAGCTAAAACTGTTTCAAGTCCACTTTGACTGTTAGATAAAGATTTAACATTTTTGTAAGCCCAACAGATTGGCCATCCACAGTTTTAAATATCTTTTTACCTAGGAAGTAAGATTAGGATACCAAAGAACTACCCAGCCTGACTAATTCAGGTTAGATTGCAACTTTTTAGGACCAATTTAGGTACGGTCAATTCCTGAGTTGGAACCTTGGGATTGCCCAACATATACAATATATCTAAGCTTTTGTTAAAATTGATGTGTGTGTGTGTATATATATATATATTATGTATAACTTTTTTTTTTTTTTTAGGGAAAGATATATTATGTATAACCTTATCAGTATAGACATGTTATATTAAACCATAGCATACAAAGCAATAAGAAAATAAAAATACAAATAGTTTTAAGAAGCTAAAATGGATGTTGAGAGCCAAAGCAGTTCTAGCTTGTATTATGGATTTACTCTTTGTCATGTCACATTGGTTTCAAGTTTAATTTTCCAGAACTTTTATACCATTGGCTTGGTTCCCGAAAACCTCAACACAACCCAGGTCACATCCCTTGTACTTTAGGCTCACAGGCTAATAACATGTAAAAGTATAAGGCACAGACATTGAAAAGCAATAGTGAGTAGCATTTTGCGATATAATAAGCTGGACCAATATTGAGTGATGATAAATTTAAATCATTCTTGGTGAAGATTCAGGAGCACAAGAAGCGACCATCAATCTACTCACTCCTGTAAATATTTACCAGCTATAATAAAACTAAAATGAGGGAGATCCTAAAATTGAGGAAGTCAAAATAACATAAGTATGTGAAAGCGCGTAGAAAGGGATTTTACAATTATGGTAAACAGTTATTGGTTTGCTCTTCAATGAATCTTCTCTAAAGGGTGCGAGTGTATTGTTCGATGCCTAGCAAAGGACACTTTTGCTTCATCAAACCCCTTATCAAAACCTTACTATTAACTAAACTGCTTATGCAGTAAACTAAACCAAATATGTCTTTTCCTCCCTAGAATTGAAACATAAAGCCAGCCTATATTGATCCTATCACTACTTTACCATCAGAGCCAGAAGCTGTAAGACCAATATCCACTATCAGCTACACTAATCAAACCGAATTAACAGCGGAATTATAGCCATTTGCAAACAACTTGGTAAAGGAAAGGGCTATAAACAATTAGCATAAGAATGAGACAACCCCAAACATAGCCTATGCAGGCACGCAAATTGGTCTCTTAAATCTAAATTGATAAAACTACATCAGGCACCACAATCATCAGCTTCAAAACAAGTATAACTAAATTACACCAAATTTTCCAAATACAAAATATCCCTCTTTACACGTAAATAAACAGAAATACTGATAGGTACAGTTACTATAGCAATAGCATCTCAGGCAAGGCCGGTGCCTCAAATATGTTACACTACACTAACAAATGACTCCACTACTAAATAAACTAGACCGCAATACACCGAAACTAACCATCTTAGAATACTTCAATTAGTCTCCCCTCATTTTAATCTCTCATGAAGATACAAATGTTGAACAAATACAAAGCCTAAATTTTACATTATTCACCATCTAAATCGAACTTGAAATCATAACTCATAAAGCAATATATTACTGTTGTTAAACATAATTTCAACTATATTCATATCTTCTTCTCAAATTAACACTAAAACAACATAAGAATCAAAAAGTTCAAATCTCGTTTTCGGCCCCACTATTTTTTCTGCCTAACACAACTATTTCACTAACTCAAACTAAAATTAAGATATATTTATCCATTCAACACAACCCCATATAGCACAAAAAACAAATAAAAATCAAAACTTTTCTCATCTCATCATATTTTCTCATGAACTGAACAATTCCTTAATCAAAAAGTTATAATTAAGATATACTTATCCATTCAACTTAACCTCAAATAGCACAAAGAGCAAATAAAAATCAAAACTTTCTCATCTCATCATACATTTTCCCATTAAATAAACAACCCCAGGTAAATAAACCAACCTGTTGGAAGCTCTTGACAGTCTTGCCAATGCTTTTGCCCACTTCAGGCAACTTTTTGGGGCCAAAAACAAGAGCAGCCACTCCAGCAATAACAACCAGCTCAGGCACGCCAAGACCAAACAAAGCATTGCAGGAAAAACCTTTCTTGGCCTTCTCAATCCTCCTTCTCCTGGAGGGGTGAACCAAGACCAAGGAGTTGGCTTTGAAGCTGTTGAAGAGAGAAATGGAGTTGGAGGTGGTGGTGGTGGAGAAGAAAGAGGAGTGAGAGGAGGAGAAGGGAAGAGAAGAAGATGGTGGTGGTCTTGAAGGAGAGGAGAGAGAGAGAGATAGAGATGAAGTGATCTCCATAGTTAAAGTGGTGTGTTGTGTTGGTGGATTTGGGATGTTTTGGTCAGTTTTTGTGTGTGACTTGAAGATGAACAAGATAGATAACATAGACCGGCCGAGGTGGGGTTGGCAGTTTTGGAGTTTATCATAGCAACGCTTTTAACTTGGCAAGAATTTTTTAATTTCAACAATTTTGTTTCTGTAATTCAAAAATGTCCCCAATCCCTTTAGTAGAATTGAGTTTGAAACAAACCTTAAATTTATTAAAAAAGAGGTTTATTCAACACATTCTGATGAATAAGTATGATTTGATTTATTTTCCTATCATATATGTCAAAAAATAATACACACAGCTTAAACTATAAACCATCTCATCTAACATTATTGTTAAACATTTCATATTGCTCTTATTTTATGCAACTAATAAACACAACACAAGCTTAAAATAATTTTACTAAGTTAAAGGGGTGCAAGATCTAATATAATTAGTCATAGTATTAAACAAATTTTGTGAGAATTGACATAAATAACACATAATATTATAAATTGAGTTAATATTTATATAACAAAAAGTGAAAGTCATTTAAAAAAAAAAATCATTTTTAACTTATCTAATGGGTCAAATGACTATCAAAACTTATCGAGATAAATTACTAATAACGCAGTCTAGATGACTACTCCTATAATCAAGAGAAAACAACTTCTACTTAGAACAGACTTACAACTCACAGCTTGTGTTTAAATTTAAAGGATAACATTATACTTTTTAGAGTCAAATGAAACTTCAATTAGTATCAATTTAAAAAAAAAAAAAAATTGCAATTGGTCTAAATATACAAAATTTTCACCTGCAACATTACATTTTTATGACATTATGTGTGGAGTTCCAACTTCTCTAATACATTTGAATAGCCCATAATCTTCTTTTTAAAGTCTGCTTCTCAGTTCCAACTCGCAAAGGCCTGTTCTCACATACATGAAGTCTCTTGCCAGACACAGATGTCTGTCTCTCTTAAACCTCAAAGCAGCCACCACAACCACAAACCACACCAAACAACTCCATGCTCAGTTGATAATCAACAGTCTCAAATCTCCTCCTCTCCATGCAAAACTCATCCAGCTCTACTCCCCGCAAACCACCCACTTAGCCAACCTTGTTTTCGCCCACTTTGACCCCCCAAACATGTTCCTTTTCAACACTTTGATACGTTGCATCCCACCAAAACACTCCCTTATCGTTTTCTCCAACTGGGTCAACAACAAAATCCCATCTTTTGATGATTTCACTTATGTTTTTGTACTGGGGTCTTGTGCAAGGCTCTCTTCTTTGTCCACGTTGTGGCTTTGTAGACAAGTGCATACACGTCTGGTGAAAGTTGGTGTCTTGTTTAATGTTTTGGTGGCAACTACTTTGATTCATTGTTATGGTAGTAAGAAGGATGTTATGTCTGGAAGAAGAGTGTTTGATGAAATGTCTGTGAGGACTAGTGTTACATGGAATGCAATGATGACCGGTTATTGTTCACATGACAAGAAGGGTAAAGATTGTGCTTTGGAGGTTTTTGTGTTGTTTAAGGATATGTTGGTTGATGTTTGTGGTGTGAAACCTACTGATACCACTATGGTTTGTGTTCTTTCGGCTAGTTCTCATTTGGGTGTTCTTGAAAGTGGTGCTTGTGTTCATGGATATATAGAGAAGACAATGTGGTTGCCTGAGAATGATGTGTTTGTTGGTACTGGTCTTATTGATATGTATTCGAAATGTGGGTGTCTTGAGTGTGCTTCATTGATTTTTCGACGTATGAGAGACAAGAATGTGTTGACATGGACTGCAATGGTGACTGGTTTAGCCATTCATGGGAAAGGGACAGACGCGGTCAGGCTTTTGGATTTTATGAGGGTTCGTGGTGTCAAGCCTAATGCAGTGACTTTCACTAGCTTGTTTTCGGCTTGTTGCCATGCTGGCCTTATTGAAGAGGGACTCGGGTTGTTTGATAGCATGAAGAAAAAATGGAGTGTTGAGCCTCAAATGCAACATTATGGATGCATAGTTGATCTTCTTGGCAGGGCAGGGCAGTTAAATGAAGCCTATGAATTTATCATGGGAATGCCTATTAAACCTGATGCAATTCTGTGGAGGAGTTTGTTGAGTGCTTGCAATGTTCATGGAGATGTTATGATGGCTGAGAAGGTGGGGAAAATCCTCCTGGAGCTACAGCCAGAGTCGGTTTCTGTGGATTTGAATGGTACTAGTGAGGATTACATAGCTATGTCGAATGTTTATGCTTCAGCAGGAAGATGGCAAGAAGTGGAGAGTTTGAGAAAGGAAATGAAGGTTAGAATGATAGAAAATGAACCAGGCTGTAGTTTAGTACAAACCATTGAAACACCTTATTAGATGCTTAATGATACTGAATCCGGGGGCTAGTTATATCAGTGTTGGATTGAAGATTTCAAGAGGAAATGTAAGAATCTGGTGGACACTGAAGGAGACAATTGTATTGAAGACACAAACAAGCAACATGTAAAAAGCAAATTACTGGGAGTATTGTCCAAGAGGTACATGAATGTAATACAATCACAGGAATTTTGTAATTATGTTGTATTTTTGAATCCAAATCAAACCAAGGTTTGGTCATGGTTCTGATGTAAACTATTAATTTGTTATAAAGAAAATCCTGCAACTACAGCCAGTAGTTGAACATAGCATTCATTTGCATATCACTTCATCGGTATCCATGACAGCAACTCAGTATGTGCTTGTTGATTTTGTTGTTTGATCAATACTGTAATAAAGTTGATTTTGCTACCTGATCAGAATTCTATAAAGCATTCGATTACAAATAGTAGGATTGAATGCACTGACAAACTCGTGCATGCAACCAGAACATCCTAGGTAAAATGGACAACTATGCTGATCATCAGTTTATCCAGCAGGTTTCACATAGTCAAATGACCGTTAAATATTGCAGTCTGACTTAGAATGTAGTTTTTGACATAAAGAATAGGATTTCTTTACATACAGTTGAGCCAAGAATAAATGCAGCATTTAAATCAAATCTTCAAGCATTCTTCAATGAGAACCTTCTTAACAATAGGATCAAGCTGTTTGTTATTATGACTCTCTGTTGGTTTGAGTACTGGAAGAATTTACACCCCCACGAATCCTCTTTTGTAGATGCTCCAAGCTCGCCACTCGCTGAATGGAAACAGATCTGCCAATCTTGTTCCCAGCTACAGCTGCTGCTCCAGAATTTGGCCGCACATTTTCGGCTGAAGAAATGTCAGTCAAACCATTGTTGACCATAGGGTCATGAGTAGACAGAGGATTATCTAAAGGGGGCTGAAAATAATGATGATTGGGGTTGTCCTGTACAGGAACAGCAGCATCTGCGGAGGAGTCAGAAGGGCTCCCGCTAAATGAGGGCATGCTCATTGCAGATAACTCTGGCGTGGCGGCATGGAACATAGGGTTCAACTCAGTAATTCTTTTGACGGCCTCCTCAGCCATCTTCACCTGGAATGTAACAAAGATGTCAAATGAAATGGCTAAAATAGTAGGTTTCTGCTGCATCTTGTACATCAATATCTCTAACACTCTATCAAAAATTGAGAATACTAGGACCCTTTAATCATTCAATTTTAATCCTTGGCTTGCAAAACCAAAAGCTTAACAAGGCTAGTGCCTAGCAAAGGCTAGGTAGGCACTCTATCGTGTTCCAACAAAACGCCTGCAAGAAAGGCAATCAACAGCAAGAAGGCTAAAGATAAATGGCTTACCTTTGCTCTCATTGTTTCAACATCAGCTTTTAAAACTCTGTTGTCAACAGCTGATTCATTGTATTTTTGGCTTATGTCGGTGAGACGCTTCAATAGAGACGAATTTTCAACTCTTAATTGAGAAACCTATAAAGACAATGCATACGAATTCTATCAATTTTCTTCATACCAAGAAATGGAAGCAAAATCAAAGAGTAAGAGCAAGAACCACACCTGTGTCTCAAGCTCGGTCAAATGGGCTTGCTTTCTTCTTCTAGAACGCCTCGCTGACTCTCTATTGGAAAGCATTCTGGAAAACACTGTCTAAATTAATAAAAAGGCCTTTATCCATCAAATATGCAACTAAAAATAGAAAATTCTATGCAAACCTCCAGCATAATATATCATATCTACTTGAAGATGCATGCGAGACCCTTTGGTCCCTTGTTCTTTCCAGGTCTACTTGGCTACTATTTTAAAGCAAGTTAAAATGAAAAATTGAGTTGGGGATTCTGATTATGTGATTTACTGCCAAAACTTAATCAAACTGCAATGTTCCATATCATGTTACCAATAGTTTGACGCAAACCTCATTACAGTCAAAAGACAATGCTTTCGGTGTCTCTATCTGTTATGAAGTCAAACTTCATAAAAAGAAATCTGTATTTTGATGATAGTTGCAATTAACAGTCAACTAATATGAGCATAACTCCAATCATCAGAAATTACCAAACTATTGAAACAGCAGAGATGAAAATTACCTCCTTACACGTTTTGCATCAGCAGGGTCCATATTCTCAGTTGTTGCAGTTTCTCCATCAAGTTCATCATCTTCAGACTGTTCTCTTGAAGATCCACTGTTTCCTGACGTCACAGGTTTGGCAGCAGCTTTTTTTTGTGCGGTTGATAAGGAGGGTACTCCAGGCAGTCCATCATCATCCTTATCTTGAGACCTGGACAAATCATGTGCAGCTCCTACATAGGTGATTAAAAAAGAAAAGGAAGAAATTATTCTGACAGTAAAATTTACATTACTACTTGTGCTAAAGTCAACTATAAACTTGTTCTTAACAAGAAAATGTGAAAGAAAAGCTGTACATTATATCGTGAACTATGAAAACAGGCTAATATTTCACAAATATTATGACATCATCATACAATTGATTGTCAGTTATAACCAATATAATCAGGTACTTGCATATCCACTCTTCTCTTTTCAGAGACACCAAAACGATTGAAAAACCCTCAATAAGGACTTATCGACTCGTGTTGCACCTTTCCAGTTCCACAGAAAATTTATTGTTCAGGTTTTTTCTTCTTCATCCTAGTAAACAATTTGCTTGTGAAAAATAACAAGTAAAAAAGCTATTGTCTCTGATATATATTTCTACATCCATAAGATCACATACATAGACCACAAGTAAATATGTAAGTTCACTTCTGCAAACCTTTGGAAGGAGCTTGAGATCCTGATTGAGAAGTATTAGAAGCTTGTGATCCACTGTCAGCTCTAGCTAAAGAATCTTGAGGTTTCACAAAAGAAGCCTACACAGATGAACACATGAAAAGAACAAAAATAGGAAATTCTCATATAGAACCACATGAGTTAGAACAAAACAACATCTCCAAAAATCCAACAGACGAAGAAAGAAGCAACTCATAGATGCACTGAATTCCTAGTCTCATATTCAATTAAGCTTTTCAATAAGGTTTAAAATGCATAAATAAATAACCGCAATTCGTGTAAAATTATGATCTAGAAGTCAAATATGAGCATATTTTATATCGTGATGAACCTTATAACAATAACTTGTGAAGCCGTACATCCTCTTACCATCTTTGATTGTCTTCCTTCTACATAATCAGAAGCATGTCATTAAGTTTCTACACCTAATTTGATCATAAAAAAAAAATTCATACGGAACCTTCACTTGTCAATGAAACAGTGCATTAAGTAGGAAAAAGCCATACACAAAACGGAGTTTAATTTTCTGTTTGCCTTTACACAAAAAAGGTTTCATACATTGCATGTCAAATCTTGCTTAGGAATCTAAAATCAAGTAAAAGTGTGACACAGCCTTCTAACTTCAAAACAATGTGCTCTAAGAATCATGAGTCTTGAATTTTCAGTGATCGTTTACTGTCAAAGCTTTAAGAAAATCTTGCACATCAACCATAGTTTTTCTCCATAAAATAGCCCTATGTCATTACAAAATTTAGATAAAATAACCACAATCCAATGATATCACAACCGAAAAACCAAAACATAGAGAGAACCAGAGCCCTCAGTTTGGATGACAATAAATCCTCAAAGACTATCAATTTGTCATTGTTTGCCAGCCTAAAGCACAACCATCAATTGTGTGCTTGATCAAACTATTCCTTTTATTATTATTATTATTATTATTATTATTATTACCACATCATGTCCACAGATCCAAACAACATAATAACACAAAAATATCCCCAAATCCACTTCAGATTATCCCAGAATCTCTTTAAGCTTGACACAGCTGACTTTTCCAACACATGACCAAAAATAAAAAAAACCTACAAATGTAACTCCTTTTACATTAACTTTCTCCAGTTTTCAACCAACCAAACACAGACCAGAACACAAAAACCATGCAACCAATAGAAAATAAGACAAAGATCCGATTTTCCCCACCAACCCACATACAAAAAACACATAAAGATTCAAACTTACACGAGACAAAGCAACAGCAGCACAAGCCAATTTGAGTTTGCTCTTGAGAAAAGCCTGGTACTCCTCAGAATCCGGAGGAGGACTACCACCACCAACAGCAGTCTTCTTGACATTCAGCTTCTGGGGATGATAATGGGGAGTGTCAGGAGGACGTGGAGCATCAGGGGAGGAAGAAGAGTGCTGAGACCCCACCATGTGAGCTTCTTCTTGGAGGAAACGCTGGAAGGCCCACTCAGACTCGCTCCTGTTCATCATCTTGGGGGATGATTCGTTATCTGCTGAGTCTGGTGATTGCTTTGGATGGATTGTTGTTGTTGATGTGGGTGGTGGTGGCGCTGACCAGAACTGGTCGGAGATTTCATCCACTGAAAACACCCTATCCACGTTTTTGTTATTGTTTTTATGGTTTTGTGTTTTATCTTCAACTAATGATCCAGCTATGGTTGTTTTTGTCTTGTCTTTGGTGTTGTTTTCCTTCATATAGGTGGAAGGTGGTGTTAAATTTTGTTATTGGAGGGTATTTTGGTCATTTTATTTTTTATTTTTGTTAATTTATCCATATTTGAATTTTATTTTTTTCCTTTTAGTTTAGGAAGTTATCCATAATTTCAATTTAAGATTTTAGAATATTTTGGAAAAGAAAAGCCAAAAAAATCGGATACCAGATCAAGCTGGAGAATCTATTGAAATGAATCGATATCAATCTACATATGTGGACATATTTAGTTTAGAGATTCACCGTGATTGATGTGGAGCTGAGAGTGAATGTAAAGGATTTTTAATTTATTAGTGTTTTCCGAATTCAAAAGAAAATAAGTTATAAAATGATTATGACTTAATGAAACAAGATAATTAGCTTGGATAATGTGCATGAATTTAAAGTTATTAAATATGCTTTTATTCTAATTTGATCTGTTAAAATTATCTTCGACCAAATCGAAGAAAGAATTAAATGAAATTAATAGAAGAGGATGGAATGGGATAATTTCTAATAGTGGCATTAATTTTTATTTTTTAAGTACATTCCACAAACGGATTTTAAGTAATTTAAAAAGCAAAAAGAAATAAGATTTGGTTGTAAAGTGGATGAGCATCCACCATTATTTATTAGATACATTACAACTGGAGCATTAAGGAGGCAATTATCATATGTTAAAGAAATTGGCAAAGTCTAAGAGTGGTTAAAAATCGGCAAAGTCAAGAATGGAGGCTTAGTTGACAACCAAATTGGTTTGTGTATAAATACGTGTAATCAGTTGTAAATCGATTCAATTTGTGATTAGCCAATTTTACTCTTCTCCATTTTCGTTCTCTCTCTATCTCACTCATATTCTTACTTTTACTTTATAATTGGGTATTTATAATTGGCTACTTGTTTTGGGGCTCAGTCTAGGAAGTAGAAAATAGACAAATTCTTAAAAAATAAAAATAAAAATAAAAATTTGATACCATATAAGGATAGATGTTCTATGTTGTATATAATTGTTGACTTTTAAGATTATTCCATATCTGATTAAAATTTAAAAGTTATTAAGGAAAAAAAATGAATGGAGTTACCAAACTTTTAAATAATTATAAAGTAATCGAATGTTTATTGACAACAGGATCTATCTAAATTAACTACACATACAATTAAAAAACCTGCTGAAATTAAGTATTGTATATTTGATTATTTCTACATATGCATCTCTTCTATAAAATACTTTATATATCATATCATTTATCTATAAATAATACTAGACTTTTCAAATATTTTGTTTAAATTTATAGATAAATGATATGATATATAAATTTTAAGATTTTATAAATTACGAGATGATATGATAATTAATAGGATTTTGATAATTTATATATTATATTATTTAGGTATAGATTTTAATAAAAAAATTAATATAAGTTGATGGAGAGAAAAGACAATTACTATTTATTAATATACCTAGAAATCTATTATCCAAATAAGAAAAAAAAAAAAAATTTGTGACATATCGGATAAACTTCATTGACTATTAAATTGATAAAAAGGAGAAGAAAATCAAAGAAGTCAGAATCGATAATCATAAAAAATTCTTGAAGATTTTGTTGGATGACCAAAAACATATATTAAAAAAAAAAAAAAAAAAAAAAAAGCTGATTCTAATTGGTTGATTCTTCTTCAATGCTGGATAGGAAGAAGGAGGAGACCCTTTCAATTGAGCGAGTGGTTGCTTCTTCCGTTGGATGCGGCGGCTATCCTCCTCATTTTTATGGATAAATACGAAGTTTGGCCCACTTGTGGTGCCAATGTGGGCCATGGTATCTCTAGGGCCCACAACTTCTTTTTCATTTTAATGGTTTATTTTGTGGGTTGTTCTTTTAGGAGCACAGTCATGGAGTTGTGTGTTTGTTTGTCTGTACATGTGGGGTACCCTCAATACCAACATGTTTTATTCCTAGATTTAACATGAATTTGTGCAAATATGGACTTTTCTCTTTTTTAGGACTTGTATAAACATGCATGTGCCTCTAATTCAATTTTCTTTCTTTTTGTTTCTTCAAAAAGAAAGCACTAAGATGAAATATATGCATGTTTGGTGTCTATATATTATTGTTTGAGTAGTTGTGCATGTTTATTTTCGTTATGAGATTATATGTTCTTTAATGTTTTTGTGGAATCAACATGTTAATGAGATTATATTTGTGAATTAATAGATTATTATAATTTTATTAGATTGCTTTGAGAATGGTGAAATTTAATTATACAATTAAAATTGATAATTGTTTTTTATTTATATGTACCTTTTTTTTTTCGAAAAAACAAATTCAAGTCAAACGAAAATTAGGGACAGAAGGAAAACCAGTATAGTAATTTGAGGATAAAGGAACTTACTCCCAAATATCCCATATCCCCAAACAGGAATGGGAGTGGTATAGAAGAGTCTATTTACATCCTTGTTTGACCCATCAACATTTTTAGGTTCAAATCCCACCTTGCGGTTATGTGTCTCCATTTTCGTGTTTCTAATGATATATAAATCATAACTTTTTCATAAACAAAAAAAGGGTCCGATGAGACCTCTAACTATGTTTAAGCGTATTCAGTTGGACCAATCTATTAATATCTAATCTTAGACCGTTCTATTAATATTTAATTTTGATAAATTTCGATAAAGCCTTAACTTTTAATCTCAATGATAGTTTTAAAAGAAGATAATCGTGAAGTGGATCCTTGATTAGACTTTTTCACATCATGTTCAGACTATTTTAAAGATCTCGTCACTAGAGACACTTTCGTAGGACCTGTAACGTGCTTAGTTATTATGCCTTAATTAGGTATTATCCTTTCCTCATAAAATAAAATAAAATAAAAAATTAGGTATTATCCTTTACAAACAAGCATTAACTGAAGTGCTAATGAATATTTAATCTGCACTTTCATCATAATGTGTTATGAATAGGGCAGCCAGGTCTGCCAGCCAGAGCAGCCTCATACATAACTATCATTATAAAATCTAATCCAATTCAATACAATTTTAATCCACGTTATTTAAACGAGACTTGACAAGTCAGCCTCACGAAGCCTGCAGAACAAGAAATAAAAATACCAAAAAATATACTAGAAAATACGTCTAACCACGCAAGAACAAAGCCCATGGGCTGAGCCGGACAGGTCCAATGAATTCGATTGGATCATGGAAAGAAGCCTGATCAAGTCCATTTGACACTACTTCAAGTTAGCCTTATCTGTTATACAGAATATAGCCTAGACTCAATTACTCCAGAAGTTAATTTTCAGCTGAGCTTACCAGTTACTAGATGTAAACATGTTGTGAATAAATATTCCATGTCTCAACTAAGTTTCATTCAAGTCAGAACGATTATGTCACGACAACAACAGTCAATTATAAAGTAATCTTGGCCTGCGTTTTGGCACTGTTAGGCTGTCTCTTTCCTATTCAACTTACATAGTAAAGTCCTTAACTTTGAAATAATCCTTACCCAATTCGTCACATACATCAGAACATATATGAATGACAAGAATCAACTCAACCTGGCGATTAAAAGGCATATTTTTATCATAAACAAAGTCCCGATCACAGACGATGAGTGATAAATAGAGACAAAATGTAATTAAATAAACAGATAAGTCAAATAAATCAATAGGAAAGATAAAGAAGTTGATGACATAGCATACAAAGATGTGGACAAAACAAGGCTGTTGACTAGGAAGGAACCTTATCATGTGTGCAACCTGATAAGCATCTGGATGTACTCAGCGCCTTCCAGATGCCACAGACTCGGAAGAGAAGAGGTGTTTCACTCGTGAAAGAACCGAATCGTGAGCAGGGTCATATGGATGGTCCTTGGAAGGAATCTCCAATATTGCCGGAATTGGCTTGTTGTAGCTGTCAACTAAGAACCTTATCATGTTCGCAACCTGATAAGCAATGGAAAGAGTTCAAGTTTGCATGGAGATTTCTTAATTGATGACAAACTTAAATGGATTGTTATCATTGCCAACACATTTTGAAACTATGCTATGGTACTAAAACAAACAGACTAGCGAATTTTTGCCCTTCATTGCATCCACAAGAAGTTGAAATTGTAAACCCAACATCAACCAGTTTATCAGTCATACATACACAACAATATTATTTACTGTGGAGTGCGGCGAACAATACTCACATATTGGCTGATTAAAACAATAGCAACATCCTCCTTTGTTGTAAACTCTTTGAATGCATCTTCAATTTGTTTCACCGTTGTTTCTGAGTAGAAATATACAAGTCATTAGCTAATCAAATCCGCATCAGTAACTTTGTTTTGGATATTGACATTAGTCCAGGATTCCAAGTTTCTGATAAAATGGGAACTTTGACATAATAGGCCATGAAACTGATTTCAATGACCTACAAATGCAGATACCTTAATTGAGTTTTACTGATAAAGGATTTGCCATAATATAAAATGCCTCGTTTGGTTATTAATTGTTATGACGTGATCAAACAACTGATGTCAAAGCACTCCAATTTGCAATATTCAGATATACAGATAATTAAACAGCTTTTTGGGTAGTGAAAACTGAAAATGAATGAGCACCATGGCAAGCCTGATCATAAGAGGTCATCCTCAATGCATACAGGATATAAATCAAGGTAAAATCCCCAACTGATAGTGGTCTTTACTTCACAGATCCACATCAATACACCAGAAAACCTTAAAGGATTCAGTCCAATCTTCGTAATAAGATTTTAGTTTTTCTGTAAGGTTATTAGCTAAAGAGTATCGCAGGAAATTAGTTACAATTACAAATCACCAATTCAGTCACAGGCACCCTTGGCTGCTTTCTATTTCATTATGTTAACTATATCATTTTTAGAGATATGGTTCACCATCCAAAAAAAGGCTTATATTTCTCCCTGTTGCCACCTATTCACCTATCTTCTTTGAGTACCACAAAAAAAAAGGTGGTCATGAGCTCTCAAAAACATTTTTAAAGAATAACATGTTACATGTTTTAGGTTTCAAGGAAAAACCTATACAGAGGTAATTGTTTAAGAATATGTAAAAGCTAAGCTTCTAAACTTCAAAATATAATTAAGTTTCAACATTCAGCAATATGAAGGCCCAAGAACATACTTGAATCAACAATTAGATAGTTTGTCTTCCTTCGCAAATCAACATTGCCCACTCCAGCCAGCAAAAATCCGGTTATAGTATCCTACATGATAAAGAATGATTATCAGATGGGTCTTCCAAAGACATGATCATCAGTAATTAGGTCATGGCCTATCTAGTAAAGTTAACACTGCACATGAAGAACCCAACCGAAGATGACATACACAAAGACTGCTGCATGTCAGAATGAATGAATATATAACTGCAACCTGTTTAGGCACCAAATCTCAGGAGAAGCTAGAAAATCATGATCATCAGCTTAACACTTGTGACTTATCACCTATGTCCACAGGTCATTAGTGTACTTCACAATTTCCAACCCCAAACAAACTATACTTTAGTCTATAATGCTGAAAGAGACACATCTGCTCTCATTGTGGTTAACAAATTTTAACTTCAATTAACACGAAATAAATGTTTTTTTCCACATTAGAACACAAAACACATTCAAACACAAAATATCCAAGTTCCATCCAGTACACTCGTGTGTAACAAGTTGTCACAAGTAACAGCCCATCTCCTCACTTGAACATCACACTGAACTCCACGTCAAAAGACAGGATCACTATAGTACCCGCCTGTTAACTATTTCTAGACAAATAAATCTTAAAGTCTCACAAGGTGGTGAAAAGATGACAAGTCATTAACGCATAAAAAAGCCGATATCACGGACTTAAGTTACCACAGTTGCACCCAAATTGAAATTACGATTTACAAGCATGCTCTATGCCAAGTATGAAGCACGACTATCAAACCAACAAGAGGCACATTTCACTATCCTCTAAACAGATTAACGATCACTATACATCATGATCATCCAAAAACACACATTCAACACACATGTGATCCAGTAATAAACGATCTCACTATGATCGTGCTCTCAAACTACCAAACCAAATCACATTACACAAATTACACCAAAACGAATTCAACAAACTGATTACAAAACAAACCTAACCCATTACCTCATCCGCGATCATGGCAATAAGCGCCGAATTGTTAGTACGGATCTGGGCTCTGCCAGCCATCTCAAATCAAACCAATCAAACTCCCTGAAACACAGACAAAAAATCAAAAAACAAAAAAAACAGGCACACCCACATGAGAACTCCTCTTATATGACTGAAGTTACAATTTTTTCCACATAATACAATCTAAAACACTAAATTAAGAAGACCCCAGATGCCAAAAACGATAAAGTTCAAATCTTTATTGATTTAAGAGAACAAAAACATCATAAAGATATCAACTTTATTATAATCCAATACAATTTAACTCATATAATGATTAAAAAAAAAAACAACATAAACTGTCAATTGGGTCAATGAATACTGAGATGGATTTGCAAACCTGTTAAAGTTTGTCCGTGGAGCTTCGATCTAGAAAGAGAGGGAGAGAATGTTAATGGTGAAGATCCGGTCTGGGTTGATTTTGTGCATTTGATATGACCCGGATTTGAATTTGGGTGAGTTGTGTTGATTACAGAACCGACCCGATTGAACCTGGCTAGCAGTGTGCTTTTTTTTTTTTCAAAAAAAATTATAAGAAATCACGGAGACTTGTTTTTATTTTTTTATATTATTTCTTTTAATGTTAGATCAAATATTTATCGGGATCCATTGATAAAGTTTATTTAGTGAGCGACCTGAAGATGTTTATCGGGACCTACTGATAGAGCTTGTTAAGTGAATAACCTGAAAATTTATTTTAAGAATCGAGAGAGGGTTATTCACAAATAAATGATAAATTACTACATATTATGACAAGTGAGGAGTCAAGCTTGTGCAGTTAATTAATCAAAATAAAATTTAAAATTAAAATAATAATTTTTATAAACAATTATCTCAAGTATATATATATATATATATATATATATGTATGTGTGTGTGTGTGTGTGTGTGTGTGTCAAGGGTTAAAGATTGTTGGGGTATTAATTAGTTAACGTAATTGGTGTAAGTAGTGATTGTATCAACGTGAAATAAGGGTAATTAGGTACCAATGTAATATGCTTATTAAATAGGTTTTATATGATCATCAACATGGGATGACTTAATTTTATCAACCCTTTTACCACAAATTTACCTTGTGTTTATGTCGAATTGTTGCGTCGGAGTCTAAATAGCACCCTAAATTATATAGTGAATAAATAATATTTTTATTTTTTTTAATATCTGGAATTCATTTAAGGGATTTTTCTAAAACTTGATTAAAATATAAATATATACTAATGATATCGTTATCATAATTTCTTTCAAACACTTTTATGAATTTAGCTCTTCTTATAGTTGATGGATAATTAATCTTTCTTAAATTTATGGATAAATATTCGTTGATTGTTTACAACATATTAGATAGTTTTTCTAATACAAACTATGCTCAAAGAAGGGGAAAAAAAAAACAAAATGATATAAAATTTTAATCAGAACTTAAAAGCAAACCCTTCAAATTAATTTCATTATGTATGATGATTTATTATTAAAAAAATGCCAAATGAAAATTTGCTTCCAAGCTCAAACATCTTACAATGATTAATGAAAGACCTTGATTCTTTTTTTTTTTTTTTTTAAGATGAAAGCAAATCCTGATGTTTATTATTATTATTATTATTGAACCGGACCTTGATGTTAATTAGTAATTAGAAAACGAAAAGGAAAGTGCTTT